>CM062815.1:750906661-751267080 GCA_031772625.1 Pinus tabuliformis
TTGTCAGAGATTTGTGTCTTGTCGCGAGGGTGGTTTGCACTAAAATTCGACAATCCAAAGAAACCTCATTGGGTAATTTCTAGACATTGGTATATTGAGAAAGATCCTATAGATTTAAAGCGATGGTCACCTCTCTTTTACTCAGAGAGGGAACAATTGGGGGTTGGAGCCATTTGGTTTAGAATGTTAGGTCTCCCCATGCATCTCTAGACTAAGGATATATTTCGGAAGATAGGTGACGATCTGGGAAATTTTTTGGACTATGATAAATTGTTTTCGGAGTTTGGTATCATAACATGTGCTCATGTGCACATATCATTGGATATTAGGGAGGGTTTGGTGGAAAATATCATTATGTAGTATAAGGGCTATATTCATAATACAAAATTGGAATATGAGGGAGCACCCTTTCGTTGTCATCGCTGTCATGAGGTTGGGAATATCTATAGGGAATGCCCACTAGTTCAAAATATTCATGGCCATTGGGCTATGGGTGGCTCAATAAGGCAAAAGATCATGGAAAATAAGGTGGCAAACGAAAATATGGATCAAATAAAATTGGCCTAGTCTCAAGGGAAGCAAGGCTCTTCGGAAATGGAATGCAGAATCAGTACTCATGATGATCTGGTTAGATGCCCTCCTTAAGTACTCTAAAGGGCTTCCAGTTCATCTCCACTGATGAAGGGTATCCCCTCCTCTCCTCCTATTATTAATGGGCTAAATGAAAATACTTCGCTTTCTCAATTATTTGTTTCCAATATGAAGTCCATGATAAGAAGGGTATCTTTGTCACATGCCAGGTTATACATTGTCTCATTGAACCAATTACTTTATGTTGTCCTTCTCCTAAACCATCCATATCCATAGTTGATGACACATCAGCTGATTCCTGTAGAGTTCCCCAATATAATTTGAGATATAGATCAAAATATCTATCATAGGAAAATGCTCTGAAGGATTCTAAGGGGGGTTTAGGCCAATTATCGCATTTCAAGCTTCCTAAAATCCCTCGGGGTAGACAATCTCATATCTCCAAAGCCATTCATCAAACCAGTCAAGATATCATTGCTGGTCGCCAACTTTCCTTAGAAAGGGTCCTTAGATCATGAAAATCCCAGGCCCATGTTAAAAAAATGAAGGTTCTATCTTTCAATTGTAGGGGTTTGGCTAGTCAACCTAAAAAACTAGCCTTAAAATAGTTGATACTAGGGGACAGACTTGATGTGATCTTCTTACATGAGACTTTAGGTGTTAGTATGGAAGTTGAAAATGTGCTAAGAGGGATGCTTAACAATTGGGAAACCCTTATGAAGATGAAAAACCTAGTGATTGGTGGGGATATGAAATTCTCTTTGGGATTGTCAGAGATATGAGGGACTCACTCTCAGTAGGATCAACTATATGATTATTTTTTCCATTGGATAAAAACAATCATCTCGTTGAAACTGTATTAAAAAATCTCATGCCTACCTAGAGAAACTATAGGATAGGAGATCAAGACATTGCTTGAAGAATTGATTAGAGATTCTTTTCTGGAAAACATACCGCTCTTCACGAAATGGGTAGGGAATGGGGGAGTATTTGATCACTATCCTATTCCTTGGAACTCGTTGGGAAGTCTAGGAAATCAAAAGCATGGAAAATTTTAGGGGCAAATTTTCGCCCTTGGGTTAAATTAAGGGGCTTTATATTTTTATTGGGCGAATATTTTGTATCATTGTACATTGTTACAAATTGCCTCAAATTTATTTTATAAAAAAATTAGGTATGGAGTTAGCTCACCTTATTTTAAGGGAGAGGGTAAAAAACGTAAATTTAGCCCTTGAAATTAGGAGTTACAATCTTCCATTTGCCCTCATTTTCAAGAAAATGTATTTATGATAGTTATAAGTAAAAATATAAATACAGTGGAGGTATGGTAAATAAATATAACCTCTTTTTATACGTACTCCAAAGGTATGGTAAATAAATAAAAATATAGATAAACTAGAGGTATGGTAAATAAATAAAACCTATTTTTATATTTAGTCCATAACCCTCTTTCTATTTAAGAAGGCTAAAAAATGAGGTTTCATTTAAGTGAATCTTATGGGCCAAATACCATATTTATAAAAGAGGTATGGTAAATTAATAAAAATATAAATAAATGAGAGGTATGGTAAACAAATAAAACATTTTTTTTATATTTACTCCATATGTCAACTTATACTTATGAACACGCAAGCATGTAAATAAATAAAAATATAAATAAAGTGGAGTTATGGTAAATAGATAAAACATTTTTCTATATTTAGTCCATAACCCTCTTTCTAAAATATAAATAAAGTGGAGGTATGGTAAATAAATAAAAACTCTTTCTATATTTAGTCCATAACCCTCTTTCTATTTAAGAAGGCTCAGAAAAGAGGTTTTATTTAATTGAATCCTATGGGCTAAATACCATATTTACAAAAAGGTATGGTAAATTAATAAAAATATAAATAAACGAGAGGTATGGTAAATAAATAAAACATTTTTTATATTTACTCCATAAGCCACCTTATATTTACGAACACTCAAAAAATGTGTTATATTTAGGTGAAGCCTATGGGCCAAATACCATGGGCCAAATTATTATTAATACCATGCAAAAAAAATTAACCCTATTATTAGTATTAATAAAAATAAAGGTGCCACATGGTATTTACCCATGGTATTCACATGGAATGCAGCCTATTTAAAGGGGAGAATTATAAACTAGCATAGATCCATCTTTACTCTGGATCAAATATCGTGATATGCAAACTAACATAGAGTGAAAAAATATTTGATCCCTCTCGGGGCTTGCTAGATCAAGAGTAAAAATGGATCTTGTAATTTAATGTCACTTAAACATTTTAACTTTGTTAAAATAAAAAAATAAAATAAAAATCAATTATTAATTTTATTATTTTATAAATTACTAATAGTAGTTTTTAAGCTCCAGGTTTATGATAACCCATGGTAATACCATGGTATTCATGTAAGCATAGACTATTTAAAGGGGAAATTCTATCATCTTAGATCCATCTTAATTCCGGGTCTACCAAATGTTGGGAGGGATAAATAGATTTCATCCCTCTAAGAGTGGTAGATGTGGAGTTAAGATGGATATAGGTTGGTTTTTATGATAATGAAGATATTAAATAGACTTAAGAAATTATATTGTAAAAAAAATCTTAAGGTGAATGGTTAAAGCTACATTTAGTCACTTCATAAAATTTAGTAAAAAATACCGATATCTCCATTAATATTGGTTTTTCTGATTTAAAACAAAAAATTCAAAACAATGAAATCTTAACTCTTTCCGCATCACCCTCACACATCACCCTTGCAGAAGAGAGATAGCCGCTGCCCAGATTTCACACCATTTTCCAAACATTCTCAATATGATATCTTCATGAAAAAGTTAAGGTACTGATCTTGGATTAGTTGTTTGAAAAATATGCTGGTTTGTACAACCTTTCATCTTCTCTGCTATTCTTAGTTTGTCATAATGATTTGTAGGGGTTGGGTCACTGCACCATATTGTCTTAAAAGGTGGAGATTGTGCACCCAAAAAGAAATTAATCCACATGTTACGACACTGTTAGAAATGGTATGAAGGTAGTGAATTATGCTAATAAGAAATTTAGATTGGGAGAGACTTAATTAAATTTTCTTATTTAATTGAAGATTTCCAATTAAAATAATAATAAATCTACATTTATATATTTATATATTGATTGGAAGGCTTCTGACAACGGTCACTTCTTTCCATTAGATCCCATTTGGGATCCCTACTACTTCATTATATTATATAGTTGGGGCTTGCTACTTGTTGGCGTGTTGGGGTAAACAAACTTGATGTGTTTTTCTTTTTTATCTCGTAGTTGGAGTCTATGGAATAAGAAAGAAATTTGATAGCTTGGCAAAAGTGGTAGCTTCAAAAAAGTGGTAGAGAAAACATTAATCTCTCCTACCATGACAAACATGGCCACTAAAACTTGCAACATTGTTTGTAGGAAGTGAAAATTATGTTTCTTTTTTCCAAACATGTATGTTAGTATATTACAGTTTAATGAATATGTTTTATTATTATCATATATGGTTTCATTCTTTAACAAAACATTCGCCAAGACTTCACAATTTTTTATTATTCAGTGAAATATTTTCCGAGATCTTACAAGATTTTTTAATTCAGTGAAAGATTCGCCATGACTTTACAAGATAATATAATCTGGTAAGAGATTCACCAAATATATATATATATATATATATATATATATATATATATATATATATATATATATATATATATATATATATATATATATATATATATATATATATATATATATATATATATAGATATACACACACACACACATTATATTGGTGATAAAATCGCCTCCCATTTTTCCTATGTATCATGGGGATTCGCCCATTTATTATACATATAAATTTATTGTGGTTGTTAAAATTTTCCCTGATCAAAAGTCCCTTTCAAGTTCAACACTACATGGTTAAAGGAGCAAGATTTTATTCAAATAGTTAGAAACAACTGGAGACATGTGGAAGCTCATGAATGGGGGTCTGTAGCGAGATGTTTTGAAGAAAATATGAAGATGATCAAACAAAAAACGATGGAATGGGTGAATCATAAGAGAAATAAATATGAGGAAGACCTTAATAGAATTGCAGAGGAAATCAGGCAACTAGAGATGCCTGGTGGAGGAGGGTATGATAGTAATGAGTCCAAAATGCGGCTTATTCAGTTAGAATTAAAAAAGAACAAATTTCTCAGGGATAGGGAGGAGACTTGGAGACTTCGAAGCCGGGCCATATGGCTTCAAGTTGGGGATGACAATACAAAATTTTTCCAACAATATGCCAAGGGAAGAAGGGCCATCAATACTATTTGGGAACTATCGAATGCTAATCGATGGAAAGGCTCTTCTTTTAGCAATTTGGTAAGAATGGGGGTAAGTTTTTTCCGATCTATATTTCAGGCACAACAAGACAGTTCTCTCCCTGAAATCATCCAAACTGCATCTCTCTTTCTCGAATATGTAGATGAAGATGTTAATAATGAACTACTGGCTCCAGTAACATCAAGTGAATTGGAAGCAGTCCTTCACTAGTTCAAGAAAGATAAAAGCCCTGGGCCAGATGGCTGGCCAATTAAATTCTTCCTAGAATTTTATGATTTGATTGGAAGTGATATTTTGAAGGTAGTGGAAGAATGCAGAACCTCGGGTAAAATGTATGATGCTTTCAATGCCACATTCATAGAACTTATACTAAAAGTAGACAATCCTCATACTTTTGATGATTATAGGCCTATCTCATTGTGCAACTGCATATATAAGATTATTGCAAAAATAATTGCCAATAGGCTAAGACCAATTCTATCTAACCATATCTCAAAAGAGAAATTGCATTCTTGGACAATCAACATATTCATGAAGCTGGAGTAGCATAGGATGCATTGCATAGCCTAAAGATAAGGAAAATAAAGGGCATGATACTAAAGATTTATTTAGCCAAAGCATACGATAAAGCTAGCTGGATTTATATCAATATGTTACTCACACATTTGGGTTTTCACATTAATTTTATAAATTGGTTCATGTGTTGTATCACATATGCTTCCTTTGTTTTTTTGGTGAATGGAGCTACCAATGAATTTTTCCATGTAGAAATAAATGCAAAATCTGTAGGTGTATTCAAAGGAACATGTATCATGGGGAATCTATCATTAACACATCTTCTATTTGTAGATGATGTCCTAATATTTCTTGATGGATCAAGGAATGATGCTACTGCTTTGTATCAAATCAATCAATTATTTAAAAAATACATGGACATGGAAATGAATTTGCTTAAATAAACTATTACAATTATTGGTTGTTCTAGAGATGAAATTTCATTCATAAGGGAATATCCTTTCTAGTTGGTTGATATAGAGGAAGGTATAAAATATTTGGGTTTTAGGCTGAAACCCAATGATTACAGGAAGACGGATTCGATGTGGTTGATAGAAAAGATAGAAAAAAGGCTCAATTTATGGTGTCATAGGTGGTTATCCTGGGCAAGAATACATGTTTTGATCAAATATGTGTTCGAAGGAATCCCGATTTGTTGGATGACTCTTGCTTGGATTCTGAAAGGCATTTTAAACATAATCTGAAACAAATGCTTTGGATATCTATGGCATGGGGAAAAAGAAGGTAGGGTATTTGCTTGGATTAAATGGGAACACATTTCTCTGCCAAAAAGGTGGGTGGATGGGGCATCAAGGATTTGTATACTTTTTCAAGGGCTTTGGCTGTAAAGGTGGGCTAGAGACTAATAATGAAAAACAATTTACGGACGAATATTATTGTAAGGAAGTACATATATCCTTTGTCTCTTATTAACTAGGATAGACTTCAAAGCAAATATAAATTTAATGTATCCAACATTTGGAAAGCGGTGTTGGCCTCATTTAACATTATTGAATCTGGATTGGCATGGAGAATTAGATTGGGGGAACAGGCCTTGATAGGAATTGATCCTTGGTCTGGCAGTGATGAAAGGTATGCTCTCACACCCGAACTCATAAATGATCTAAATAGGCAAGGGATAAAAAAATTAATCAGATATCAAATCTAGAAGCTACATCCATTTGGGGGAAGGTTTGGAAGACAACTCATGATCTACAATGGAAACAAAGTTGGTAGGAATATACAATTGCATTATCGAACTCACATGTATGAATCACTGACAGGGATGATGAATTGATATGGGTCCACTCCAAAAGAGGTATATACAATCCCAAAGAGGGATATCTCATTGCATATAAATATAAGGAACCTGAAGTAAAGTGTTGGTGGTGGAATAGTATCTAGAAGTTAAAAAGTCCCCCCAAAAACTAGACTATTATTATGGTGTATTCTCACTAACAAAATTCCTACTATAGACAATCAAAATAAAAGGGCTCTTCACAGACCATCATGGTGTGCTTTATGTAAAAGTGTCGAAGAAACAATAGCACACTTATTCATATCATGTCCAACAACAATGTGTATTTGGAATCTAGTTTATCAATCACTAGGTATCAAGTATAGATGGAGAGGAGGATCATTAAATGATGCATGGAAGGAATGGTGTCAGGAGCCCAAATCCAAAAAGTTATGGAATATGCATAGTCTTATTGGTTGGGTAGTGTGGATAGGTAGGGAAAAAATATTTTCAAACAGTAATTGTTTAATCCTGAAAAAACTAGGAGCTTTCCTACTCACCATATATGATCTTATCCATGAAGATCCTTCCATGGGTTCAATTCGAGCAATAACGGTTGAAGACATTTGATCATTCAAAGCCCTCAGCATACTTCGATGATGCTATAAATGAAAATAGTAGTCACTAGTACAAAATGGATAATTAGTTACTAAAAAAATGGTTAAAATTTGCATATAAATGACCATTTTTAAGTCGGTGACCAATAGTGGCTAATTTACAGAATATTGTAACACGAACAACTTTTACTCGTTTGTAGCTTAGTCATTAATTGGTTGTCTCAATTTTTTTGTCTAGTAGTATATTTAGTCATAAATTTGGTCATTAATTTAGTCATTGATTTAGTCATTAATTACCACAATTAATTACCAAATACAAAAAAATATACTACTATATGATCATCTGAGAAAACAAAGTAATGACCAAACAAATATGACCAAAATGTTGGTCTGGTTATAAGATACTATAGATTAGCAACTAATAGTCATATATATGCAAAATTTAGTGATCGTTTGAAACCAATTAATGACCAAAGAAATATGACTAAATTTTGGTCGTGTTATAAGATATTGTAAATTAGCTACTAATAATCGTATATATAAAAAATTTAGTCATCGTTTTTAATCACAAATATATCATTTACAGTGGTCATTTATCTTTTCTTGCTAGTTTCATATTCATTGTTTAAATGACTAATTTAGCAGTTTATATTCATTTCATTTACTTTCATTAATAATAATTATAAACGACTAATTTAGTCATATATTCATTTTATCTGTGTTCATTGTTAGTTGATATAAACTACTAATTTAGTAGTTTTAGATTGATTTTATGTGTTCATTATTAATCAACATAAATTAATTAGTATGATTTTGTGGCTAAATTAAAAAAAATGGCATACAATGTGCATGTTCATCTAATATGAAAATGCAAAGTTACACCTAGTAAATACAATACTAAATAATATCAAGTACAACTATAAATAATTTCAACCACCTAAATTATATTATATGAAATGTCAAATATTACAATATGAGTTTCCAACTTAATATTAGTTGGACTAAAATTTAAACATAAAATATTGTTTCATCACTTCAAAACATTATCATTGTGTTACCAAGGTATTGTAGGTGAATTCACCAACTCTAAAGATCGGACCATTAGTCTCTATGTGTGTGTCTCCTATGGGATATTCACTTTAAGGGTATCACTAAACTGATTCTCTTCTCTCTTTCTTTTTGCATTTGTTAGTCCATCGTTATTGTTCTCCTTTTTCTTCAATTCCTTCTTCTTACCATCAATAGTAAGTTCCTATTCTAAAAACAAAAGAGGATTCAATGCAGAGTATAAGATATGCAAGACGATGAACACTGGAATATAAATTAAAGTAGACTATAAAGGATTTATACAACATATACCTCAACATTAGCAATGTCAATGCCATTTTTCCCAAAAAAACAAAAAAACGCGAACAAGTTTTCTTCAGTTGGATGATAGTGGCCAAATAACCTATATAAACAAACAAAATAAAACATCACCATAGAAAAGAAATCCTTAGTAACTCAGTATTCTACCTTCAGGAAAAGCTCCGCACAATAATGCCAACTAAGTTATATGCTAAAAAACGAAAGCTATAGATAACTTGTGAAAGAAAATAATCGAGTTGTCATGTCTAATCCTTGTCATTTTATTCTCAACAACATTCATTCTCTAACACATGAACTTGGTCAAGTATATAGACAACTTGTGCTCAAATAACAACATGGAAGTAAAATTTTCTAATAGTCATGAAAATCTTTTAACAAAAAACAACTAAAATGATTCCAATCAATATCGTGTAATAGTATTTTCATCTTCAAGCTTTGGATGTTGATTAAATCGACATGATACCAAGAATTTTCAATTTCATCGTTAAAAGACAAAACAAAATCAAAGGAAACATTCAAAATACAATCAAACAATAAAGGGAGAATATCATGGAACATTTCAATTATTAAAACATGTTAGATGATACAAAAATACATAAACTTTAGTTTAACTATTTAGAATATAATATTCAATTATCTAGAATATTTTATTAGATATTGGAGACATTTTAGAATAGCTAACTGTTGTAAAAGATATGACATCTAGAAAGATGTTGTTTCTTAGGAACCAAATTAGGAAAATAGTTAGGAGTGTTGTTATGGGGGCATTAAATGTAAATGGACACTTGTAAATGAAATAAGTGATCCATAACAAAATTAGGTTAGGACATGAGCTTATTTAAATCTTGTTTCTCCTGTTCAAAGAGTGTTGAGTGATTGTGTGTAAACTCTTGAAAATGTTATGTGATTTTCTTTTTTGTTTAATAAAATTTGTGTGTTTGAGGACACTTTTTCTATTATTGCGGTATCAGAGCTCCAGTAATGTAGTTGGTGGGAGATCCAACATCAAATCCAATGGAAGAATTTATCAAATTAATCAGCTATTGGTTGGTATGCATATTGTTCATATTTTTATTAAGGAAAATAATTTTGTAGATCTATTGTTAATTTCAGTTTTTTAGATTTGTACATTAAAATTTTAAATAAAAAAAATATTATATTGGAGTTGTGTTGTTCAGGAGCAGAACTGACTACACCTCAAACTCCTCGCATCAAGCTACTCTGCATTCTTATTATTTTGTTACTAAATTCAATCGAGATAAAAAATCCCAATGTTCTTGAGCCTGCAACTACTTGATAGCTGCCATTAAAAATTAAAGCGGTAGTTGCATCAGTTATAGATGACTTTCTTGACTTCATTCTACTATGCTCATTATGCCTTTCTCGACTCAGAAATTTTTAGTTCGATTGTGTAACTCCAAGTTCTAGGATCACAAATCCCAGTAAAACTGAAACTAATAATCCCGGTCTATTCCCAATCCCAAGGATCTAGAGCTTCTAACCATTAAAGAACAAGTCTGTACCACTGCCATTGCATTCGCACTAGTAATTTAGCAGAATAGCCCTAGTTTCCAGATTAATAACATCCCCACTTCAACCAGAGGCAGATAATTAGGATCAAATAGTTAGGAGATTATTATCATTTGACTCATCACATTGTTTTAAGAAGGCTTGTAGGTTTATAAAACATTGCTCATAACGCAGAAGTGCCTCTTTGTTTAACTGATCAACTTTTGCGGGTCATAGTATTCCTTTTCTTTGACAGAAATAATTGATTTGATAGAAATAATATTAAGAGTCGTAGTATTTGGGAAAGATCGCTGGAATAATTTCTTTGATAGAAATAAAAAACTTACTTTACCCTTGGATAAATCTGACGTGTGTCAACTCTCAGTGTAAAGCCAAGACAACCACATTTTGGTGGAAGAAAGTGTGAAGAAAACCAATGTTTGCCAAAAAAAATGCATTGAAAATTCAGGAGCATACACCTTGGAGCTGGAGTCGATTTCTAGTGTGGAGTGAAAAACCAACCGGGTGAGTGACTAGCGTGTGGAAAAATTTGCGTTGGTGTTGGAAGAACTGCTTTGAAAAGTCTCTCCACAAACTACTTTTATGTGCTTTTCTATCCATCAAATTACTTTACGTACTTTATATTCTTTACATGCACAAAATTTTAAAGTTTTGAAACATCCATTCACATTTTTAAAGTGACTTCAAATATTACTTTTTTTAATGGAAGTTTAAAATTAATTAAAAACTAGTCAATGGAGAGATAAATATGCTTTTTAATTTGTATTTTCTGTTGGAGTGATAAGTGAGTGGAGTAATGTGTGTTTCTTTTGGGTTAAATTTTTTATATAGTGGTTTAATGAGGTGA
The DNA here is from genome assembly GCA_031772625.1 of Pinus tabuliformis. Lineage (NCBI taxonomy): Eukaryota > Viridiplantae > Streptophyta > Pinopsida > Pinales > Pinaceae > Pinus > Pinus tabuliformis. The sequence goes on from CM062815.1 coordinate 750,917,747, forward strand.
TTTTTTGTTTTTTTGGAGTAATAAGGTGTGATTATTATTGAAATTTGTAAAATTGGAGTAATAAGGTGTGATTGTAACTCAAAGTAATTTTTACTTTGAGGGGGGTTACAGTCATAGAAGTAAATTTGCAAGTGTATTGTAAAAAGTAAAATTTTGAATTTTTCATTGTAAAATTTCAGAGAAGTTGACTAGAGCCAAGTGCAAAGCTCAGTCACTTTTCTTTCCAAATGACTATACGATGGTCAAGGCCAAGCCCTGATAGATCATTTTTTTGAGTGTGGTGTTGCGCATGGTGTGTTGTACATCTTCTTTTTTTGGTGAGTGATCCATCTTGGTGCATACATTAAATTTTACAATGTCCAAGATAGTAAATTTATTTTTTGAATCAGACAAACTTGAAGGCACAAAGAATTACAAGACATGGAAAAGGTACATAGAAAGCACTTTGATTTACAATGAAATCTGGTGAGATGTATGTGATGGTTATGTTAAACCAAATAAACCTACAGCGGTAACTTTACTAGCTAAATGAGAGATAAAAAATGCCAATGCATTACTATTAATCAAAGCTTCAGTTAATGATGAAATGTATGTTCCCATTGAAAATGCTTCTAATGCATGGTCTGCCTTGAGAACATTTAAAGATTTTTCTGATACACAACCTGAATCTAAGAATGTTGATCTTCAAATGAAGTTGCTTCAATAGAAATTGACAGAAGGGGGAGATGTACTTGAATACATTTCCAGACTTGAGAACAATAAGCATGAAATAGTAAATATTGGATTTCAACCAGGTAATGATAGTTTCATGACTACAATTTTGATTGTTGGCTTTCCTTCTTCATCTACACATTCATTGGAAACTTTACAAGAAACTAGAGAAATAGAGAAGTTAAAATTTGATGAGTTAAGTGAAATGCTAGCTCAACATGACAAAACTTTTGGGAAGAAGAAACAAATTGGGGAAGATGACTTCTTGACAGAAGCTAGCATTGGAAAATCTTGAACTGATAGTTTTTTAGGTAGAGTAAGAGGACAGATCAATCAAAATCAAGGAGCACATAGGGGACAAGGTCATGGTATAAGTCAAGGCACAAGGAACAACTTCAGTAGAGGCAATAGTTCTGGTAGAGGCAACAATCAAGGTAGAGGAAAAATTCAAGGAAGTGGACAAAATCAAAGAAGAGAAAAGGACAAAGTCAAGGCAGAGGCAGAGATTTTAGTCAAATAGTTTATAGAAGGTGTAACAAAGTTGGTCATTATGTTTAATATTGTCAAAATTCTCTTGACAAAATTCCAAAGTTTCACCAACACATAGCACAATTTGTTAATGATCAAGGAGAGGATGGCTCAGAATATGTATTTACTACACATCAAAGTTCAAAATCAACAACATTATAGATCTCCACATATATTAACAGTGATTATGAATATGCTTGGATCTTAGATATAGGGGCAACACAACGTATGACTATTCGGCAAGACTTATTTTGGAATTTTCAACAATTCCATCTCAATTCAATCTTTCTTGCCGATGATACAATACACACTCCTTGTGGAAAAGGTGTAGTAAAATTTTCTCTTCTTGGCATTGGAGAAAAACTAATTTTAAATGTTTCATATTTGCCAAATTTCAAGAAGAATTTGTTGTCGTTAGTGACAATTCGAAAAGAAGGACATCAGGTTGTTATGGAGGATGGCTTAGTAAAAATCAATTCCATCATATAGAATATGAAGATAGTCATGACATGATATGAATATGGAAAACTTCTACAGATAAAAGGAACAACCATTCCATAAAATTTTGACATTGCAATATAAACAAGTGTAGATATTTCACCGATAAGGTTGTGGCATATTAGATATGAGCATTTAAACTTTGAAATACTTTATCAACTACAAAAGTAGGGAATGGTTAAAGGACTTCCAACTTTTAAGAAATAAAATACAAAATGTGAAGCTTGCATTTATGGGAAGCAAAGTCAAGAAAATTTTCCAACAAGTTCATGGTGTGCACACATGCATTTGCAATTGGTTCATAGTGACATTTGCGGACCTCTACAAACTTTTCTCGGAGGTTGCTGATACATTTTACTCTTCATTAATGATTTTAGTAGAATTGCTTGGGTTTATTTTTTGAAGAAAAAGTTAGAAGCATTCAAAAAGTTTAAAACTTTTCGCCAACTTTTTTAGATTGAAGTTAAAGAAAATATTGGCACTCTATGAACAGAAAATGGAGGGGAATTCACTTTCAATGAATTCCAAAATTATTGCAGGGACAATGGTATCAAAAGACAACTTACAAATGTCTACACTCCACAACAAATTGGAGTAGCAGAGAGAATGAATCACACCTTGTTAGGGATGGAAAGATACATGCTAAATTTAAAAAATTGAAGTCCTGTATATTGGGCAGAAGAAATACATACAACAATCTACTTAAGGAACAAGTCTCCTACTACTTCTTTGGATATAATTACACCATATGAAACATGGTTTAGTTTCAAACCTTGAGTAAAAAATATTAGAGTTTTTGGTTCAATGTGTTAAGCCTTAGTTCCAAAATAAAAATGAACTAAGTTTGATTCACGAAGTTTGAAGTGTACATTGATTGGTTATTCCGATGAAAATAATGGATATCGTCTTCTATCCAATGGAAAGTTTATTTTCAGTGGGGATGTGATTTTTGATGAAACAGAAAGCAAGAGTGCCACAGAGATAGAATGTCTTCTACAGAAATTGTAATCCAAGGGAGATAAAAAGAAAAAATGAAAAATTAACCAACTACACAACATTGGTATGAAATTAAATTTCCTTCATCAGAAAAATGGTTCATCCAACTCATTTACTTCATCTACACCATCCGTATCTTATGGCAGTTCATCTAAATTTCCTAGCAGTAGTTCATTCGGTTATGACTCTCGACCCCCTGAACCTTTAGTTGATCAAAGTGTTGGATATAATACTGGGGGGGGGTGAATCAGTATTAGCAAATCAAACACCTTTTCATTTTCATACTCTGATTCATATACGCTATTTCAGTTATGGCAACCCGCGTGTATACGCAACTGTGTTTAATGCAACTAGCGTATATCCAGTAAACTTATGATTCAGTTAGTTGATATTTAATGAGTACATCAGAACATTATTAACCATGTAGATAGTAAACAGGTGCAGTAAAACAGAACAGATCATCAGACATAAGAAGCACACATGAACACCATGATATAAGGTGGAAACCCAATGTGGGTGAAAACCACCTGCTGCAATTCGTCTCTATCTTCTTTTAATAAAAAAACTTCTTTTTACAATGGTTCTGTACTGACGTAGTCTTATACCAGTACGCAGGCTTCTACCTGCAGAAGGCTACAACCTTCTCTCTTTCTCCAGACTCTCCTAGAAGGGAGCTACAACCCCCTTAGCTCTTGTACTAGATGATGTATGAGTATGTAGGTGCTGGCCTACAGAAGGCTACAACCTTCTTTTTTCTTCCAGGGACCACGTTTCATAAATTTTCATATTGGATCCATAAATACAAAACAATCACCACTACAATACAATCATCAACTATACCTACATCATCAATCTCTGAATCACCCAATACTGAATCATTGAAACCCTGTCATCAAAACACAGTTACCAGAACACAGACCAGAGCCCAGAACTCTGCAACACCACTAGAACCAACAACAACCTGAAATATCAAAAATCATAATGTATACGCTACTTGACCATGTCGAACTAGCGTGTATACGCCTTTTCACCAGAGAGAACCTGCGTACAGATCTAAAAATAATTACTTATACCTTCGCTGCTATTTCAATTTCAGATATACCCAGAACATAAGATATAAAGGATAAGACATGCGTCAGTATTCAGATCTATTCATAATCATACCATATAATGATAATGCATTTTAGTCTTCATGATCCCGGTCCATCAACCTTTATCAACCACATAGATGCCTCCTTAGTTCAGATCAAGCAAAGCATCACCAACCCATAACCAACATACTAGATCTCACACTTCATCAGATATTCATCACATGCTCTCTTGCACCTCTTGGCCTAATGATCTTCTCCTTATATAGGTTTAGGCTTCTTTCAATACCATGGTCCAAAACCACTTAGAACCAATACCTTGGACCCAATACTTGGGGTCAACACTTCGGACCAAATACCATGGACCAAAACTTAGTTTTCCGACATGTATGCTCCTTTCCTTCTGTGAACCTGCGTCTGCACGTGTACGTGCCTTTTGTTCTGCTAACCCGCATGTATACACACTTTCATCAAGATTAACCTGCGTATACCTCTCTCTTAACCTGCTGCACTATGATCTCTCATCTAAGTGAGTTGCCATCAAGGATAACACCTGTATCATACTTCTGAGTGAGTTTCCATCAAGGAAAACACCTGTATCATAATGCCAACAATCTCCCCCTTTGGACTTGATGGCAACCACCACACCAAGTCACTCTCCCCCTTTGACATCAAGGGCAAAGGGCGGACCAAGATATTCTCTTCTTTGATACATATTCTGCTATCCATACTCCCCCTGAGTACCTACTGAAATCTCTGATTAAGTTCCCCCTTTGTACGTGCCAAGATGTACCAATCCGTCCATGCTCCCCTTGAGCACATGCAAGGTTTGCAAAAGCATAACATGACTCTATACATACATCAATCTCCCAATCAAGTGGGAATACACCATTTTGACTCATCCACCCAACCAAGTGGGGATATATCAAATGTTTAAACATGACTCAAACACAAGAACCATATCATCCATCCCATGCATAGTGGGGTAACAAGATACATCATATGACTCATAAAGACCAAGGACCTAAACAAGACCATGACAGTTATCAACAACTATCATACACCATATGATCTGCACTATAAGCATCTTAACCTGCAATCCATTCTCTTGGTCAATCAACAATCAGTAGCAAGATGTGTCAATAAGCATCATCACCAAGGACTTCTAACCATAATGGCAACAATGCATCATTCGAAGCATATGCTCCCCCTGAGCTTGTGACAACCATCATATACCACGACAGAACCATTTCCTGAGTCTGTTCTGCTTCTTTTCTTCAGAGCTCCATATACGCGACTATGCAGCCTATAAATCGTGTATATACGCGACTTACCTTCATAATATCAGCGTATGCAAGTTGGAATAGTGAAGGTCTACACTTTCAGTTTCCCATGTGTCCGTTATGTCAGCTGACTGAGTTATGTCACACCTTTCTGTCTCTAATTCTGTCTTTTTTAATACCTAGAATTGTGATGATGTATAATCCTCTTGCTTTGGAGTTTGAATTTTGCTCCTACATTCCCTTGCTTTATGTCCAAACTTGTTACATGCATAACATATTACATGTTTCATGTTCCTTCTATTGCAATCAATTGGTTTGTGGCCAAACATATTGCAAGCAAAACAATATCCCTTGAAGTACCTGGAATGTGATAATCTTGTGTGACGGTCTTGAACCATTCTACTTCTGCATCTCACTGCAACATGTCCAAGATTATGACATACATAACATTCAACATTATTCATCGGAGGAAATAATCGTCTATCACTTCCAAAGTTAGGAGTAAAAGCTTTTCTTTGAGGAATTTCTTTCCTTGGATGTTGATGAGGTTGTCCTCTCATCTCCTTGTTGAGCATTTCAGAATTTTCATTAGAGTTCCTTGCCTCACCTTGTGAGCTAGATTCACCTTCAACAGATTCATAAAAGCCAAGACCAGTTTTGATAGCAGGGGACCTTTGACTACTAATAATATCATCCAAAATCTTAGTACTGTCTTGAAATCGTAACAGTTTATCGTTTTCTTCTAATTTACCTTTTAATATATTTACCTCAACCTAATGTTGTTCTTCCTTTTCCAGATACTGCTTCCTTATGTTTTCTTCAGCTTTTCTTCCTTCTTCCACTCGTTGCCTTAATTCGAGAACTTCATGTTCTTGTTCTTCAAGAGCTTCTTTATTCTGCTTCTTTGATTCTTTAAGATCTTCTTTTAGAGAGAGAATCTTCGATTCAAGTCTCTGAATTTTTATGCTCTGATCTTTTACTACATCCTGCAACTGCTCCCTTACTTTGGTTACTGACTCCAGCTGTTCTTTTAATATGGTAACTTCTTCTGTTTCTACGTCCTTATTTTCATATGCCATGAGAAGTCTAATATCTTCATCACTATTGGATGAGTCATTACTTTTATCACGAATATAATAACTTCTATTACCTTCTTCAGACATCTTTCTGTTGTTATGAGGGCATCTAGCAGCGTAGTCACCAACTCTACCACATGAAAAGCATTTGAAAGGTAGCTTACCTTTGAACCTTCCAGATCCCCATTCAAGATTCTTGAAAAATTTTACCTCATCTTATTCTTCTGAAATGTATCCTGATTCATTGAGTTTTTCCTTTCCATTTGCTGATACTTTGAATGCAGCTTCTCTCATGTCTGATGGTCCTCCTTTTCTCATCTCAAAAGCAGTTAAGATTCTGTGAAGTTGCATCATAGTGATTTTCTGCAGATCCTCCTTTTCTTCTATGGCAGACACTTTGGATTCAAATTTAGTAGACAAGGATCTCAAAACCTTTTCAACTAAGACAACTTCCTTAATTTCTTCACCCAGATTCCTCATACAATTGACAATCTCATCTATACGCGGGAAGTAATTAGCTATGCTTTCATTACTATGCATCTTAAGAGTTTCATACTATATTATGTGAGTTTGAAGCTTTGCTTGTTTTACCAGATCATCTCCTTCGTAGCTTAGAAAGATTTTGTCCCATATTTCTTTGGCTGATTTGAACTGCATAACCTTGACAAATTCTGATTGTGACAAACTTCCAAATAAGACATTAACAGCTTTGGCATTGAGTTCATATTGCTTTCTCTCTACTGTATCTGTAGGAATTGCTGATGGATATGTATATCCTCCTTCCACGATTCCCCAAACATCCATTCCAAGCGATTGTAGAGATGTTGTTGTTCTTATCTTCCAGTAGACAAAGTTTCTCCCATGAAAGATCGGTGGCCTGATGGATGCCTCTCTTTCCTGATTACCCATCGTGATGGATCTTCCTTCAAACGACCAAGCTTCTTCTGAAGGACCTGCTTTGATACCAATTGTTGGAAATAATACTTGGGGGGGGTGGTGAATGAGTATTAGCAAATCAAACACTTTTTCATTTTCATACTCTGATTCATATACGCTATTTCAGTTATGGAAACCCGCGTGTATACTCAATTGTGTTTAATGCAGCTAGCGAATATCCAGTAAACTTATGATTCAGTTAGTTGATCTTTAATGAGTAAATCAGAACCTTATTAACCATGTAGACAGTAAACATGTGCAGTAAAACAGAACAGATCATCAGACATAAGAAGCACACATGAACACCATGATATAAGGTGGAAACCCAATGTGGGTGAAAACCACCTGCTACAATTCATCTCTATCTTCTTTTTATAAAAAAAAATTTACAATGGTTCTGTACTGGTGCAGTCTTATACCAGTACGCAGGATTGTGCCTGTAGAAGTCTAGAACTTCTCTCATTCTCCAGACTCTCCTGGAAGGGAGATACAACTCCCTTAGCTCTTGTACTAGCTGATGTACTAGTACATAGGTGTTGGCCTACAGAAGGCTACAACCTTCTCTTTTCTTCTAAGGACCATGTTTCATAAATTTTCATACTGGATCCATAAATACAAAACAATCACCACTGTAATACAATCATCAACTATACCTGCATCATCAATCTCTGAATTACCCAATACTGAATCACTGAAACCCTGTCATCAAAACACAGTTACTAGAACACAGACCAGAGCCCAAAAATCTGCAACACCACTAGAACCAACAGCAACCTGAAATATCAAAACTCATAATGTATATGCTACTTGACCGTGTCGAACCAGCGTGTATACACCTTTTCACCAGAGAGAACCCGCGTATAGATCTGAAAATAATTACTTATACCTTCGCTGCTATTTCAATTTCAGATATACCCAGAACATAAGATATAAAGGATAAGACATGCGTCAGTATTCAGATCTATTCATAATCATACCATATAATGATAATGCATTTTAGTCTTCATGATATTGTTATAGATCTGATATGAAAATATAAGACAATGCAAATAAACCCAAGAAATAACAAGATCTAAATATAGATAGAAATGATTCATTTTATTGATCAAACCCTTAAGGTAGGGCAACACCATATATTCACCCCTTAAGGAAGGAGAACACTCCACAAGCCATATGCTTGTTCATACAATAATCCCTCACCCCTCAATGTGGAGTCTCTAGCCTCTTTATAGGCCTCATACATACAATACCATGGGTCATTACCATGGTTCCCTCAATACCATCTATCTAATACCATGGGCCCATTACATTATTACTAACTACTTGTGGTCCCTTACATGATATGGGTTAACCACCTTATTTATTACTATGGCCCATCCCATTATTACATTATTCCCTTGGGTACCTCCCTTTGTACCCTATGTTATCCCCCCTAGGTATATAACATTCCACCCCGCTTAACATGTTTCGTCCTCGAAACATAATAAGATCTACTCAAAAGAGTAGTCCACTGGTACCATGCACGTGCATCTAGCCATCCAAGAGAAAGGTGAACCCTCGATCTCGCTGGTGCCTCACTCGCTTGAGATGGAAGTTGACCGTGGTAGCTCTTCTGTGTTGATGTGTAGTAGGTGGATCTTCGCTCCTCTCTATCTGTCATGCAGGGGTTGTTGTCCTTGTGGCTAATTGGTTGCCATTAAGTTGGTTGTTTTCTTGCGGGGTGATGTGGGTGATGATATGTTGAAGTTTTAACCCACTGTGTCTTTTTATTTAATTCACCCTGCTGTGGTGTCTTATCTTCCAATATTACTTCAACCACTGAGCCCTCATCTGATGTATCAACACCTGTATAATTTTCTGCTTCAGCCTTTGTTTGTGTTTGATTGTCGATCATCAATGGCTTATCATCTGATATGTCAGTCCCTGGAACATCTTCTGCGTCAACCTTCATGGACTCTACTTGTTTATTGATGGAAATATCCTGTAATGTAATTTTCTTCTTTTTATACCAGAGCTTCAGGAATTTCTTCTGCACATTAATATTGATAGTACCCACAGATTCCATCCAAGGATATCCTAAAACAACATCCATATTATCCATCTCTAAAGTATAAAAATCACCATGCAACACATACTTATCCATAGAAATCTTCAAATCCTTATACACTTGAACATCCTCATCATCCACTTGTGTTTTTTCAATGTGTTTTGCTGGAACTTGCAATTTTTTTACCAAATTAACATTCATAAAATTGTGCTTGCAATTAGGATTTATAGATACAACGATTTTCTCCTTCTGAATCAATCCATGAACCTGCAATAAGGAGACACCCGTAGAAAATAACCCTTTACGTGTTTCATTCTCCTTTTTTCTAGTCTGAGACCATTTGTTTAAAATGACTCTTTCAAATTCTGCATCTGAAAGTTTGGACAACTGCTTGTCGTCAAGTGAGAAATACCATTTGTAAGCCTCATCTCTGAAATTAAGCCATACTGAATCCTTCCAATTTTTTTCCCATACTGACTTAGTTTGCTTTATGTATTCTTTAATAGTAGGGCTATCATCTTTTCCAGTAAAAGTTTCCATGAAGAAGGTTTGAGAAAAATTCACTTACTTGGCGAAAATTTGGAATGGTCACAATTTCGTCAATATTGCTCAAAATCCCTATTATGACCTGTTTTTCGAAATGGAACAACCATTTTTCATCTATCCATGTGATAGAAATCCTGATCCAGGCACTGGAATTTCAGATCTGTACTACAACTCTCCCGCCGTCACCAAAATTTCTGCAAAAAAGAGCTGATTTTAAATCAGGGATATCTCCCTCATCCAGACTCCGATTTGACTGATTGTTTTTTTTGAAATTGGGTATTTTTCCCAAAAAATTCAGATCTGCAATTATGTTTTGTGGATCTTGCACCAGGATGTCCAGATCTGCACGGCAAACTTGCTGCCCAGAAAAATTGTCTACAACACCACTGATTTTTAGATCAGCGATATCTCCTTCATTCGGACTCCGATTCGACCGATTTTTTTTTTTGAATTCGGGTATTTTTCCACATAGAATCCATATATTCAATTATATTTTGTAGATTGTGTGCCAAAACATACAGATATAATCTGCAAACTCTCCGCCCTAAAAATTTCCTGCAAAACATAAGAAAAATTCTCCACTTTTTTGCCCAAGAAAGTGCTCTGATACCACTTGTTATAGATGTGATATGAAAATATAAGACAATGCAAATAAACCCAAGAAATAACAAGATCTAAATATAGATAGAAATGATTCACTTTATTGATCAAACCCTTAAGGTAGGGCAACACCATATATTCACCCCTTAAGGAAGGAGAACACTGCACAAGCCATATGCCTGTTCATACAATAATCCCTCACCCCTCAATGTGGAGTCTCTAGCCTCTTTATAGGCCTCATACATACAATACCATGGGTCATTACCATGGTTCCCTCAATACCATCTATCTAATACCATGGGCCCATTACATTATTACTAACTAGTTGTGGTCCCTTACATGATATGGGTTAACCACCTTATTTATTACTATGGCCCATCCCATTATTACATTATTCCCTTGGGTACCTCCCTTTGTACCCCATGTTATCCCCCCTTAGGTATATAACATCCTAGTCCATCAACCTTTATCAACCGCATAGATGCCTCCTTATTTCAGATCAAGCAAAGCATCACCAACCCATAACTAGCATACTAGATCTCACATTTCATCAGATATTCATCACATGCCCTCTTCCACCTCTTGGCCTAATGATCTTCTCCTTATATAGGTTTAGGCTTCTTTCAATACCATGGTCCAAAACCATTTAGAACGAATACCTTGGACCCAATACTTGGGGTCAACACTTCGGACCAAATACCATGGACCAAATACCATGAACCAAAACATAGTTTTCCAACATGTACACGCCTTTCCTTTTGTGAACCTGCATGTGTACGTGTACGCACCTTTTGTTCTGCTAACCCACGTGTATATGCACTTTCATCAATATTATCCCGCGTATACCTCTCTCTTGACCTGCTGCACTATGATCTGTCATCTGAGTGAGTTGCCATCAAGGATAACAGTTGTATCATACCTCTGAGTGAGTTTCCATCAAGGAAAACACCTGTATCATACCTCTGAGTGAGTTACCATCAAGGAAAACACCTGTATCATAATGCCAACACAAAGAACATATGTTTATATAAATCCGCTTTAGAATCATGGTGATTATTCAGATCCACAAACAAGTGAACATCAACTGCCAAAATGGGTCATTCAACTTTAGGAAGATGTTAGGCCAGATGAATAAAACAAAATAGGAACATGGAGTTCACATAGAAATGAAGAAATTTTTCCCTTAATAACAAATGATTTTACTAAGCCCTCCACATACAAAGAGGTAGTAAAACATATAGAATGGAGAAAGGAAATGGTTGAAGAATACAAAGAAGTGATCAAAAACAACACTTGGGAACTTGTTGATTCTCCTCAAAATGTGAAACCCATCGAATGTAAATGGGTTCAAAAAATTAAGTATAAGCCAGATGGGGACATTCAAAAGTACAAATCAAGACTTGTTACTAAGGTTTTTGCACAACACAAAGGCATCGACTACGAGGAAGCTTTTTCACCTATAAAAAGTGGAACATCGTCAGATTAACACTTGCATTAGCAACTCAAAAGGGATGGAGAGTTCATCAGATGGGTGTTAAAAGTTACTTCCTCAATGGAGACTTGCAAGAAGAAGTATATATGACAAAAACTCTAGGTTTTGAGATTGAAGGGTAGGAGCACAAAGTGTGCAAACTGATCAAGGCTTTATATGGATTGAAACAAGCTCCATGAGCTTGGTATGCCAAAATGGATGAGTACCTTCACAAAGTTGGCTTTAAGCGTAGTGAATTAGATGAAACTTTTTATGTAAACCAATAGGGTAAAAATATGGTGATTCTTGTTATGTATGTCGATGAATTGATCATTACTAGGAATAATAATTTTCATATTATGCAGGTAAAGAAGGAGTTGTACGCTGGTTTCAAGATGATTGATTTGCGATTAATTCACTACTATCTTGGAGTTGAATTATTCCAACATCCAAAACATATTTTCATTTGTCAAATAAAGTATGCATCTGAACTTCTTCAAATTTTTGGAATGCAAGATTGCCAAGCCTTTCTCACCCGATTGGAACAAAACTTGAAACTTTCAAAATTTGAAGCGGGGGAATTGGTGAGCAATGCTACTTATAGATAGTTGATTGGCAACTTGATATATCTGACAACTACTCATCCATATATATCTTATGCAGTCAGTATTATATCGCGATTTATGCATCAACCAAGGGACAACCACTAGAATGAAACAAAAAGGTTCTTAGATATATTCAAGGGACGAAAGATTTTGCTCTTCTTTACAAAAATACTAAGAACTTTGTACTTGGTGGATATTCAGATGCAGATTTTCTGCAAGTGTTGATGACCGAGCATCAACCCCAAGCTATTTGATGACTAGGGGATTAGCTTCAGTTTCTTGGAGTTGCAAGAAGTAAGCTACAATGGTCATTTCTTCAACAGAAGAAGAATATATATAAGCATGGGAAGCATCATGTGAAATTGTTTGGTTGCACAGAGTTTTGCAGGACTTAGGCATTCCTCAAGTAGAAGCTACATCTTTATTCATCGATATCCAGTTAGCCATAAATCTTGCCAAAAATCTAGTTTTCTATTCCAAAACAAAGCATGTGGAAACAATGTATCATTACATCATAACACTCATTATAGGGGATTTCATTAAGTCGATATATTTTCCTTCAGAAGATCAGATTTCAGATATTTTTCACAAAACCACTTGGCAAGATCAAAGTTACTAAGTTCGGAGATGAAGTTGATATCAATTGTAATATATATTTGGATCAAAGGGGGGAATGTTAGATGACCCAAATATTCATAAAATTTAGTTTAATTATTTAGAATATTTAATTAGATGTTGGAGACATTTTAGAATAACTATTTGTTGTAAAAGATATGACATCTAGAAACATGTTGTTTCTTAGGAACCAAATTAGGAAAATAGTTAGGAGTGTTGTTATGAGGGCATTAAATGTAAATGGACACTTGTAAATGAAATAAGTGATCCATAACAAAATTAGGCTAGGACATGAGATTATTTAAAGTTTGTTTCTTCTCTTGCAAGAGCATTGAGTGATTGTGTGTAAACTCTTGCAAATATTATGTAAATTTCTTTTCTGTTTAATAAAATTTATGTGTTTGAAGACACTTCTACTATTAAAAAATCACTTACCTATCCACTGTTTTCTAACATTCCTAAAACATTTTCTTTCCCAAAATAACCAAGAGGTGAAAGAATCACAACATTAAAAACCATAGGAATCCCTACTAGAAACATTTCCAAATTCGATGGACCAGGTACCTGAAGGATATCCAAAAACAAATGAATCATATCCAAGACATGTTCTACATTTTCTCCCCATCCTTTTTCCAATACCATTTCCTGTAACCTTCCCACACTAGAGTCAAGTAACAATAAATTGAAGGGATTAAAATTTGTTTTTATCTTTTATATCTATAAAAATTGAATCTGATTTATTTCAAAAAAAATTTAATTCATATTTAAAGCCTGCCTATCATGAGAAGGTATCAATCATGTAAAACATCAAAAAAATGGAGCTCAATGAGGTCCTCAAACAATTCCTACAATAACAATATTTTTCTTGCTGTGATATCTTGGGTAGAAAAAAAGAATATATATGCAAAATAAAAATCCATATATTACTTGGGTTCAAACTGTGTATATGGCATATTCTTAGACATCTTTTGAAGACGTTCCTCTGAATTTACCAAAGCAAGTTGTTGTTTGGTTAAACTTTGCATCCTTTCATTCAACATCAAATTTTGAAAGATAAATGTCACACACTATTCTTTCCCATTTCTCAACATGCTCCAAATGATAAATTGAAGGTCACATAAAACCAAGAGCAAACCCTTTTCTAACCAAAACAAGAAAAAAGCAGTGCCTCTAATAAAACTTCACACCTCGGAAATTACTATTCCACATGCTTAGTCTAAAGGTGAGATTCTTTGAATCATCTTTAGGTCATACTTAATGGGATATTCTTATCTTTACTATGATGTCAATTTGGTGCTAGAAGAAATATATAAATCCAGGTTATTATCAATGAAATTCAAGTATAATTAAAAAAATAACGTTGTAAGGTAGTGGAGAGAGAAACATATTCACAATTAGGCTTCTTTACTTTAGTTTGATTTGAGTTGAATTTCTATTTGAATATATAGTTTTCTCTAAATAAGTGAAATTGTAATATGAGAATCAAAATAGACTTGTGAATTTTTAATCATTTCATATTATATATCTCTAAAATAGCCAGGCCATCCTTCTCTACTATTTGATATAGATTTATTGTCCACAAAGGAATAATGAATGAATTATCAAACACAATGATGCAATATATTAACCAAGGAAAGAAAAGTGACATGGTTGTGTCATTTGTGTGCTCGAAGGAAATCCAAATGACCTGGTTGTGGTATCTATGTGCAACATGTTTTCTTTATCATGAAATAGTATTGAAGACAAATGTCGGCTGAAAATTTGAACTCCATTACCAATGGAAGATGGTTGTGTTGGGCGAAGAAAGGATGCATTGAAGGGCTCATGGTATAGCTCTGATACATAGTTATCCTTGCCATTGCAAAATACAAATTTTTCATCATTTGCTTATCCAGGTAAAAATAAGAGTGAGTTTGTATTTGTGCACATGTAAGAGTATATGGAAAAGAGAGCACTAGTGTACCATATGGAACCAAATCTCTCTCCTCCACAAATACTAGTGTACTCTCAACACTAATGTACATACCATTGAATGATAGCATTTGTTATTCTACTTAACACTATTGTACAATGTTCTAACGACAACCGTCCGAAAGGAAGAACATTGTGGTTGGAACACTATCCAAACTACATGAATAAACTAACACTAAAGACATGAAAAAAACAACACCTTGAAAAGTCATACAAAACTTTCAAAGGTAGTTGACAAATTGTATCATAGAAGAAAAAAAATTATCCTATGGTTACCCGTACATGTGGGTGGGTAACATCCCCCAATATGCCATGATCCTTAGGGTCCAAATGATCCAAACTTAAAGAAGAAAGCAACAAATTACATCTATAACTATAAATATAGAAATGCAGCACAAATAACACTTCATTTCATTAATATCTTAATACTGAAATAAGCTTACATACAGAAGGAAAAGAAACTAGCTCAAGTGATAGCAGCTTATCTCTGAGAAGCCATGTGGCAGCTAGATGCCTCTAAAATGTGTTACATTGAGGCTCAAAGGCATATTTATTATTGAGAAACTATGGAAAACCGTAAAAATACAAAAACTTAACCCTAAGAGATGAAGCGCCAAAACTGTGGGCCCCGTTTGGGGAAATTGGTACATTAACTTCCCAGGGTCGTAACTTTGACATATGATCTCTATTTGGCTACCATAATACCTCATTTTGATGATATCGAAGAGGTGGCCAAGAATAGTATGCTACATCAAAAGTTTTTCGGTCTCTCCATTCATCCTAAAAACGTCGTTTAGGGCCTCAAAACGGATCTGGAAGTTCAAGACCTAAAAAATTAACAGAAAATAGTAAACTGTGCTAAAATTAATGAAACTGAAAATTGAAAGAGACAGTGTTGGGGGTCCAAGTGGAATAGGAGGGTGGCCACCAATATCCACCTGGATCAGTCCTCCCCCATTAGGAAACAATGGTCCCCATTGTGTTGAGTGCCTCCATGAGATGGGTAAGCTTCTCTTGAACTTGGTCCCTAGTGAGCCACTTGCCTTGGTGCAAGTGTTGGCCAGCTTTGACAATCTGATATAGTTGGATTTTCTGAAGGCGAGTGTTCTTGATTTGTGTGTCTATGATACAATTAGTTGTGGCCTATGCCATGCAGTATAGGTTTAACTTTGTTGGTGTGAGTTGCTCTACAATGTTAGAGGTGTCCAACAATGGTGGAAAGTATGGCCAAAGGCAGTCTACATTGAAAAATGGGTGCAGAACAAGGAATGGTGGAATGCTGAGATCAAAGGAATTGCCCCCTACAACCTTGGTCATGGTGTATGGCCCATATCAAAGTGGCTGAAGCTTGTGATGGGGTCGAGCAAGGTGCTCCTTCTTGAAATGTAGCCAAACTTTGTCGCCCACCTGGAACTTGTGCGACACTCGATGTTGATCATGGTGCTTCTTGTACTTAGCATTGGCTCTGTCCTATATATCACGGACCTGCTGGTGGATGTGCTGAATGTGCTCATTGAAGTTGTTAGCTCTGTCGGCTTCAGACTGGACATGAGTCGGATCTACTTGAGTAATTGCAAATGGTATGGGCACATCAATGTGACATAATGGCTGAAATCCCAAACCTACTTGAAAGGGGTTGTGGGCTGTTGAGCTGCAGATAGATCTATTGTAGTTGTGCTGGATATAGGGGAGGCTTTCATCCCATGTGCATGGATGCTTCAGGTTGTACATGGGTAGAATGTGTACGATCATCCTTTTTTCGACTTCTGTTTGGGCTTCAGTTTGGGTATGGAAAGTTGTGGACTTAGTGAGTTTGGTATCCAACATTGACCAAAGACATGGACAAAATTCACTTAGGAACCTACTGTCCCAATTAGAGACAATGGACTGTGGGATCCCAAAGTGTACCCACAGTCGCTCAAAGAAGACCTTAGCAATGGTAACTACTATGATACTCTTCTTGTAGGCCACCATAATGGCCATCTTAGAGAATCTGCTAACAACCACAAAAAGGCAGTCATTGTCATGCTTAGTAGAAGGAAGGCCTAGCATGTAATCCATGGAGATGGATTCCCAAGGTTGATTAGGAGTAGAAAGAGGAGTATATAGGCCATTCTTCTTGATGGTTGGTTTGGTAATGTCGTAGGCAGTGCAAGATTTAGTGTACCTTCCAACATCTTGATGAAGGTTCGTTCAATAAAAATACTTCTACAGCACTTCCACTATTTTCTCTACTTCGAAATGTCTAGCGACCTGATTGTAGTGTGCCTCCCAAATCATCTTGCCACACTCCCTTGAAGGGACCCATATGTGTCCTTGATGGCATAACAGTGCATCATGGAGTGAAAATTTGGAACTTGCCTAACTTCCAAGAGTGTCTGGGATGTCCTACCGAATTTTGGATCGCTCTCGTAAAGATGCAACCATGCTAAAGTCTTGTGCCCATAGAAGTCAAGTACAATGATTAGTGCCATGACTGGTGGCTGGATGAGGTAGTCTACAACATTATTGGTTATGCCCTTCTTGCACTTAATATTTAAATTGAATTGTAGCAGGTATGTGGACCATTTATGATGGCGATCATTATGAAACTTCCCTTATGTATGTATGAACTGCAGGGGTCGGTGGTCTGTGTGGATGATCGTTTCCTTCCCCATAATGTAATGCTTCCATTAACGATAGGCCTGCAAAATGTAATACATTTCTTTATTGTAAGTGGGATACTTTCGTACTATGTTTGAAACTGTCTCACTGTGGCAAGCCACTAGATGCCCTTGCTGAGTAAGAATTGCACCAATAGCATAGTGCAGACCAAATGTGATGCTTCAACTCAGAAAATTCCTTATGTTGGGTTTCAGACCAAAAAAAAAATGCTTTCGATCCACCCTTTGTGAGTTGAATTCAAGGCCAAGTAATATTAGAGAACCTGTTGTGCTATACAACAACCCCCCCATTTCAATTTTTAAAATCTTAGTCTTAAAATTCCAAATAAGAAATGGGTCCCTTTAGAATATAAATAAAAGCAATAATCTTTTGAGTGTAATAGATTTTTTGTAAAAGTCATATGAAAATTACTTTTAGAGTATTTAAGACCACTCATTGCAAATCACATTTCTTTAGAACCAGTGAAAATCCATTTGGAGAGTTTGCGATGCGATCATAGTCATAACAAAACCCTCATCGCAAAGTTTTATCAAGGTAAGCTTTTTATACACACAATGTAATAAAACTATCACATCACGTACAACATTAATCCCATGGAATGACTTAAAGTGGCACATGCGATGAGATAAGGCTATCGCAAATCACATATCACTGATTCATAGTGAAGCATCCAATACATTGCATTGAAGAATAGCGACACAATTTAATTATCAAATGTCGCGTTCTCGATAAAACAAAGTGATAAATATTATGAATACATGCGGTAAAGGGATGAATCAATTACAAAGAAATAATGTGATTTGCCAAGATTAAAACCTGTTGTCTCCCTATGCTAGCTCAACACTCATCGCAATCGCAACTATGCAAACAAACCTTTTGAGTGTAGCATTTGTAACTCTCGATTTGCAATACGTGATTATTACACAAATATTAAAATAATGTAGTCGCTGATCGCAAATCGTAGAGTCATGACACCTATTCTACAAAATACCATTACAAGGCTTGCGACGCGACATATGGTTTCACAATTAAAGTTTCACGTTGGAAGTTATAGTAAAGAATTAAGGAGCAGTTATGGGTAAGTCCTTTGAAGATTTCATCCATGATAGCTAAGTACAATATAACATCTCATGCATCTAATGTGCTTAACTATGTTTGGTCCATAATTTGTATTATCTCTTCTCAAGTTTTTTGACTGTTACGCTCCTCTTTCTCATTTTACAAAACTGACTAAGAATCACACTAGTAGGCAAGATGTCTAAGAAATATCAGAAAGCAAAGGCCCCTGTTGTAATGGAAGAATCACCAGCAAAATTGGTGGTAATTGTAGATACTACCTGTCTACGCCTTGGTAAAATCTCGTTGGAAGGCATCTATGCTTTACTCGAAGCAAAAGATCCAATGGAGATAGAAGAAGAAACCACAACAGATGGAACCGATAAGACAGACATCAAGCTCAATGATTTGGCCAACTCCTTCCTCCATAAAATAGCAGCTCGAGCCAAAGTATTACCATATAATGATTTAGTGACATGGGTAATCGAAAGTATTAATATAACAGATAGAACTTTTTTCACAGCCGATGGGAGAATGTTCGGGACATTCAAGCCTTCAGATGTCGAGAAGATGTATCATTTGCCGGATCCCCAACGACACTACAACAAGGCATTTCTAGAAGCTTTCACTAAAGAGGATAGCATAGAGTCAGACCCTATAAAAGAGTGGAGACTTTTTCCAAACAAGCATAAACACGAATCCTCGCTTATGTACTCTGTGGACTCCTTAGCATCTCCATATTGTTATGCTGCTGCTATGGTATGTAGGCTCTTTGGAAGCCCTAATTCTACTAGGTTTTCTATAGAAATGGTCCCATTAATCAGGGAAAATTTTAAGAACCCCCCCAAATTTATAAATATAATAAATGGGCGAATCTCCATGGTATATAGGAAAAATGAAAGGCGATTTTATCAATAATATAATATGTATATATAATTTTTTGGCGAATCTCTCACCAGGCATGGCGAATATTTTACTCAATTATAAAATCTTGTAAGATCTTGGTGAGTCTTTCACTAAATAATAAAACTTTGTAAATTCCTAGTGAACCTTAGCATATGCTACATGCTGGTTTAATTCCCCCATTTAAATAGGCTACATTCCTGTTGAATACCATGGGTCAATACCATGTGCCATTTTTATTTTTTTTTAATTCTAATATTAGGGTTAATAATGGTTTTTTGCATGGTATTAATAACAATCTAGTCCATGGTATTTGTCCCATAGTATTTTGGCCATAGGTTTCACCTAAATATAACCCATTTTTTGAGTGTTCGTAAATATAAGGTGACTTATGGAGTAAATATAAAAAAATGTTTTATTTGTTTACCATACCTCTCATTTATTTATATTTTTATTAATTTACCATACCTCTTTTACAAATATGGTATTTGGCCCATAGGATTCACTTAAATAAAACCTCTTTCTTGAGCCTTCATAAATAGAACTAGGGTTATGGATTAAATATAAAAAGAGATTTTATTTATTTACGATATGTCTAGTTTATTTATATTTTTATTTATTTACTATACCTTTTGAGTAAGTATAAAAAGACGTTTTATTTATTTACCATACCTCCACTGTACTTATATTTTTATTTGTTTACACCCTTACATGTATATAAGGTGACTTATGGAGTAAATATAAAAAATGTTTTATTTATTTACCATAGCTCTCATTTATTTATATTTTTATTAATTTACCATAACTCTTTTATAAATATGGTATTTGGCCCATAGGATTCACTTAAATAAAACCTATTCTTAAAATGGGCGAATGGATTCACTTAAATAAAACCTATTCTTGAAAATGGGCGAATGGAAGGTTGTAAGTCCTAATTTCAAGGGCTAAATTTACCTTTTTTACCCTCTCCCTTAAAATAAGGTGGGCTATTTGAGGTGATTTGTAAAAATGTACTATGATACAAAATATTCGCCCACTAAAAATTTAAAACCCCTTAATTTCGCCAAAGGGCGAACATTCGCCCCTAAAATTATCCTTGCCATTAATAGAAGCGACAGTTAACTCCTTCATTATGAATTGGGAAACCATTCTATCAGATAAAATGGCCGATCAAATATTAGATTATAGAAGGAATATATTTGTCACCACCCGAATCATGCCTCCATTTTATATGAGCGCCTACATGATGGACACAATCTGTTTTAATTATGATTTTCCCATTCTAGGTTGGAAATGGACTGTTCAAGATCCAAACCCCATTCATATTTATCATAAGTATCTATGGAAGTTCGACTACAAGAATCATATATACAAAATTTTCCATGGCCTTGTTTTACCTGTTCATCAAGCCATTTTTAACAAACCCGCTCCTTGTGTGTCTGATGAAGCCAAAATTGACTTAACTTCAATCGACAGTTGGTTCAGAGAAGAAAATTTCACCTATATTAGGGTTTTTTGGAGTTTCACATACCCTCATATCCTTCCACTCTATATTCCAGACAAGCTATTAGCAAGGGAAATTGCATTCCAAATAGTGGAAAATGGGATGGCTAGAAACCTTAAAGACTCTAAAAAACAAGTGTGGCCTCCATTTTTCCTCGGCCGTGGCACTTATACATTACATGATTTTAAACATGATGAGAAAGAAGCAGAGAAAACTAAGGACCTGAGTGTAGCAGTGATTCCTAAGAGACAGTATGATCCAAACAAGGTTGCTTACAATTTCACCAGTCATGTGAAAATTAGCAAATTTATCCATGTGGAGGATGAGTTTGATGATTTATTCACTTCTGCAGAGTTATTCTCACAAGTAACTCATCTGGCAAGATTCAAACTAGAAGCTCATGGAATACAGGACACAGAGGTTACAAACATTGCCTCTAGATTTATTGAATGATACTCCTACTGTTCAGCAAGTAGAGCACAATGGTGAGCATACTATTGAAGAGATTTCCAAGGAAGGGGAAACAATTGAAAAAACCAGTGAACCCCTTAGCACAGATGTTAATATTGACCCCATATTGATGAAGGAATGGCAACAATTTGATAAACAAATAAAAAATCAGAGCGACCCCCAAAATAATATTACATCAGCATTGCCCGCATCACAACAGCCTATCGTTATTGAGAGTACTATTAAAGGGACACCCAGAACAAACATAGCTCAGAAAGAGATTGAAATAATCCATAAAAATAATTCAGGTGAAATAACACTAAATATTGAGGAATTACCACCTTTGGATGTCTTTTACAACCCAAATCACAAGGCTGTAGTCAGGAAACAGAGAAAAAAAAGGAAAATTGGTCAGACATCATCCATAGCTCCTCAATCTGAATTTATGAATGTTAGATGGAAGTATTCAGAGGTCAATCCTTCTTAGGATTTGACTAAGTTATCCCAATATGCAGGGGCTTACACAGCTTCCACAATTGATAAGGCCACTAAGGTAAACTAATTAATCAAAGAAAAAGATCAAAAGATTACTCAGCTTGAGGAGCAAAGAATAGTATAAAAGCAAAAGATTAACCGGCTTGAGGAACAATTGGCCGAATAAAAACAAAAGAACGAGTAGTTGAAAGTGTAATTAAGCCTGGAGAAACAAAAGATTGACCAACATGCCATCCAGAAACAACAACAGTTGTCCCAGCAGCTCAAACAACTTCAATTGAAACATCAACAAGGAATGACGGTTAAAGAGGAGCAAATCTCATAGCTACAACTATATACAGAACAGTTCAAAGATTCTCCTAAGGTTGAGGAATTTAAGAAGGAAGCCCTAGAAGCAAATAAGGCCTTACCGCAACAGCTCAATATCGTTTGCCATAAAATATCTCTTGTCGACCCGTTATGCATCATAACTATATTGCTGATCAATCAGGCAGTTAATACTAGATTAGAATTTGAGGACACAGATGACAAGGTCAAAAATTTGCTCAAATGGAAAAGCACAGTGGAAGGCAGAGCTGCTAATATACTAAAAATTCAAGAGTCGCATAGAGAAGTATTGTTTTCGAAATGGCAAACACAGTTAATAAAGGCAGAAAGGGATACTTCTAGGGCAAAATCTATAATGAACAATGTGATAGAGGTGGTAAATGATAATTTATATGGAGTCAATTTGATTTTTGACTGTTCCCATGGAAAGCTCCTAAAAGCGAAAATGTTAGAAAATCAATGGAAGCATGATTTGGCCAACAAAGAGGAACAACTCAGCAGAGTACAAAGACTTACTTAGGATGCTCATTGGTCCTTTTTGGTCAAGCCGCACAGTCAACAAATGACCGCTGTTGATTGAATGGTGCCCGAGCTTTCAGATGCCATGTACATGGGACAACTACATTTCAGGATGAGTCATCCTCCAGAAATTCAAAGCATGCTCTCAACTTGTTAGCTGTGGATATAGGAGAACACATAGAAACAATGAATCTTTTCAGAGGCAATCACACTACTATTTTTGCAATTCAAATCCCAGATTTTAATGTTTACAGTTCCAACAACTCTAAGTGATTTTTGTTGACACTTTATTTTAGTTATATTATATAAACCCTTTTGTGTTATTGAAGAAAGGGTCCTCAATTTGTACAAGAAACTAGACTTGATAAGTTGCACTTCTGCGCTTCTAAATTTATTTTCTTATGAGCAGTGGATCAAGCTTTCAGAATTTTGTGAAAGAACGTTTTCAAGACCTGCATTTTTGTATCTCCTGGAAGTTTCTGGAATAAAGAGGTGGAACCGGAATGTTATTTACATATCAAGACTCAAATGCATGCGATATTTCTATCGCTGCTCTTTTTGTCTTGATTTAATTAGCATTTCATTTAACTTGCTATTGTTGATGTATTCACACACTTCAAGCAATTTTATTTTGAGTCACTTCTGAACGATTTAGAATTGTTACATTAGAGATGTATATCAGCAATAAATATTATGATGTCATGCAATATGTTGTTATAATTACTTTGTTTAATTTCTTAAACAAAGTAATCATTATTTAAATGCATCTTTCTATGGATAAGTAAATCATCTATATGATTGTTTGTCTGCTAGGAATTATAAAAAATTGCATTGTTATAAGATGACCCAGGTTATATAGGTATATTTGTATATTTCAAAGTTATAGATTAAACCATCTACCATATTTGATATACATTTTAAAACATTCATTCATTAAACCACACATTATTGGGAAATTGGTCACACAACCCCCAGTCGGAGCCACCATCCCAAATAGGAAATGAGCTGTAATAAGGTCTGGATCGGGTGGTTATCTCCCAATGTTGGTGCTACGATTTTAGAGGCATCAAAATTTTTGGCGCTAGAAGGAGGGCGTAACTGTGAATGGCGAGTAAATCTAAATCCATAGGCCATTCTAAGAGTAAAACTCCCTCACCATATCCTCCAACTTCTCCTTCGCATTGTAAATCCCCTATTCCTAAGCGAGAAGTTGAAAAGAATAATACAACACCCACTGTTGAAATCCTAAACACACCAGATAATTCTTCTCCTCAACCCCTTGAATTATAGTCTTTGATTCATAAACTACAAGGGTTGTCGATATCCCAAAAACAATCTAAGTTATCCCAAGGTAGTGTGACTTCACAATACATCCCATCACAACTGCTTACTAGAGCAAAGAGTGAAAAAATCGGTATTCCATCAGTTGAATTTCCTCTACCAAGTCAAAAAAGGGCTAGGAAGACATCATCAGAATTCCACAGTGAGACTTTGTCCTCATCACCATCTATTCCATCCATACCATTGCAAGATCATTCATCCCTTTCCCAACTTCAAATCATAACCTAAATAGGTACAGGAACTTCAACATCCTCTACCCAATCACTTTCTACCCTTCATCATCATCTTCTACTGTTAGCTCCATGATGGTACATAATCAACCTCAACCAAGGCCATGGACCAAACCATGTGTGGTCATAATGCCTTCACCTTTGAGCCAATTGTCAGATCATCCTGAAAAATGGTTACCAAAATTTAATCTTGGCATAGGCTTGTTAGCAGAAGAACATATAAATAATTTCATGTTATCTGTTAGCACCTAAATCTGTCTTAGGCTGAAGGAAGGAAAAAATTAAGGTAACCACAAACCACGCTCAGTCTGGTAGCTAGCCCTACCAGAGCAGGAGAGGGCTCTCCCCGTGTCACGCTCAGCGAATGGATAGAAAAAATGGTCTGAGATGACTTACAATCTGATGTTTACCTTAGGCTAGTAAGTGAAAAAGGATTTTGGAAAAGATTTTTTGAAATTGACTGAACTTCTGAGATGTATATGGGACTGGCTCTTACCAAAGAACAGAGAAATGATAATGAAGGCACAGATTATTCCGTGAGGCAAGGTAGGCGGAAAGCATAGCAATTTTAGTTTTAAGATATGGCGGAATGGAGAGATTGATTAAGAAGGTGAAAAGGGCATAGACAACATGAATCCTTTTCAACAGAAGAATGAACACTGTACATGAAATTTTCCCACAGGTAGAGCAATAAAATTGAATTCTACCTTAATCGCATTCGAAGAATTTCACCAGAAATGAATATGAAATGAAATATGGAACATAACTAGATACATATGAAAAATAATAGACACACTTGCTACACTCGCAACCACAGGAATCTCATGAAACAGAGCCGCTTCCTTTCATTAATTTTATGTGAAAATATACAATGCAGAAACAAAGTTTCTTTCCCATAGTCTCCCAGAAGTTACAAGCCAACCAACCAAAAAAATTGCTTTGCAAATGGTTTGCATACAATATATAGAATGTGCCATGAAGAGATAGAACGCCCAAGGGTCAAAAAATGAAGGTGGAGAGCCAAGCATCAGCTACAGGTGTAGCACCAAAAACATGACACATGGCTTGGGTGACCCTTTGCCTTCCTTTGCCACTTGTATAACTGACCATATGGAGTGAAAATATTTATAAAACCGCCGCGCTCCTCCTCCTGTGCGTCATGCTATTTTATAGGTGCCTTTTGGAGGCCTTCCTGATGTCCAAATTAAGTGCAGGATAGCTTTTTAGAAAGGCCTTTGAGTCTAACTTAAAATAAAAACCGAATTTTTCGATTTGGAGTTCATTTGCTCTGTCCAAAATGAAATCTCCCAAGACTGGTCAAACTGTGACAAATGAGGCTGCCTCAAGGCAGAGTGCTATTGCGGTCAACTTTTGAATGCCTTCCGCAATCTCAAATTAAGCTAGTGATAGCTCATTGGAAAGCCTGTCTCGTCTACTTTCCATCCCAATTAGAATTGCACAATTTGGAGTTCATTTTCCCTGTCAAAAATGAAATCTACCAAGACTGGTCGAACTGTGCCAAATGAGGTTGCCTAGAGGCAGAGTGTTGTTACAGTCAACTTTTTAATGCCTTTCTCAGCTCCAAATTGAGCTCATGATAGCTCATTGGAAATCTACTTGTCTCTAGTTATCAGTTAGATCATCAAGTAAGTCATTTGGCCAACCGAGCTAGGAGAAAACTTGATTTTCCTGAGGTCGCTCCAGAGGTGCATCAATTCTCCCAAGGAAACTGTATTTTTGACATTTCCTCAAAACCATAACGCCTATGTAAAAAGTGAAGGCAGTTTTACTTCCATGGTATTTATGAACAGAAACCTCTCTCAGTTTTACCAAATCCATCTTTTATTGCTCAGAAACATCATTTGAGTGAAACATATCCCGATGTGTTGGACAAGGGATTTGCCGAAATGAAGCGAAATGAAGGGGATAGGGAGCTTCTAAATTCTTGAGGAAATTTTGGGAAGCATGGAGGGATGTTAGGAAGTAGAGTAAAGTGGAATCTCAGAAATTGAGTGAGGGGAAGGGGTCCAAAAAGGCAAAACACAGGCCCAACCATAGAAAATTGCCAGGTTGTAGCAAGAAACTAGGGTTTCTGCGAAAATGAGGAATTTGGGCGATCTCAGTGATGGGAAGTGTTCGATAAGGTATTTTAAGGATAGGGGAAGGTGTATGAACATTAGGATACAAGATTTTTCGATGATTTGACCATCCAAGAGAAATTAGCTTCAAAACCATAGGAGAGGGAAATGAACCTTGCCTAGGCGCAACTGAAGCACGAACAAGGTGTGAAATGACCCAATGGAACTTGACATGATGATGAAAACCCTCTGAATGATGGTAGACTCAGCTGAATGGTGACATGGAACATCATTTGGAAAACTTTGACAAGGGTAAAATCACACCCGAGACCTAATGCCTAGTGACCAAATTTTACTTGAAGACTCACTGAAATGATAAAAATTGACCTTGACACCTTAAAATCACTTGTGAAAGAGCATGTTTGATCACTGGAGGAAGGCTACAAATACTAATACTAACATTGGCTCCAATGGGTGATGGTAGCTCCTTGGAGGTGACAAGAACAACAGATCTCTGGAAGAGGTAGACAGTGCCTTTTGTCCATTGGGCTATGGAGTCCATTATTCCGAAAAACCAACATGACTCAATTTATTGACTAAAACTTGACTCAAACTGACTCAATGCAAACTGACATGACTAAAAAACTTAACTCTGAACTTAAAACTTAAAGCTTGGTGGTAGAGCATGACCACCTTTATTTCTTACAAGACTATATATCATCAAACTATATCAAACTGCCAATGTAACCAATCAAGAAGATGGCTTCTTGACTGATTCTTCCGATCAGATCTTCTGGTCAACAATTGATATTGGTAACTGGGCATACAAAAACATAATTGGCCATGATCTCCTTGATCATTGAATACTGCAATAATCACCTTCACTGCTGTCTGCAACAAATTTTCCATTGGATCATGAAAAACATGAAGATTTACCTCTTGCTGAAGAAACAAGATGTCTTTTTCTTTTGATTCTGATCTTCCTTCATAATGCACTTCATAAAAAGTATGTTCCTGGTCCTCAAAAATTTCTGAACAAGCAGATGAGTGGATTTCCTCTTCAAAGAACACTTCAAAACATGAAACATATGAGGAAGAATCTGAAATGGAATCCATAATGCTGTGGTCGGCTATAGTCTGAATACATTTTTGATCATCTTGACATGATATGACAGCCAGATTCTCATTACATTCATCACATTCATCAATCATGAGAAAAGCAACTTCGGATGATTCTTGAAACCCAACATTAACATTTTTATCATCTACCATAAATTCATCCAGAGAAAGCTTTTCACTTACTTGACTGCAGATCTCATCTTGTTGTTTATGAACTGACTGGATTACCTCTTCATGAAGGCTTTGTTCTGAAGACATGAGAACATTTGGACCCAAAACTTTGTCTTCTTTTATGGACCAACCTGAAACGACACTTTTTCTTTCATCACTTTCAGCCATATGGAACTCTCCAACCTATTGATCTATTTCATGTAATTCATGCTAACTATCAAGATGCAAAATTCCTTCATTTTCCACCGTACAAAGATCTTGATTTTGCTACAAAGTTTCCTGAGCATCTTGATGGGACTCCTCTAGTTTCTCTTCATGTTGCTGAAATGGATTCTCATACAAGGCTTCCATGATATCATCATCCATAAAATTATCATCCCCATAGTATTTTTCAAGGCTCTCAATAAAACCATGAGCATGCTTGCAACAATCTTGAACTAAATTTAATGATGGATAAGATTATTTATACTTCTCAAAGAATACTGAATGGAAATCCTTTAGACAATAAATGGAAGCATGTGGTAAACTTTCATACCAAGATCGGGCTTCGTCTTGCAGAGTGGCCATGAATATCTTCACTAAGCAATCTTCAGGAAAATCAACCTTCAACTTGCGAATATGCATGTGAAATCGAACTAGGTGTAAAGCAGCATCCTTCTTACCATCATCTTTAAACGTAGGTAGATTCTTTGACCAATCTATCTTCTGAATTTTATTTAGGAAGCCTGGGATGTGATCTCGGCTCATGGGAGCGTAAGTTCTTGCAATCCGATCCATCAAGAATGGAGTCGCCAGGTGAATGATTTCAGCCATCTTCTTATGTCTGATCGTCGTTCACCATCAACATCAGATCTGAACTTGAGATATGTCTTGGGACAAGACAATCTACAAGCAAACAATTTTGTAATCAAGTCCCCAGTGGAGTTGCCACTATGTTAGCACCTAAATCTGCCTTAGGCTGAAGGAAGGAAAAAATTAGGGTAACCACAAACCACGCTCAGTCTCGTAGCTAGCCCTACCAGAGCAAGAGAGGGCTCTCTCCGTGTCACGCTCAGCGAATGGAGAGACAAAATGGTCTGAGATGACTTACAATTTGATGTTTACCTTAGGCTAGTAAGTGAAAAAGGATTTTGGAAAAGATTTTTTGAAAGTGACTGAACTTCTGAGATGTATATGGGACTGGCGCTTAGCAAAGAACAGAGAAATGAGAATGAAGGCACAGATTATTCCGTGAGGCAAGGTAGGCGGAAAGCATAGCAATTTTAGTTTTAATATATGGCGGAATGGAGAGATTGATTAAGAAGGTGAAAAGGGCATGGACAACATGAATCCTTTTCAATAGAAGAATGAACACTGTACGTGAAATTTTCCCACAGGTAGAGCAATAAAATTAAATTCTACCTAATCTCATTCGAAAAATTTCACCAGAAATGAATATGAAATGAAATATGGAACATAACTAGATACATATGAAAAATAATAGACACACTTGCTACACTCGCAACCATAGGAATCTCATGAAACAGAGCCGCTTCCTTTCATTAATTTTATGTGAAAATATACAATGCAGAAACAAAGTTTCTTTCCCATAGTCTCCCAGAAGTTACAAGCCAACGAACCAAAAAAAATTGCTTTGCAAATGGTTTGCATACAATATATAGAATGTGCCATGAAGAGATAGAATGCCCAAGGTTCACAAAATGAAGCTGGAGAGCCAAGCATCAGCTACAGGTGCAGCACCAAAAAAATGACACATGGCTTGGGTGACCCTTTGCCTTCCTTTGCCACCTGTATAACTGACCATATGGAGTGAAAATATTTATAAAACCGTCGCGCTCCTCCTCTTGTGCGTCGTGCTATTTTCCAGGTGACTTTTGGAGACCTTTCCGATGTCCAAATTGAGTGCAGGATAGCGTTTTGTAAAGGTCTTTGAGTCTAATTTCTAACTCAACTAGAATTTTTCAATATGGAGCTCATTTGCTCTGTCAAAAATCAAATCTCCAAAGACTGGTCGAACTGTGCCAAATGAGGCTGCCTCAAGGTAGAGTGTTGTTGTGGTCAACTTTTGAATGCCTTCCTCAATCTCAAATTAAGCTCGTGATAGTGCATTGGAAATCTTGTCCTGTCTAATTTCCATCCCAACTATAATTTTTTAATTTGGAGTTCATTTGGCCTGTCAAAAATGAAATCTACCAAGACTGGTCGAACTGTGCCAAATGAGGCTGCCTAAAGGCAGAGTGCTGTTACAGTCAACTTTTGAATGCCTTCCTCAACTCCAAATTGAGCTCATGATAGCTCATTGGAAAGCTACTTGTCTCTAGTTATCATTTGGATCATCAAGAAAGTCATTTGGCCAACCGAGCTAGGAGAAAACTTGATTTTCCTGAGGTCGCTCCAGAGGTGCATCAATTCTCCCAAGGCAACTGTATTTTTGACATTTCCTCAAAACCATAACACCTGTGTAAAAAGTGAAGGAGGTTTTTCTTCCTTGTTCTATTATGGACAAAAACCTCTCTCAGTTTTCCCAAATTCATCTTTGATTGCTCAGAAACATCATTTGAGTGAAACATATCCCGATGTGTGGGACAAGGGATTTGCCGAAATGAAGCGAAATGAAGGGGATAGGGAGCTTCTAAATTCTTGAGGAAATTTTGGGAAGTATGGAGGGATGTTAGGAAGTAGGGGAAAGTGGAATCTCAGAAATTGAGTGAGGGGAAGGGGTCCAAAAAGGCAAAACACAGGCCCAACCATAGAAAATTGCCAGGTTGTAGCAAGAAACTAGGGTTTGTGCGAAAATGAGGAATTTGGGGGATCTCAGTGATGGGAAGTGTTTGATAAGGTATTTTAAGGATAGGGGAAGGTGTATGAACATCAGGATACAAGCTTTTCTGATGATTTTACCATCCAAGAGAAATTAGCTTCAAAACCCTAGGAGAGGGAAATGAACCTTGCTAGGCACAACTGAAGCACGAACAAGGTGTGAAATGACCCAATGGAACTTGATATGATGATGACAACCCTCTGAATGATGGTAGACTCAGCTGAATGGTGACATGGAACATCATTTGGACAAATTTGACAAGGGTAAAATCACACCCTAGACCTAATGCCTAGTGACAAAATTTTACTTGAAGACTCACTGAAATGATAAAATTTGACCTT
The DNA here is from genome assembly GCA_031772625.1 of Pinus tabuliformis. Lineage (NCBI taxonomy): Eukaryota > Viridiplantae > Streptophyta > Pinopsida > Pinales > Pinaceae > Pinus > Pinus tabuliformis. The sequence goes on from CM062815.1 coordinate 750,948,737, forward strand.
GACACCTTAAAATCACTTGTGTAAGAGCATGTTTGATCACTGGAGGAAGGCTGCAAATACTAATACTAACATTGGCTCCAATGGGGGATGGTAGCTCCTTGGAGGTGCCAAGAACAACAGATCTCTGGAAGAGCTAGACAGTGCCTTTTGTCTATTGGGCTATGGAGTCCATTATTCTGACAAACCAACATGACTCAATTTATTGACTAAAACTTGACTCAAACTGACTCAATGCAAACTGACATGAATAAAAAAAACTTGACTCTGAACTTAAAACTTAAAGCTTGGTGGTAGAGCATGACCACCATTATTTCTTACAAGATTATATATCATCAAACTATATCAAACTGCCAATGTAACCAATCAAGAAGATGGCTTCTTGAATGATTCTTCCGATCAGATCTTCTAGTCAACAATTGATAGTGGTAACTGGGCATCCAAAAACATAATTGGCCATGATCTCCTTCATCATTGAATACTGCAATAATCACCTTCACTGCTGTCCACAACAAATTTGCCATTGGATCATGAAAAACATGAAGATTTACCTCCTGCTGAAGAAACAAGATGTCTTTTTCTTTTGATTCTGATCTTCCTTCATAATGTACTTCAGAAAAAGTATGTTCCTGGTCCTCAAAAATTTCTGAACAAGCAGATGAGTGGATTTCCCCTTCAAAGAACACTTCAAAACATGAAACATATGAGGAAGAATCTGAAATGGAATCCATAATGGTCTAGTCGGCTATAGTTTGAATACATTTCTGATCATCTTGACATGATACGACAGCCAGATTTTCATTACATTCATCACATTCATCAATCATGAGAAAAGCAACTTCAGATGATTCTTGAAACCCAACAGTAACATTTTTATCATCTACCATAAATTCATCCAGAGAAAGCTTTTCACTTACTTGACTGCAGATCTCATCTTGTTGTTTATGAACTGACTGGATTACCTCTTCATGAAGGCTTTCTTTTGATGACATGAGAACATTTGGACCCAAAACTTTGTCTTCTTTTATGGACCAATCTGAAACGACACTTTTTCTTTCATCACTTTCAGCCATATGGAACTCTCCAACCTGCTGATCTATTTCAAGTAATTCATGCTAACTGTCAAGATGCAAAATTCCTTCATTTTCAACCGTACAAAGATCTTGATTTTGCTGCAAAGTTTCCTGAGCAACTTAATGGGACTCCTCTAGTTTCTCTTCATGTTGCTGAAATGGATTCTCATACAAGGCTTCCATGATATCATCATCCATAAAATTATCATCCCCATAGTATTTTTCAAGGCTCTCAATAAAACCATGAGCATGCTTGCAACAATCTTGAACTAAATTTAATGATGGATAATATTCTTTATACTTCTCAAAGAATACTGAATGGAAATCCTTTAGACAATAAATGGAAGCAGGTGGTAAACTTTCATACCAAGATCGGGCTTCGTCTTGCAGAGTGGCCATGGATATCTTCATTAAGCAATCTTTAGGAAAATCAACCTTCAACTTGCGAATATGCATGTGAAATCGAACTAGGTGTAAAGCAGCATCCTTCTTACCATCATCTTTAAACGTAGGCAGATTCTTTGACCAATCTACCTTCGGAATTTTATTTGGGAAGCCTGGGATGTGATCTCGGCTCATGGGAGTGTATCTTCTTGCAATCCGATCCCTCAAGAATGGAGTCGCCAGGTGAATGATTTCAGCCATCTTCTTATGTCTGATCGTCGTTCACCATCAACATTAGATCTGAACTTGTGATATGTCCTGGGACAAGACAATCTAAAAGAAAACAATTTTGTAATCAAGTTCCCAGTAGAGGCACCACTATGTTAGCACCTAAATCTGCCTTAGGCTGAAGGAAGGCAAAAATTAGGGTAACCACAAACCACACTCAGTCTGGTAGCTAGCTCTACCAGAGTAGGAGAGGGCTCTCTCCATGTCACGCTCAGCGATTGGATAGACAAAATAGTCTGAGATGACTTACAATCTGATGTTTACCTTATGCTAGTAAGTGAAAAAGGATTTTGGAAAAGATTTTTGGAAAGTTACTAAACTTCTGAGATGTATATGGGACTGGCGCTTAGCAAAGAATAGAGAAATGAGAATGAAGGCACAGATTATTCCGTGAGGCAAGGTAGGCGGAAAGCATAGCAATTTTAGTTTTAAGATATGGCAGAATGGAGAGATTGATTAAGAAGGTGAAAAGGGCATGGACAACATGAATCCTTTTCAACAGAAGAATGAACATTGTACGTGAAATTTTCCCACAGGTAGAGCAATAAAATTGAATTCTACCTAATCTCATTCGAAAAATTTCACCAGAAATGAATATGAAATGAAATATGGAACATAACTAGATACATATGAAAAATAAGAGACACAATTGCTACACTCGCAACCATAGGAATCTCATGAAACAGAGCTGCTGCCTTTCATTAATTTTATGTGAAAATATACAATGCAGAAACAAAGTTTGTTTCCCACAGTCTCCTAGAAGTTACAAGCCAACCAACCAAAAAAAATTGCTTTGCAAATGGTTTGCATACAATATATAGAATGTGCCATGAAGAGATAGAACGCCCAAGGGTCACAAAATGAAGGTGGAGAGCCAAGAATCAGCTACAGGTGCAGCAACAAAAACTTGACACATGGCTTGGGTGACCCTTTGCCTTCCTTTTCCACTTGTATAACTGACCATATGGAGTGAAAATATTTATAAAACCGCTGCGCTCCTCCTCTTGTACGTTGTGCTATTTTCCAGGTGACTTTGGGAGGCCTTCCCGATGTCCAAATTGAGCGCAGGATAGCTTTTGGGAAAGGTCTCTGAGTCTAAATTCGAACTCAACTATAATGTTTCGATTTGGAGTTCATTTACTCTGTCAAAAATCAAATCTCCCAAGACTGGTCGAACTGTTCCAAATGAGGCTGCCTCAAGGCAGAGTGCTGTTGCGGTTAACTTTTGAATGCCTTCCTCAATCTCAAATTAATATCCTAATAGCACATTGGAAAGCTTGTCCTGTTTACTTTCCATACCAACAAGAATTTTTCAATTTGGAGTTCATTTGCCCTGTCAAAAATGAAATCTACCAAGACTGGTCGAACTGTGCCAAATGAGGCTGCCTAGAGGCAGAGTGCTGTTACAATCAACTGTTGAATGCCTTCCTCAACTCCAAATTGAGCTCATGATAGCTCATTGGAAAGATAGTTGTCTCTAGTTATCATTTGGATCATCAATCAAGTCATTTGGCCAACCGAGCTAGGAGAAAACTTGATTTTCCTGAGGTCGCTCCAAAGGTGCATCAATTCTCCCAAGGCAACTGTATTTTTGACATTTCCTCAAAACCATAACACCTGTGTAAAAAGTGAAGGAGTTTTTTCTTCCTTGGTTTGTTATGGACAAAAAAATATCTCATTTTTCCCAAATTCATCTTTGATTGCTTAGAAACATCATTTGAGTGAAACATATCCCGATGTGTGGGACAAGGGATTTGTCGAAATGAAGCGAAATGAAGGGGATAGGGAGCTTCTGAATTCTTGAGGAAATTTTGGGAAGTATGGAGGGATGCTAGGAAGTAGGGGAAAGTGGAATCTCAGAAATTGAGTGAGGGGAAGGGGTCCAAAAAGGCAAAACACAGGCCCAACCATAGAAAATTGCCAGGTTGTAGTAAGAAACTAGGGTTTGTGCGAAAATGAGGAATTTGGGGGATCTCAGTGATGGGAAGTGTTTTATAAGGTATTTTAAGGATAGGGGAAGGTGTATGAACATCAGGATATAAGCTTTTTTGATGATTTGACCATCCAAGAGAAATTAGCTTCAAAACCCTAGGAGAGGGAAATGAACCTTGCTAGGCACAACTGAAGCACGAACAAGGTGTGAAATGACCCAATGGAACTTGATATGATGATGAAAACCCTCTGAATGATGGTAGAATCAGCTAAATGGTGACATGGAACATCATTTGGAAAACTTTGACAAGGGTAAAATCACACCCTCGACCTAATGCCTAGTGACCAAATTTTACTTGAAGACTCATTGAAATGATAAAATTTGACCTTGACACCTTAAACTCACTTGTGTAAGAGCATGTTTGATCACTGGAGGAAGGCTGCAAATACTGAAACTAACATTATCAATCAACTTGAATGGAGTAACAGAAGAAGATGTTGTTTTTAGACTATTTCCATGCACTCTACAAGGAGTAGCAGGATCATGGTACTTTTCATTACCACCAGGTTCAATCAATAGCTGGGATGCATTCCAGAACAAATTTCTTACTAAGTTTGGAGATGATAGGTCTACAAAAAATCTGATCAATGATCTCTCTAATCTTAAATCCGAATCAAAGGAACCCATCAAAGACTTCAACTCACGCTTCAATAAGCTATTGAATAAAATTCCTGCGACATCCAAGCCTAGTGAAGAAGTCCAAAAAGAATGGCATTTCTCTGTCTTGCCTTCAAACATAGCCATTTTTGTTGATAGGGATGCTAAACCAACATTAGCAGAAAATATGAAGGAAGCAATCATTGTTTTGGAAAAGAAAAACGCTTTAGAAGAAAGGAAGTCCAAAAGGGTTACCTTTAGAGATGATTCAAAGAAGAAAGTAGTCAAGATCCATATGACATGGAAGGTTTACAAAAATTTCTTAAAATTATGTCTAATGAAATGGTTGAAATAAAAGAACAGGTAGCTGAGACTTCTACCAAAAAACCTTTTAGGAACTTTAAAATAAATCAGCCAACTGATCCTAAACCACCTAATGCTATATCTAATGCCGAATCTGATCTGGAAGATGATGAAGATGAAGATACAGTTTTATTAGCTGAAGAAACGGAAGAAGATGAAACAATTGAATGTCATGGAATGTGGGACTTTATCTTACCCAATTCTGATAATGAAAGTGAACAGGAAGCTCTCCCAGTAAATACTAGAAGCAAAAGTATAGCTGAGCCTAATCAGGTAAATTCTAAGAAGAAAAACTCAAGTCCTGTTACTAAAGACAAAACTCCCACAAAGAAAACTCCAGTTGTACCTCCCCACAATCAACCATCATCCTCCAATCCTCCCTCATCATCTAAAACGCTAGTAGTTTCAGACTCCATGGATTATAACATTGTGGAAGATATGAAGAAGACTCGAGCAAATATTTCTTTGCATGAACTTAGCAAGCTCAAACATCAACAAAAGTTGTTGCTCAAAGAATTAAATGTCGTACCTTCTTCTCCTCTTCCAACTAGTGTATTATCCAAGGCTGCTAAAGGATCAGGTAAGCCACCATCTGATAAGGTAGATGCTACTGATGTTGTTTTAATTGGGGATAGGTCAAATTCTCATACTCCTCCTTTTCTCTTGACTTATGAGATCTACAATAGAAATTTTCATAACTGATTGATATATTCAGGGGCTTCATCAAATATAATGCCATCCTCTGTTTGCTCCAAATTAAATATTGAGCCCCAAAAGTCCGGAGTTCACATTGTTCAAGTAGATCGAACTAAGGTACAAGTTTTAGGAGAGATAAATTCAGTTACCATCAGATTAGCAGCCGATCCTAGGGTTTTCTAAGGAATTGATATATTAATCGCTGACATCCTTGAGTTTTATGGTTTTATTCTGAGCAGAGATTGGTCCGAAAAACTTCACGGTTATATTTTGATTAATTGGTCTCACATGTGGCTTCCTTATAATGGGAAGCCAAATCAAATTAGAATAGATCGCGAAAAACATTTGACTCATACAGTAACTGAGTTTGAATAAGAGAATCAATCTGTAGCCTTCAATAATAGTATTCTCAGAAATTATTCGGTTGAGTCATTTTTTGGGAATTTTAATGCTCATCAATCTCCTTTTCCTATTAATAGTGTGCTATCGCAAATTCAAAATTTATGTCATGCTGATACCTCAAAGTGTGTTAGTGTTGCAGATGAACTTGTAAATAATCCTGTAAATAATCATTTATTTTGGTCTTTGTATTTCGATGGATCAAAATCCAATGATGGTACAGGAGTGGGATGTATTTTAATTAGTCCAGAGGGAGAAAAAACCATGTTATCATGTAGGCTAGAATTTGAGTCTACTAATAGCACTGCAGAATATGAGGCATTGATTCAAGGGCTCTATAAAGCAATAGGCCTAAATATCCAATCTCTGAAAGTATTTGGTGATTTTGAGATTGTTATTAAGCAAGTAAGAAATACTATCCATTGTCTCTCGAGTCATCTCAAACATTACCAATTACTAGTTCAAGGTCTCATAACTCATTTTCTCGCATTTGATATTTCTCCTATTCCTAGATCAAAGAATGCAACAGCCGACCTTTTGGCTAATGTTGCTTCTAAGCTCCTTCCATCCGAGGATTATAGTCCAGATAGATTTTCAATTGAATTAATTTTTCAACCATCTGTCCCAGATAATGTCACCAATTGGCATGTATTTAATCACGATGAGAATATCTTAAATTTCCTGACTTCTGAAGGATCTTATGATGAGCAGATTATCGATGAAAGTGATCATGATATTCAATTAAAACAAAGACAATGAAAATCCTATTCCTAGATCTGTGGTCAAGCTAGAAGATCTTTATGATATTAAAGATAGATTCAAAAAGGTCACTAATAAAATACTTCAAAGTTATACTTTAAGCTTTGAATTAGTAAATTTTGGCACTGAGGCCAAACCCCAGAATGTCAATCTAGGACTTGGACTTTCATCAGAGGAAATATTTTTTGTCATCATATTATTAAAAAAATACAAAAATGTTTTCGCTTGGAATTATGAAGTTCTAAAAACTTATGATACCTCTATCATTCAACACGCAATTCGAATGATTTGTGATGAGAAACTTGTACAACAGAAGCTAAGGAAAATTCACCCAAATCTTGAAAGTCAAATCAAAGAAAAGTTGAATAAACTCCTTAGGGCTAAAATAATTTTTCCTGTTAGACATTCTAAATGGGTCTCAAACTTAGTACCTGTAAGGAAAAATAATGGTGACATTAAGATTCGTAAAGATTTTAGAAATCTCAACAAAGCATATTAGAAAGATAATTTCCCATTGCCAACCATGGAACAGATACTTCAATCAGTTGCTGGCTTAGAGTTAATGTCTTTTCTTGATGGTTTTTTATGATATAATAAGATACTAGTACATCCAGATGATATATTAAAGACTACATTCCGGACTAAATGGGGAACATATGCTTATCAGAAAATTCCTTTTGGTTTGATAAATGCTGGAGATACTTTCCAAGAGCCATGGATATAGCCTTCAAAGGTTTTATGAATAGAACAATTGTTGTTTACTTAGATGACATAACTTTCTATTCTAAGAAAAGGACCAACCATCTGCATGATTTAAAATAAATCTTTGAAAGTTGTAAAAAATATGGAATTTCTTTGAATCCTAAGAAATCATTCTTTGCTCTTAATGAAGGCAAGATCTTAGGATTTATTGTATCCAAATATGGCATATACATTGATTTGGATAAGATAAAAGATATTTCTAATATTCCTTTTCCACATAAGAAGGAATCTATGCAATCATTTCTGGGACAGATAAATTTTGTGAAAATATTTGTCCTTGATTTTTCTCAGATGGTTTTACCCTTGCAATCTATGATTAAGAAAAATTCAGTTTTCAAATGGGGACATAACGAAAAAGAAGCTTTTGACTCGATCAAACAAGCAATCATTAATGCTCCTGCATTGAATACTCCAAATTTTTCTAGTCATTTTATTTTGTATACTTTGGCCAGTGAAACATCTTATGTTGTTGTTTTAACACAAATCAATGACCAACAAGTAGAATCACCCATATATTTCTTTAGTTATAATTTACAAGGTGCTAAGCTCAACTATTCAAAAGTTGAAAAACAAGATTTCGCTGTATTTAAATCTATAAAACACTTTTGACCATTTCTCCTAAAAACACACACTAAAGTAATAGTCCCATTCTCTGTAGTGAGACAATTGCTAGTTCAAAGGGAAGTAGGAGAGAAGAGAGCCAACTGGGTAACAACTTTACAAGAATATGATATTGATATTAAACCAGCAAAAATTGTTAGAGGGAAAGGTTTTTGTAGGTTATTGGCAAGAGCTTCCAATATTCTAGACCATGAAGATTCAGATAATACTGCATAGGTAAATGAGATAAGTATCACTAATTTAGAATCTCAATATGATCTTATATTTTACTTCAAAAATGGATATGATCCACCTAAATTCAGTTACAAAAACAAATGTGCCTTAAGATTAAAGGCCAAACACTTTGAAATCATTGATAATGTGTTATTCAGAAGAAATTATGATTCAATTTTATTAAGATGCCTTGAAAAAACTAAAGCGTAAACTGTTTTGTAGGAATTACATGATGGCCCAATAGGTGGACATTTTGGAGGAGACAATACAACTCACAAAATACTACATGCTAGATATTATTGGCTGACTTCATTTAAAGATGCCCATGACTATGTAAGGAAATGCAAGATATTCCAAACTGCTAGTGGAAGTCAAAGGAGACCAGCCTTTCCTTTACAACCAATAAATACTTTGCAGCTATTTGAACAATGGGGACTTGATATTATTGGAGATATTGTTCCACATTCTTGCAAGCAACACAGATACATCCTCACGGCCATGGACTACTTCACAAAGTGGGTAGAAGAAATTCCTCTAAAGGTAGCCAATTCTGATGCAATTATTAAATTTATTGATCAATTCATCATTACAAGGTTTGGTTTACCTAACGTGCTTATTTTTGACAATGCATCTTATTTTTCTAGAAATAATGTAGTTGAATTTGCTCTTAAGAGAGGTTTTATGTTAAAATACTCTGCAAATTGCTATTCTCAAGGAAACGGCTTAGCAGAGTCAACTAACAAGAATCTCATCAATATTATCAACAGAAGTGTTCAAAACCAAAAGAATTGGCATAAATATTTGATATTTTCATTATGGGCAGATCACATAAATCAGAAGGCCTCAATAGGTACTTCTCCTTTTAACTTGTTGTATGGGAAAGACGTTGTAATACCTCCAAATTTAGCACTCCCATCCCTAGCCCTAGTGCAATTTATTGAAGAAATCCCTTCTTCTTCTATTCAATTGAGGTTTGATCAAATCCTTAAATTGGATAAGGAAAGAGAAAAGGCCAAAATTACTCATTCTAAACATCAACAAATCATTAAATCTTCTTTTGATGCAAGTTTTGTCAGCTCAAAATCATTACAGACTGGTGACCTCGTTTTGAAATGGATAAAGCACATGAAGACAAAGGTAAGCATACCAAAATTCAAAATATGTGGCTTGGACCATTTCAAATCGTTGAAAATATAGGCTCATCAACATTTCTACTACAAGATTTATCAGGAAAGAGAGATTCTCTTCCTCTAAATGGGCTTATCTTAAAGAAATTCTTCTCCTAAGGAGGTAACCCCTTCTTACCTATACATATTCTTTATGCAAGCTAGTTTCTTTTAGGAAATAATGTTGTAAATAGTATCCCATTGGCTTTTCATTATTGAAAAGCTCTTTGAAAGAATATTGTGAACACTTGCTTTCAAAAATAGAACCTTTTAAGGAAATGATTACATTTTTTGAAATTAGATAAAACATGAAACTCTGAGAACCTCTTTAATTTTGTGAAATATTCCAAACCTTGAAAGTATAGTAAAACATTTTGAATTTTTATAAAGTTAAGAAAGCTTATTTATAAAAAAGGTAAAGACTTTCTCCAGCTAAGCATTCACAACTCTAAAATTGTCATCCATGAACTCTTAAGGAGTAAGTCATTCACCCCATCCACTAGGATTATGATTTTTCAGAGTGCAATTCTAAAATATATCTGATTTATAAGATAAGAGGTCTCATAACGAGCCTTCCTACCATGATCATAGGGAACTAATTAAATTGACATTACCAATACTGCATATCAAAACAAGGTAATGGTTTATAATCATAAGACAAGGGGTCTCATTACGAGCCAGCTTGTTCAGTTCAATTACAACCAGTGAATGGCATTGTCATCATCTGGCGCTCAAACCAGGACAATGGTTTTTACCTAAAAAATAAAAAAGAATAAAATAATAAAAACATGTAGACATATCTTTTGGATTTATCTTTCAAAAAGTTATACTCTTAGATGGATGGGACAATGAATGGCTGATGGTTAAAAGGTAACCCTGTCGAGACTATAGATGTTTGCTGGCAGCAGAGGCACTACCTGTGACAAAAGAGTAAATTTAAAAAGCTAAGTTGGAAGAGCCCCCTACTTTATCTTTAACAACCAATCAAAGCTTGAAGAGACCAAAAAGATGTTTTTATTTTATCAAAAGGGTTTGTACAAGAAGCTTCAAAATTCATATATTTTTATTTTAGAGTAAATTTTTATCTAATCAATTCTTAGATAGTTTTCTTTTTCCTCAATTGATTCTACATAAGAAAGTTTTAGAAATTTCATTATTTCTTAGAGATAACTGGTTGTCCCAGTGAATCACCAATTTTTGTGCTATACAACAACCCCCCTTTCAATTTTTAAACTCTTAGTCTTAAAATGCCAAATAAGAAATGCACCCCCTTTAGAATATAAATAAAATCAATAAACTTTTGACTGTAATAGATTTTCCATAAAAGTCATATGATAATTGCTTTTAGAGTATTTAAGACCACTCAACGTGTTGGGCATGGGATCCCCCGCAGCGTGTTTTTGGGGCTCAACGCCCAGGTTTTGGTCAAATATATTGTAAGACTCTGTGAATTGTAGGCGCGGAGCGCGAAGTCTAGGATGAGTCATAGGGTTGTTTGCCCTAAAATATTGTAATCTAATGTAAAGTTGTGTCGGCCTACCCATGGTCCACGGACCATGGGATTGTAGAAATAGAGCGAGGCTCTAAGTGTAAAGACAGGTAATGATAGATAGAATAGCGAAGGCATAGTTCGGGGTTAGAGTTGGATATGAAGTGTACTGGGTCATAGTAGTAGGAAGAGGCTCTGCAGTTGAGTGCCCAGAGGCCTAGAAGAGTCTGCAGTTGAGTGCGCAGGGCAGAGTAGGGTCTGTACTTGGGATTGAAAGTTAATAAAAAGAAGTTTACTTTGAGCATCTGTTCTTGAATCTGTATTTTGATGCTATGCATTACTTTCACTCTATTTATTTACAACGCGCAATTGATAAATACTTGTATGAATGATTATATATGAAAATAATTTAAGTAATCAGCCAACAGAGCCTAATTAAGGAAGACTTGGGTAAATAACACGAGTTGCGTGGTGGCTAGAACTACGTGAAGACAACATCGCAGGGCGCAGGGTGCCCGCTGATGTGTGTAGCACAAAAGTGTGAAGGATTGGACCACGTACCAAACACCTCATATCAGACATCCCCAAGGTGCGGAAACCTAGTTCTAGCACCCTCCCATACTACTTCAGGTGAGACCTTAGTACACGCTCCACGGACTATCGCCGAAAGGGCCAGTAGTATCGGGATTTGCTTGGCTAAATCAATTATGAACCTGGGTTAGGCCCCACTAAGCCAACAAACGGTTCCGTTGTCAGGACCAGGATCTGCACAAGGGATGTCTGATGTCGTGCCACTGGAACCCAACAAAGAAGGAAATTGAGGAGTGGTTGGACAAGAAGATTCACGAGTTCATGACACAAGAAAACAGAACTCCATAAGTATCTAAGGAAAAGTGGTTGGAGCGCTATGTGTATATGGAAATCCACAAGATTTTCTTTGCATCTTTTCCTTCTGAGCTGTATGAGTGGATCGCGAAGTTAGCCAACAAGGAGGGAACGTGTAGGCTCGACAAACCAATAGTGTGGACTCCGAAATTAGTGCATAGACTAGAAGCATCAGAAGATAAGATCGTGTGAGCTGTGGACCATTGGCTTGATCAGATAATAGGGGGATTTATCAATGAGTTTGCGGTAGACACAACCATGAGCTACAACGAGGCAGAATGACGCTTTCTCAAAGGACTGCGAGGAAAGTATATTAAATCTTTGAATACTTGGATTAAGATGCTATTGTGTGAGAAAAGGGTCATGCAAATACATTAATATTTAGGACTACGCGGAGTGGAAAGATCTACAACAGTAGCGAATAATTAGAAAATAGTCCATTAATTTCACCCTCGTGAGAGAGCGAGGAAGAGTTCGCTAAGGTCTCTCCGAGAAGCGCGGTCAGTTTGATAAGGCAACACATTTCGCAGCTACCACCTCCATCCACACCGCCACCTGCTTCACCTCCATCTCCACCCACTCTACCTCCACCACCTCCATAGTTCAGTATGGCGAGCACGATCAAACTACTAGTATTCAAAGGAGTAGGGAATGAAGATCTAGACCAATTCTGGTTCGTGGTAAGAGTAGTATGGGAAGCACAAGGTGTCACGGATGACAATATTAAGAAGGCTATATTGGTGAGCACGCTGCAAGATCGCAAATTAACATGGTATATCAAGCACTCTAATGACCACCCAAACACAGGGATAGTGGAGATCTAGAATGTGCTGAACAGGGAATTTAGCAGGCCAAAGTCAGAAACATAGTCAATCATCGGGTTTAAAGAAATCATGATGCTCCCGGGCAAGACTCCCTGGGATATGGATCAGCGGCTGAAGAGTACAATCCATGAAGCCAATATGACATTGATAGATGGACAACATCGCACATGGTTTGTAGCATCTCTGACACCACACTTGAGGACGACGCTGTGACAATAGAAACTTTCCACCCAGTCCAAAGTGGTGGAAATAAAAATGAGATTACATGAGACCATGATACAAGACCCTGGGTTGGGAGGTCAACAAATCCATGTGAAACTAGAGAATCTGTGTTTGGAAATGAAAAATTTGAAGCAAGATAGGGCACTGCGGCCAGAGGCACACCAAGAAGTATGGTGCATAAAATGCGAAGGCCAGGGTCATGACAAGGATCACCGTCCAGTGTTCGTGAACTACTTGGCAGGAGGAGGACCAATGCCGTTGAGACCAGAGGCACAGGCAGGGCCAAGTGCGGCACCAACTTTATGGTGCATGATATGTCAGATAGGAGGGAAACAAAAGGCAGATAATTGTCATTTGTTGCAAAAATATACACAGACACCAAAACAATTGTTTTGTAATTTCAGTAGGTCGGTAGGCAACGATGAGCACACTTGCCGCAGTTATTAGCTAATGACGAATCGGACCCCTGCCTATAGGATGTAGACTAAAACACGAGCCCTCGACCCAAATGCGGGGATGGCGCACACTAGATTTCAGGGGCGATGTCGAGGACGAGGTGGAATGGGACCAGGAAGGGACCGCGGACAATTACTTTGTTACAATTGCAGAGGACTAGGACACTATGCCCACGATTGTACCAACCCGACAAGGATATCCTATTCATATTGTGCTTAGTTTGATCATGAAACAATAGATTGCCCTACGTTAATCACAAAGATGCGTGAGAAAGGGGTATTCCAGCCTCCCCTAACTTAGAATATACAAATGATGAGGTCTAAGCCATGCGAAGAGGATCCGAATGTAAACATGATGCCCAGAAGTGGTATGATTATGGGAGAGGATATGGGGAAGTAGCCAGAGGAAAGTACATGGGTTCGCAAGGCTCCTGCAAAGGAACTTGAGTTTGACTTAGAACGCACAAAGGAGACATTCATGGAAGCTAAGAAGAGCTTCACGGAGGCCTCCACTTCAGATAGTAAGGATCAACCAAAGCCAAGAATGGATCCTTCAATGCTCACTACCTTTCTGGAGACATGCATGAAACTACTGTGCGACAACAAGGTAGTCAAAGGACTATAGGAGCTGATCACTAGGTGTGCGAGGTCTGGAGAACCAAGTGTAGTCTGGAATTTGGGGAAGCATGCATTGTGCATTGGAAGGGAAATGAGGTTGACTGCACAGATTGGTGAGTATGAAATGGATCATGTAATCCTAGATCTGGGTTCGGACGCAACTATATTACCAAAGAAAATAGGGGAATGCATGGGCAGGCGCACGTTACATTGGTCCCCTATTTCAAATGATGAACCAACAAAAGATTTTTCCCATGGGGAGGTTGCAAGGGGTAACAATTGATATTGAAGGCGGATTTTGAAGTAATAGAGATTATCGATGACAACAATCCCTATCCTGTGCTATTAGGAATAGACTGGGCCACCGATATGAATGGAGTCATCAACCTGAAGAAGCGTAAAATAATTTTCGAGAAAAAGTCACTACGCATAGTAGTCCCACTAGACCCAACCGAAGGAGTGCCCTACACTGAACCAGTGCGCGACAATGATAACGATGATGATATTGATTGTATTTACAAGATAACTATGTGAGACCAGGATTGGGTGAATCCAACTGCAGATGGGAGGATATTTTGGGAGTGCAAAAGCTCCTACATTTTGGATTTAGATGAAGAAGTGGAGCGATGGCAGAATCGGTTGCACGAAGTGACAACGCTGATTTGCAACATGATGGTTATATCACTGCGTTGCGTGACAACAAAGGCAAGAGAGCTGCTGACATATCATGGATTGACAGTGGCGGATGAATTCTTGAGAAAATTTGAAGGCACAGTACTGAAACAGCAACGGTTCGATCTGTTGAAGTGGGCACTGCGCACAACACCCGCACGATGGTGGGGTACACATCAAGGAAATTTTGAGGACTGGTGCAGATGTAAAAGGATGATGCACCTATAGTTTGGAAGCCCCCAACTTCGAACAAGAGTTGGTCAGTAAGGACGGAGCAACATGCACACCCACCTGTCTCGATGGGTATAGACATGTGCAGTGCAACCCACACAAGCACACCCCAAACTCAAGATTGAAAATTGGAATAGGATTTAGCAGCAGGAAAGGCGATGGACACCACAAATGTTCCATGTGAAAGCATTCAATAAGGTGTGCAGAGTCCGGAACAGGGTTCACCAGGCGAGAAACACTGAATGGGACCTACATATACCAGCGGTTCGATGGGCCTATAGGACCATGTGCAAAAACCTGAGCACAGAGGCGAAAATATGTGAATTCAGGAAACCATTCGGCAAGGGAAACTTAGACTCTGTGAAAAATATCAGGTACGATTGAGGAAGAAAAGCATGTTAATGGATGCTGAGATCAAAAAACTGGAAAACAAAATCACACAAGAACGTCTCGTCGATGAACTAATAATGACAAAACAAGATATAGACAGCCATACTACTACAGTAGAAGATTGTCGCTAAGAATTTGTGACTCTGCTACCATGGCTGTGACCGCACCTTACCAAACAAAGTAACCAGGGGAGTGCATCGCATAAGGAAGAACGCGCAGCATTGGCTGTCACGAGGGTAATTGAGGAGTGCCCACTGCCTAGGCTAGAAGGTGAATTGAAGTCTTTTACAGGTGGTGCGACTACATGACTAGCCATAGGGAGCGCAGTCTAAGTACTCCAAGTAGTTGAAAGAGAGCATGAGACTATAAAAGAGTCTGTGGGGGAGTTGCACGATAAGGAGGGTGCACGCAGGATCGGCATGTCACAAGGGTCATGCCCACACAGAGGGGGTTATGCTGCCATGCGGGTAGGCTGGGAAGTGACCGTTGGTGTCACTGTCCATGACAAGATGTCCAATTTAAGACAAGGAGGAGCGAGCGGTGGACAATTAAGACATGAAGTCAAAGCTAGATTTGGGACAATCTATCACCAAGAATGCATTAATGATTGAGAAATCTGGGGAGTGATCAAATTAAAATTCAAAAGACACTATAAAACTACCAAGGCTGGCCAGGAGACAACACTCTGTTACAAAGAGCACAGAGTGTTGAGTGCTAAGCGGTGTTTGAGCCCCTAAAGTCATGAAAAACTACAGACAGCTCGAATAAGATGACAACTACGAGGAGAGGTGTGGGTTTTGTCGATTTTGTCGAAAGTACTACTGAGGAAGCTGCGCAGAGCCCTACGACACCGGTGGGGGATGCGCCGGAAATCCCGAAATCACCTCAGATGCTGAGGCCCAAGAAGGACAAGCAGACAGTGGCACAAGTCTACATGTCCCCATGAAATCCATGGTTTCGTAAACTTTCCATGGAGGAAAAGGGCAAGGATGTCAACTTTGAGATAGACGATGAAGAGGAGGACCTATAGGCCCTCGTAGATGAGATAGAGGCAGATGAAGAGATGACAGAAGACATCCAGCTGGTGTGCACTGCAACACAACTACCTGAATATGTTCCCCTGCAGAAAGGGAAAGTTAAGGTACCCAAGGATCTGGATGCCACTAAGAGCACACTCGAAACCCCACTTCTCCTAGATGGAGTTCTGTTCGAAGGCTTGGCCCTGGGCCGAGTGCCCACAATTAAATTTGAATACTAGGACCTCACGGATGGTGAAAAGTTCCCACATTTATAGACTGAGAACCTCATGAAACAAAGCAAGGAGGGGTCGGTTACAACGATAGAACCGCAGAAATGGCTGCACAATGTGGAGAAGGCCGGGCTACTCCACCTAATATGGATTCTGCATTTTCATCGTGCACTGATTACCATCTTTGTCATTAGGCAACTGCTTTTCCTGGTACACGATGGGTACTTATGGCTGGAGGAGCCCATTCCCATCACGGCAGAGCTTATCCACAATATTTCTTAGCTTCCTTGTAAGGGAAAGGACCCTGCGGAGATAGTTGGCAAAAGCGGAGATTTAGCACTCGCAGAGGCCATGAAAAAGAAGTATAAATTGGAAAAAAAGAAGATAGGATATGTCATTAGTAGCATTAAAGACAAAGGGGTGTGCATCACCACCCAACTGTTGGCTGGAAAGGTGATGAGAAAATGCCGCAGTGACGAGGTATCAGTGCCTGTGGTTGCGTTGGTTGAACAGTGCAAAGAGGGGGTCCAGTTCAACTGGGCTAAGTTCCTCTGTGAGGAGTTTTTGACCAATTGTAAGGAAGTTTAGGAGCAGGGCAAGGCCTTCCACTATGCGTGGTTTCTCTTGTCCATCTTACTAGTGACAGGGGAACTACCGGAGGACAGTCAATTTCCTCATATTGAATAGGACTTGTCGGAGGCTGCCAAATATGCATCGCTCTGGGCTATGAAGGATGCCACACTGATCCATGAGACTAAGATCTTCTAGGTGCTCATGGAGGTGAGCGTTCAGATGTGGATTAACAGAAGGTCGTGCCTATCCCCCATAGTGTACAACAGTCTGTGGAGATTTTCAAATTTCATGGCGGATATGCACAATGTGTATATTAAGGCGTGTAAGGATCCGACACAAAACTGGACCAAACTTCCGTTCATTGCGATTATGCCATTTTCACCGTGCTCGACTCATGGCCTCCCGAGTGGTGCACCTCGGATCTGGTGGAGCACAATAAGACAACGGTACAAAAATAAAAGGATGCCACCAAGCTACTGGCTTAGTAGAAGTGCAACGAGCAGTGGGCCGTGGAGGTAAGGGCTATTCGCGAGGCAGCGAAGGCCAACGCAGAGGAGACCAAGGCCATCGAAAAAGTAGCAACAACACAGGCAGTAGGGGCCACCATGACACAGGAGGAAGGAGGCCTAGAATTGACCATGGGATAGGGAATAAAGGACACAGTTGAAGGTATGGACCCAGGCATGACATCTACACAACTAAAATGGCCACGTGGTATGGAACAAGTAGGCCCACGGAAGAAGACCAAGGCTTCCAAACTAGACAATGAACCTATTGCGCTGACAGAGTATGACCTCTATGACATCAGCGACACAGTTAGTGAGGTCACCAGGGAAGCACTCCAGGAAGCGAAGATGGAGCAACAGAATGTGTTGGGGGCCATCAGGGCCTAGCTATAGGAACTTCAGGTGTAGCCCCCACAGGAGGGAATGGTAGCCGCCTATGGTGCCACAGGTACATCGGCAATGGAGCATTTGCTGCTGGCCAAAATAGCTAACACAATCATGCTGCCAGAGGGAGCACTAATAGTGGAAAGCACGGAGGACAGAGCCATAGTGGGCCAGCTCAAGGGACTTGGCCTAAACCTGGTTGCCCTTCTGCGGGACACATTATACCAGCTACAGGACGGAGCGACAGTAGAACTCTGCGCTAGGGAAGGACGCACAATACAGATGCTAAGTGAATAGAGAATCAACATCGAGCAGCTTAGTCTACAATGCGATGAAGTGCTAGTGCAGAATGAACAACTAGAGCAAATGGTAGAGGAAGCATGTCACCGCATTCCAGAGCTAGAAATTGCGACAGACCTCCCAGTTGGAGTGTGAATTCACAGATTGGCTAGTGGATTCTGTGAGTCAAAGGAGGAAGCAACGAGGATTTAGCTGGACCTCAACCTTCAGATTGTGAAACTGTGATTAAAGTTGCAGTAATCCACACCCCTGGAAGTTTGGGAACAATGCGCTGGCACTATCCAGAAAAGGCTGGAGGAAATAAGACATGTAGTGTAGAACTGTGCTACTATGTTTGAATAATCCTTCGTGGTCCTCACTTCCTTACAGGAGGACCCCACCATACAGCGACCGAAAACAAAGGTGCGAGAGCTTCAAGTGCACTATGACAGTGTGCCCAGAACGATGCAGATAGTTGTCCTGACCCAATGGTTGGCGAAGCTACAACAGGCGAAGGCGTTGAAGGAACAGGGGGATGCCGCGCGACAGAAAGAGGTAGTACTTAAAGTGTTCATCCAGCCTTGGATTGATGAGGCCTTCCTCATTGCTACCGATATCAAAGGAAAGCTCACACAGACGAAGGTGATGCATGCCTTAAGATAGGGCTTTTCCCCTGACAGTGAGCATTCGGCTGAAAGAGTAGAGCAGATCCAGTAGACGATAGAACAGTGCACTGCAAACCTTCACACAGCATAAGCACAGTTAGAGAGGCTCTGTGCCAAGATTTCTGGACCAGCAGAGTGACTCAGGATGAGTCACGACCATTGTGTTGGGGGCCTGTTGGGCATGGGATCTCCTACAACATGTTTTTGGGGCTCAAAGCCCAAGTTTTGGTCAAATATATTGTATGTCTCCGCGAATTGCGGGCACAGAGCACGAAGTGTAGGATGATTCATAGGCTGTCCCCCCTAAAATATTGTAATTTAATGTAAAGTTGTGTCAGCCTACCCATGGTCCGCGGACCATGGGATTGTATAAATAGAGTGAGGCTCTAAGTGTAAAGAAAGGTAATGATAGATAGAATAGCGAAGGCATGGTTCGGGGTTAGAGTTGGATCTGAAGTGTACTGGGTCATAGTAGTAGGAAGAGGCTCTGCAGTTGAGTGCGTAGAGGCCTAGAAGAGTCTATAGCTAAGTGTGCGGACCCTTGCAGCTGAGTGCGCAGGGCGGAGTAGGGTCTATACTTGGGATTGAATGTTAATAAAAAGAAGTTTACTCTGTGCATGTATTCTTGAATTCGTATTTTTATGCTATTCATTACTTTCACTCTGTTTATTTACAGCGCGCAATTGATAAATAGTTGTATGAATGCTTATATATGAAAATAATCAAAGTAATCAGCCAACAAAGCCTAACTAAGGAAGACTTGGGTAAATAACATAGGTCACACGGTGGCTAGAACTGTGCGATGAAAGTATCGCAGGGCACGGGGTGCTCGCTGATGTGTGTAGCACAGTAAGTGCGAAGGATTGGACCGTGTACCGAACACCTGATATCAAACATCCCCAGGGTGCGGAAACTTGGTTCTAGCAGCCTCCCATACTACTTCAGGTGAGACCTCAGTCCACGCTCTGCGGACTATTGCGAAAGGGCCAGTAGTACCGGGATTTGCTTGGCTAAATCACTTCTGAACCTAGGTTAGGCCCTATTAAGCCAACACATTGCAAATAGAATTTCTTTAGAACTCGTGAAATTTCATTTGGAGAGTTTGCGATGTGATCACAGTCATAACAAAACCCTCATCACAAAGTTTTATCAAGGTAAGCCTTTTATACACACAATGTAATAAAACTATCGCATCTTGTACATCATTAATCCCACGGAATGACTTAAAGCAACATTGAAACTTTGTGATGTGATACGGCTATCGCGAATCACATATCGCTGATTCATAGTGAAGCATCCAATACACTGCATTGAAGAATCGTGACACGATTTAATTATCGCATGTCGCATTCTCGATAAAACAAAGTGATAAATATTATGAATACATGTCGTAAAGGGATAAATCGATTACAAAGAAATAATGTGATTTTCCTAGATTAAAACCCGCTGTCTCCCTATGCCAACTTAGCACTCATCGCAATTGCAACTATGCAAACAAACCTTTTGAGTGTGGTGCTTGTAACTCCTGAGTTGCAATACGCGATTATTACACAAATATTAAAATAATGGAATTGTTGATTGCAAATCATAGAGTCACGACACCTATTCTACAAAAGACCATTACAAGACTTGTGATGCGACATATGGTTTCAACATTGAAGTTTCACATTGGAAGTTATAGTAAAGCATTAAGGAGTAGTTATGGGTAAGTCCTTTGAAGATTTCATCCGTGATAGATAAGTATAGTATAACATCTCATGCATCTAATGCGCTTAGCTGTGTTTGGTCTGTAATTTGTATTATCTCTTCTCAAGTTTTTCGCCTGTTACGCTCCTCTTTCTCATTTTGCGAAAATGACTAAGAATCACACAATTAGGCAAGATGTCTAAGAAATCTCGGAAAGAAAAGGCCCCCATTGCAGTGGAAGAATCACCAACAAAATTGGTGGTAATTGCAGATACTAATGGTCTAGGCCTTGGTAAAATCGCGTCGGAAGGCATCTATGCTTTACTCAAAGCAGAAGATCCAATGGAGATAGAAGAAGATGCAACAACAAATGGAACCGATAAAACACAAAGCACTCTCAATGATTTGGCCAACTCTTTCCTCCATAAAATAGTAGCCCGAGCCAGAGTATTACCATATCATGATCTAGTGAGATGGGTAATCAAAATTATTGATATAATAGATAGAGATTTTTTCACAGCCAATGGGAGGATGTTCGGGACATTCAAGCCTGAAGATGTCAAGAAGATGTATCATTTGTCGGATCCCCAGTGATACTACAACAAGGCATTTCTAGAAGCTTTCGCTAAAGAGAATGACATAGAGTTAGACCCTATCAAACAATGGAGACATTTTCCAAACAAGCATAAACATGAATCCTTGGGTATGTACTCTGTGGACTCCTTAGCATCTTTGTATTGTTATGCTTCTACTATGGTATGTATGCTCTTTAGAAGCCTTGATTCTACTAGGTTTTCTATAGAAACAATCCCATTAATAGAAGCGAGAATAACTCCTTCATTATGGATTGGGCAACCATTCTATCAGATAAAATAGCCAGTCAAATATTAGATTATAGAAGGAACATATTTTTCACCACCCGAGTCATGCCCCCATTTTATATGAGTTCCTACATAATGGACACAATCTATTTTAATTCTAACTTTCCCATGCTGGGTTGGAAATGGACTGTTCAAGATACAATCCCCATTCATATTTATCGTAAGTATCTATGGAAGTCCGACTACAAGAATCATATATACATAATTTTCCATGGCTTTGTTTTACCTGTTCATCAAGCCATTTTTAACAAACCTGCTCCTCGTGTGTCTAACGAAGCCAGCATTGACCTAAATTCAATTGACAGTTGGTTCAGAGAAGAAAATTTCACCTATATTAGGGTTTTTGGGAGTATCACAGACCCTCATGTCCTTCCACTCTATATTCCAGACAAGCTATTAGCAAGGGAAATAACATACTAGATAGTGGAAAAGAGGATGACTAGAAACCTTAAAGACTCTAAAAAACAAGTGTGGCCTCCATTTTGTTAGGTTGTGTTATATTCTTTCCACGACTAGCCGGCGTAGTTAACTGGGGGGTTAGAGGGGGGGCAGAGCCCCCTTCGTTGCGCCAAATATATAGTGGTGGGGGGGGGGGGGGGGGGGGGGGGGGGGTGTTCATAGGGGTTTGAGGCATACCTGTAACCCCACTTTATGGGGTCTAGGGTAGCGCCCCAGAAAATTTTGGTTTTGGACCCTATGTTAGTTTGGGCGGACCCACCTATGGTTTTGTGCATGATTTTCGCGCATGTTTTTGGACGCGATGGTTTTCGGTCCATGGTATTGGACGCAATGGTTTTTTGGTCCATGGTATTGGATGCTTCGACATGTATAAATATGTATTATAACATTGAAAGGAACATAATGAAAAATCAAGTTGGTAGTCCTGGTTTTTCGATCCAAGGGAAAATCTTTGTGTATATGTGTTTTATGTGTTATGCTCTCGCATTGTTTATTTTCTATGTTTTAGAATTCGTATGTAGGTAATTTCTATATGGGGTTAAAAGCTACACATTTCCCCTCTGCTGTGGCACTTATACAGTGCATGATTTTAAACATGCTGAGAAATATGTAGATAAAACTAAGGACCTGAGTCTAGCAGTGATTCCTAAGAGACAGTACGATCCAAACAGGTGAAAATTAGCAAATTTATCCATGAGGAGGATGAGTTTGATGATTTATTCGCTTCTTCAGAGTTATTCTCACAAGTAACTCATCTAGAAAGATTCAAAATAGGAGCCGCAAAGATGGATAAATTCATGGAATACAGGACACAGAGGTTACAGACATTGCCTCTAGATTTATTGAATACTACTCCTACTGTTTAGCAAGCAGAGAACAACGGTGAGCAGACTATTAAAGAGATTTCTGGGGAAGGGGAAACAATTAAAAAAATTAGTGAACCCCTTGGCACAAATGTTAATATTGACCACATCTTGATAAAGGAATTGGAGCAGTTTGATCAGCAGATCAAAAAGAAGAGCGACCCCCAAAACAGTATCGCATCAACATTTCCCGCAACACAACATCCTATCGTTATTGAGAGTACTATTGAAGGGACACCCAAAATAGACATAGCTCAGAAAGAGATTGAAATAATACCTAAAAATCCTTCAGGTGAAATAAAATTAAATATTGAGAAAATACCACCTTTGGATATCTTTTATAGCCCAAAGCAAAGGGCTGTAGTCAGCAAACATAGAAAAAGAGGAAAATTGACCAGACATCATCCATAGCTCCTCAATCTGAATTTATGAATGTTATATGGAAGGATTCAGAGGTCAATCCTTTTGATGATTTGACTAAGTTATCCCAATATACAAGGGCTTACACATCTACCACAATTGATAATTCCACTGAGGTTAACCAATTAATCAAAGAAAAATATCAAAGGATTACTTAGCTTGAAGAGAAAACAACAGTAGAAAAATAGAAGATTAATCGGCTTAAGGAATAGTTGGTCGAAGACAAATAGAGGAACGAGCAGCTTAAAGTGAAATTAAACTTGGAGAAACAAAAGATTGACCAGCATGCCATCCAGAAACAACAACAGTTGTCCCAGCAGCTCGAACAACTTCAATTGACACATCAACAAGGAATGAAGACTAAAGAGGAGAAAATCTCATAGCTACAACTATATACATAATAGTTTATAGATTCTCCTAAGGTTGAGGAATTTATGAAGGAAGCCCTAGAAGCATATAAGGCCTTATCGCAATAGCTCAATCACTTTTGCCATAAAATATTGCTTGTCAACCCATTATGCATCATAACTATATTGTTGATCGATCAGGTAGTTAATATGAGATTAGAATTTGAGGACGTAGATGACAAGGTCACAAATTTCCTCAAATGGCAAAGCATAATGGAAGGCAGAGCTGCTAATCTACCGAAAATTCAAGAGTCACATAAAGAAGTATTGTTTTCAGAATGGGAAACACAGTAAATAAAGGAAGAAAGGGCTACTTCTAGGGCTAGAGCTGGTAAATGATAGTTTATATGGAGTCAATTTGATTTCTAATTATTCCCTTGGAAAGCTCCCAAAAGCAAAAATGTTAGAAAATCAATGGAAGCAGGATTTGAACAACAAAGAGGAACAACTCAGCAGAGTACAAAGCCTTACTTGGGATGCTCATTGGTCCTTTTTGGTCAAGCCACATAGTCAACAGATGACCATCAAATTCCTTGCTGACGCTATTGATCACATGGTTCTTGAGCTTGCAGATGCCACGTACATGGGACAACTACATTCCAGGATGAGTCATCCTCCAAAAATTCAAAACATGCTCTCAATTTGTCAGTTGCAGATGTAGGAGAAGACATAGATACAATTAATCTTTTTAGAGTAAATCACACTACTATTTTTGCAATTCAAATCCCAGATTTTAATGTTTACAGTTCCAACAACTCTAAGTAATTTTTGTTGACAATTTGTTTTAATTCTATTATATAAACCATTTTATGTTATTGAAGAAAGGGTCCTCAATTTGTACAAAAAAGTAGACTTGAGAAGTTGCACTTCTGCACTTCTAAATTTATTTTTTTATGAGCAGTGGATCAAGGTTTCGGATTTTTGTGAAAGAACTTTTTCAAGACCTGCATTTTTGTATCTCCTGGAAGTTTCTTGAATAAAGAGGTGGAACCAAAATGTTATTTACTAGATCAAGACTAAAATGCATGCAGTATTTCTATCATTGTTATTTTTGTCTTGATTTACTTAGCATTTCATTTAACTTGCTATTGTTGATGTATTCACACACTTCAAGCAATTCTATTTTGAGTCACTTCTGAATGATTTAGAATTGTTACATTAGAGATATATATCAGTGATAAATATTATGATGTCATGCTATATGTTGTTATAATTACTTTGTTTCGTTTCTTAAACAAAGTAATCATTATTTAAATGCATCTTTCTATGGATAAGTAAGTCATCTATATGATTGTTTGTTCGCTAGGAATTATCAAAAATCGCATTGTTATAAGATTACCCGAGTTATGTAGGTATATGTTTATATTTTAAAGTTATAGATTAAACCATCTACCATCTCCGATATACATTTTAAAACATTCATTTGTTAAACCACACATTATTGTGAAACTGGTCCCATAACCCCTAGTGGAGCCACCATCCCAATAGAAAAGGAGTTGTATTAAGGTCCGGACCGGTTGGTTATCCCCTAATGTTGGTGCTATGATTTCAGAGGCATCAACATTTTTCTCACTAGAAGGAGGGCCTAACTGTGAATGGCGAGTAAATCTAAATCTACGGGCCATTCTAAGAGTAAAACTCCTTCATCATATCCTCCAACTTCTCCTTTGCATTCTGAATACCCTATTCCTAAGTGAGAATTTGAAAAGAATAATATAACGCCCATTGCTAAACTCCTAAACACTTCAGATAATTATTCTCCTAAACCCCCTGAAGTATAGTGTTTGATTCATAAACTACAAGGGTTTTTGATATCCCAAGAACAATATGAGTTATCCCAAGGTAGGATGACTTCACAATACATCCGATTGCAGCCGCTTACTAGAGCAAAGAGTGAAAAAATTGGTATTCAACCAGTTGAATTTCCTCTACCAAGTCGAAAAAGGGCTAGGAAGACACCATCAAAATCCCACAGTGAGACTTTGTCCTCATCACCATCTATTCCATCCATACCATTGCAATATCATTCATCCCTTTCCCAACTTCAAATCATAGCCTAAATAGGTACAGGAACTTCAACATCTTCTACCCAATCACTTTCTACCCCTTCATCACCGTCTTCTACTCTTAGCTCCATGATGGCACATAATCAACCTCAAACAAGGCCATGGACCAATCCAGGAGTGGTCAGAATGCCTGCACCTTTGAGCCAATTGCCAGCTCATCCTGAAAAATGGTTACCAAAATTTAATGCTGACATTGGCCTGTTAGCAAAAGAACATATAAATAATTTCATGTTATCAATTAACTTGAATGGATTAACGAAAGAAGATGTTGTTGTTAGACTATTTCCATACACTCTACAAGGAGCAGCAGGATCGTGGTACTTTTCATTACCCTCAGGTTCTATCAATAGCTGGGATGCTTTCCAAGAGGAATTTCTAACTAAGTTTGGAGATGATAGGTCTACAACAACTCTGATCAATGATCTCTCCAATCTTAAATCCGAATCAAAGGAACCCATGAAAGACTTCAACTCACGCTTCAATAATCTATTGAATAAAATTCCTGCGACATCGAAGCCTAGTGAGGAAGTCCGAAATGAATGGTATATCTTTGCCTTGCCTTCAAACATAGCCATTTTTGTTAATAGGGCTACTAAACCAACATTAGTAGAAAATATGAAGGAAGCAATTGTTGTTGAAAAACGTATCCTAGCTTTGGAAAAGAAAAATGCTATAGAAGAAAGGAAATCCAAAAAAGTTACCTTTAGAGATGATTCAAAGAAGAAAGCAGTCAAGGATCCATATGACATGGAAGGTTTACAAAAATTTATTTAAACTACGTCTAATGAAATGGTTGAAATAAAAAAACAGGTAGCTAAGACTTCTACCAAAAAACCTTTTAGGAACTTTGAAAGAAATCAGCCAATTGATCCTAAACCACCTAATGTTATATCTAATGCTGAATCTGATCTGGAAGATGATGAAGATGAAGACATAGTTTTATCAGCTGAAGAAACGGAAGAAGATGAAACAATTGAATGCCATGGAATGTGGGACTTTATCTTACCAAATTATGATAATGAAAGTGAACAGGGAGCTCTCCTAGTAAATACTAGAAGCAAAAGTATAGCTGAGCCTAATCAAGTAAATTCAATGAAGAAAAACTCAAGTCCTGTTACTAAAGACAAAACTCCCACAAAGAAAACCCCATTTGTACCTCCCCATAATCAACCATCATTCTCCAATCCTCCCTCATCATCTAAAATGCTAGTAGTTTCAGACTCCATGGATTATAACATTGTGGAAGATATGAAGAAGACTCGAGAAAATGTTTCTTTGCATGAACTTAGCAGGCTCAAACATCAACAAAAGTTTCTACTCAAAGAATTAAATGTCGTACATTCTTCTCCTCTTCCAACTAGTGTATTATCCAAGGCTACTAAAGGATCAGGTAAGCCACCATCTGATAAGGTAGATGCTACTGATGCTGTTTTAATTAGGGATAGGTCAAATTCTCATACTCCTCATTTTCTCTTGACTTATGAGATCTACAATAGAAATTTGCATAATTTCTTGATAGATTTATGGGTTTCATCGAATATAATGCCATCCTTCGTTTTCTCCAAATTAAATATTGAGCCCCAGAAGTCCGCAGTTCACATTGTTCAATTAGATCAAAGTAAGGTACAAGTTTTAGGAGAGATAAATTTAGTTAGCATCAGATTAGTAGCTGATCCCAGGGTTGTCCAGAGAATTGATGTATTAATCGCTGACATCCTTGAGTTTCATGGTTTGATTCTAAGTAGAGATTGGTCCGAAAAACTTCACGATTATATTTCGACTGATTGGTCTCACATGTGGATTCCCTATAATGGGAAACCAAATCAAATCAGAATAGATCGCGAAAAACATTTGGCTCATACAATAACTGAGTTTGAACAAGAGAATAAATCTATAGCCTTCAATAATAATATTCTCAGAAACTATTTGGCTGAGTAATTTTTTAAACCACACAATATTGGGATACTGGTCCCATAACCCCTAGTCAGAGCCACCATCCCAAATGGAAAAGGAGCTATATTAAGGTCTGAACTGGGTGGTTATCCCCCAATGTTGGTGTTATGATTTTAGAGGCATCAAAAGAACCCCAACATGAACCTGTGGTAGAAAATGGCAAGACCTAGAAAGCTATGGAACTCTATTACAGTGGTTGGGGCTAGCCAATCCTGAGTGACTTGTATCTTGGCTGGGTGATCCAGGTGGATGTTGGTGGCCACCCACCTATCCCATTTGGACCCCCACAACTATCTCTTTCAGTTTTTCAGTTTCCTTAATTATAGCATAGTTTACTATTTTTAGCAGTTTTTCGGGTCCTAAACTTCCAGAGCCGTTTTGAGGCCCTAAACGACGTTTTTTGGGAAATCCACTGCCAGCGATTTTTTTGATAAAAATCGTCTTTTTTGTCATAGTCCTCGGAGAGATCTTTCCAACGGGCTATCATGCGCGTCAAACGGAGATAGTACGACCAATTTGCGACCCTAGGAAGTTGATGTACTAACTTACCCAAAAACGGGGCCCAAAATTTGGCGTTTCATCTTCTAGGGTTAGGTTTTGGAATGTGAAGGGTTTTCCATTGTTTCTCAACAATAAATAGGCCCTCGAGCCTCATTGTAACACAGTTCAAAACAGTTCAGAGGCATGTAGCCGACACATCTCTTCTCAGAGATAAGCTACCATCGCCCTAGCTGGTTTATTTCTATTTGTAAGCATATTTCAATATTCTCCATTAATGAAATGAAGTATTATTTCCACTGCATCTCTATTTTTATGGTTATCGCATCTCTATATTTATGGTTATCTCTGTAATCTATTGCGTTCCTGCTTAAATCCGGATCAGTGGTATCAGAGCGGTCTGCTTTTTCTTTGTTTTTCTTTGCATGTCCCCAACGAGGTCGGGATATAAGGAGTTAGGGCTTGAATTGGTCGAACCTTTGCAAGACCAGCCTCGCAAATCTCGACGACCTCCCATGGCAGATGAGAAGAAAGACGAGGGGGCAGGAGATCCTATCAGAATATTGCTCGAAGAAGCCCTCGAGCGACAAAGGAACACGATGATGGACAACTTTGCCCAAATCCTTCAGCGGCTACCTAGAGGCGACGCATCGGCTTCCAACAGTTACTCTGGAAATGCCACACCATTTAAGGTACAAGTAAATTTTGAAATCCCCATCTTCGAGGGTCAAATAGATGCAGATGCCGTAGATAAATGGTTAAATCTGCTCGATGGGTATTTTTCTGTTCATGAATTTTCAAGTCGGGAAAAGATTGTTTTCGCTCTTCTCAAAGCAACCCCCACGTCAAGGACTGGTGGGAAACCTACTGCGAACAGAAGGATGAAAGTACAGGCTCACTGTTTTCAGCCGCACCCACTTGGAATGACTTCCGGGATGCCATCAAGGAGCAGTACTACCCTGTCAAAAGCTATGAGGACAAATACATCAAATGGACCACCCTACGGCAGGGACGAGACCAAGATGTGCCAGAGTTCACAAACATTTTTCATACCCTTCGCACACAATTGGGTATCAAAGATTCTGAGCTGCATCTGGTACTCAAATACCGCGGCTGCCTACACAGATACATCCAGGAAGAGATGGAGTTCTTGAACATCTCCTCACTCGGCACAGCATACCGATACGCTGTCAAAATCGAGCAAAAGTTCAAACAGAAGAAGCGAGACTTTGGATCTGCAAATCCAAAGCCCAAAGGACAAAGCCAAGGCAGGGTGACCCAAGACAACCCATCAGAAAATAACAACACCACGAAGCCGAAGAAGGACACAGGAAAGTGGTGTGAGTTCCACAAGAGTCCCACTCATAACACAAGTGAGTGTCGGACCAAGCAGTCGCTGGTGGCCGAGCTGAAGGCTTCTGAATCAGATGCATGTTCCGACTCTGAGTCAGAACCCGACAAGGGGAATGACAAAGGGAAGAAGATCATTGATGCGGATCCCAGCGCCACTGTTGCTACTGCCAAGATCCAGAAAAATGAGCTCGAAGATCCAGAGGAGGGGGAACGTCTTTTCCACTCATAGATGTGGGTGAAGGGTTCACCGCTGCAATTCATTGTCGACAGTGGCAACCAAAAGAACCTCATTTCAGCAGAGGTCGTGAAGCGGTTGGGCCTACCAACTACACCACACCCACAGCCGTACAGTATCAGTTGGCTTCACGAAGGACGAGATCTCAAAGTTCGCCAGAAGTGCCGCCTTCCCTATAGCATCAAGCCCTTCACAGATGAGGTATTGTGTGATGTTACACCTCTGGATGTTTGTGATGTACTATTAGGCCAGCCATACTTTTGGAGGCGACATGCTGTGTATGAGTCAAGGCCTCGCACTTTCATCATTTCTTTGGATAATTCATTATACAGGATACCAGAGGTAGCCCCACCTACCGCCACTTCTTTGATTACTGCTAAGAAAGGCAGCAAGCTCATCTCACAGACTAGGAAATTTATTTTTTGTCTGGTTCGCTCCCAAAGTAAGGGGAAGATCGTTGCTACATCCATGACCCCCGAGAAGGGTTCCTCCACACAGCAGCAGCAACAGAGGGATACAGTCGTGACAGAACACAGGAACAACTTCTCCTTACCCGGAGGGGTACCACACAAGTTTCAGGTGGACGACAAAGTTTGGTTACATTTGCAGAGGGAGCGCCTTACCAGAACCCATCAGAAACTCAAACCACTTCGACATGGTCCTTACACCAGTAACAAGGCTACGGGAAACAATGCTTTGAAGCACAGCGTTCCTCCATTCCTTCGCTTGCACCGAGTGTTCAATGTGGACCGTCGCCGACCATGCTCCCCACCATTTCTGGACACATCAGAGATTGCAGAACAGCTCACCAGAGACCCAGCTCAGCAGAAGCTTCCTCATCTCAGGGAGGAACTCAACGCAATGGGGACCATTGCTTCCTAAGGGGGGAGGAATGATCCAGGTGGATGTTGGTGGCCACCCACCTATCCCATTTGGACCCCCACAACTATCTCTTTCAGTTTTTCAGTTTCCTTAATTATAGCATAGTTTACTATTTTTAGCAATTTTTTGGGTCCTAAACTTCCGGAGCCGTTTTGAGGCCCTAAACGACGTTTTTTGGGAAATCCGCCAATGATTTTTCTGATAAAAATCTTCTTTTCTGTCGTAGTCCTCGGAGAGATCTTTCCAACGGGCTATCATGCGCGTCAAACGGAGATAGTACGACCAATTCGCGACCCCGGGAAGTTGATGTACTAACTTACCCAAAAACGGGGCCCACAATTTGACTTTTCATCTTCTAGGGTTAGGTTTTGGAATGTGAAGGGTTTTCCATTGTTTCTCAACAATAAATAGGCCCTCAAGCCTCATTGTAACACAGTTCGAAACAGTTCAGAGGCATGTAGCTGACACATCTCTTCTTAGAGATAAGCTACCATCGCCCTAGCTAGTTTATTTCTATTTGTAAGCATATTTCAATATTCTCCATTAATGAAATGAAGTATTATTTCCGCTGCATCTCTATTTTTATGGTTATCGCATCTCTATATTTATGGTTATCTCTGTAATCTATTGCGTTCCTGCTTAAATCCGGATCACTGGGTCCACATGCACACCCTATTCATTAATGATGTATCCCATATATTGAACCTGGGTCATGCCAAAGGTGCATTTCTCCAAATTGGCACACAACTTGTGTTGTTGCAGGGTTTGAAGGACCTCTCGAAGATGGTGGAAGTGTTCTTCCCAACTCTGGCTGAAGATCAAGATTTCATCTAAATACACCACCACGAATGCATTGGTGAATGGTCACAAGATGTCATCCATCAATCTCATGAAGGTTGCGGGGCAACTTGTCAACCTGAAAGGCATGATGAACAATTCAAAATGGCCCTCCTTGGATTTGAAGGTAATTTTCCACACATCGGAGGGTTCGATAGGCACCTGGTGATAACCAGACTTCAAGTCAATCTTGTTGAAATATTTGGCCAGCCCCTTGAGCTGGTCCAAAATTTCATAAATCCATGGGATTAGGTACTTATTCTAGACAATGATATTGTTTAGCACCTGATAGTCAATAAAGAGTCTCCAAGTTCCATCCTTATTTTGTACCAGTACAATTAGGCTCTCACAGTGTGATGAGCTTGGCCTGATGTACCCTTTCTGCAATAGCTCCTGAACCTTCCTCTTGATCTCATCGTTATCTAGAACAGAGCATCGATAAATCAGTCCATTGGGTAGTGATGCACCCAACATCAGATCGATGGAGTTATTGACCTAAGAATGCAGAGGGACCCTTGTAGGTAAGGCGAAAATGTCCCTGTACAACTTCACGACCTTTTCCATCTACTCTTGCTTTATGGAGGAGCCCTATCTTTCAGCCGTGATGATAACCTTCTTCTTTCCTTGAGGGTGAATCATAAGGAAACAAAAATTGTTGGCCCCAAAAATGATCTTACTGTATTGCTTTGTAGTAATCAAAGAGATGGCAGTAGGCGAGGCTACCTACGGTATCCTGTACAACTTATTTCCCAAAGTAATAATAGAGCGAGGTCTAGACTCATATACAACATCTCACATCCACAAGTATGGTTTCCGTAATAATACATCACAAACTTTGAGAGGAGCAACATCATACAATACCTCATCTATGAAGGGTTTCATGCTATAGGGAAGGTGACATTGTTGACTGACATGGAGATCTCATCCTTCGTGAAGCCACCCAATGGTGTACGACTGTGGATGTGTTGTCGTTGTTAGGTCCAAATGCTTCATGACCTCTACTGAAATGAGTTTCATTGGGCTCCCATTGTCGACAATGAATTGCAACGAGAACCTTCCACCCACATTTGTGAGTGGAAGAGGCATTCCCCCTCCTCTAGATCTTTAGTCTCATTCTTCTGGATCTTGGCAGTGGCCATGGTGGCAATGGGATCTGTGTCAAAGATTTTCTTCCCTTTGTCATTCCCCTTGTCAAGTTCTGATGCAGTGTCAGAACATGCGTCTAATTTTGAAGGTTTTAGCTCGCCTACCAGTGATTGCTTGGCTCGACACTCACTTGTGCTATGAGTGGAGCTCTTATGTAACTCACACCATTTTGTCATGTCCTTCTTTTTCTTCATGGTGTTATTCTTTGCTTTCGCCTTCGGCAAGTTGTTCCGAGTCGCCCCGCCTTAGATTTAGCCTTTTCTATGTTGTTTGGGGGTTTCTTTTCCTTGATTCATATTCATAGATCCAAAGTATCACTTCTTCTATTTAAACTTCTGTTCAATCTTGACAGCACATTGGTATGTCATGCCAAGCAAGGAGATGTCGAGGAACTCCATCTCGTTCTGGATGTACTTGTGTAGAAAGTCTCAATACTCAAGTACCAAATGCTACTCAAAATCCTTGATACCCGACTTAGTCCAGAGGCTATGGAAAACATTTGTGAACTCTAGCACATATTTGTCCCTTCCCTATCATAGCATGGTCCAATTTATGTATTTATCTTCATATCTCCCAACAGGGTAATGTTGTTCCTTTATGGCATCTCAGAAAGAATCCCAAGTGGGTGCAGCTAAAAACAGTGAGGATTCCCTCTTGTCCTTTTTTTCACAGTATGTTTCCCACCAGTCCTTGACATGTGGTGCAGCTTTGAGAAGTGAAAAAGTAATATTTTACCGATTGGAAAAGTCATGAAATGAAAAATAGCCTTCCAACAGATTCAACCATTTATCTACGAAGTCTGCATCTATCTTGCCATCAAATATGGGAATATCAAAGTTAACTTATATCTAAAAAGGAGTGGTGCCTCCAGAGTTGTTGTTAGATGAAGATGTGTCGCCTGTGGGTAGTCATCGAAGGATCTAGGCAAAGTTATCCATCATTGCGTTCCTCTGTCACTTGAGGGATTCCTCGAGAAATATTTTGAAAGGAACTCCTACACCCTCATCTTTCTTTTTTCCTGCCATGGGAGGTCGTCGGGGCTTACGAGGTTGGTCTTACAAAGGTTCAACATATTGAGCCCTAACTCCTTATACCATGACCTCATTGGGGACATGGAAGGAAAAACAGAGAAAGAGAAGATCGCTCTGATACCACTGATTCAAACTTAAATGGGAACGCACACAATTACAGAGACAACTATAAATACAAAAATGCATTAGAAATAGCAATCATTGATATCATAATATTGAAATATGCTTACAAACATAATGGAAATAAACTAGCTCAGACGATGGTAATTGATCTCTTAGAAGAGATTTGGAAATTACATGCCTATGAATTGTGCTAATGAGGCTCAAAGGCCTATTTATTATTAATAAGTAATGAAAAACCCTAAACATCCAAAAACCTAACCCTAGGAGATGAAGTGCCAAAATTGTGGGCCTCGTTTGGGTAAATGGGTACATCAACTTCTTGGGGTCATAACTTTGACATACGATCTCTGTTTGGCTATTATAATACCTTGTCTTGAAGATCCCAAAGAGGAGGATGAAAATAATCAAATTAGTAATGATAGGACTTTTCCGGTCTCTCCGTTTTCCTTACAAATGTCGTTCAGGGCCTCAAAACGACTCCAGAAGTTCAAGACCCAAAAAAATGGAAGAAATAGTAAACTATGCTAAAATTAAGGAAACTGAAAAACTGAAAGAGACAATGTTGGGAGTCCAAGTGGAATAGGCGGGTGGCCACCAATATCCACTTGGATCGCCGAAGGAAATAAACCTCCTACTAACATAATTATTGATTAGTTGCATCTTGGCCTTACCTCTCCTATGTGAGACCAAAAAAAATAAATCCATCCTTAACTATTTGTGCTCCATATTATCCTTTTTGTATGCTATCTCCACATGCCCACCAAAAAAGTCCAGATATGCCAAATAAATGGCATTTTGAAATTGTTTCTAAAATTATATGTACCCACTTAATTTTCTTCTTTCATATACATTTAGCATATGTGGCCTATTCTCACTATACTACGAGGCATCATCATTCATACTAATCAAAGTATCATGAATAATTTTTGAATATTGATATTATCAGGAAAATTACTAGAACAACATTGATATAATTTATAGAACCATTTAGAGAAGTATTTAATGCTAATTTTTTTTTGGAATTTAAAGAAGCCTTAGACAACATCCATAATTTCCATTATCATCTTTTCACTAATTACAATTATAATAAGTTAACTAGTTACACATATTTGGAAAATAAAGTTTTCTTTTTTTATTTTTATTTATTTATTTTCTTCTGATCCATAGCTACAGATGACAAGAATGTCATTTTCATCTAAAATTACAACCTATAGGGGATAGGCATGCAGTAGAACTAATATTGGTAGAACAATGTTTATCAATCACAAAATATGTGGTTATAAGTAAACAAACCTTAGGGGCGCTCTCAATGTGGTCACTTAAATCAACAAAAGAAACATTCATCTTCATGGAAGAACAATATGCTCCTATATCCCCAAACAAGGATATAGACTGATCTTTAAAGCCAACAAATATGACTTCATTGTTTTCAAATGTGAGATCAACATCAGACATGTTAAAATCATTGCAACGATCACCATCTTCACAAAGGTTAAGGTCTTGCATGTGTGGATCCCATTGTTGCAGATTAAAAGAACAATAACACTCATACAACAACAGCTCCAAAATAGGAAAAGGTTGAATAAACACATATAGAATAACAAATCCTCTTTGAATGCACATTCAAAAGCATGTTACAATGTTAATCTATTAATAAGAGACATCAAATATAACAAGAGCTGAAAATATTACATTCATGTTGTACATTGTTAAAATGTTAAACCCTACATACATATGACTAAGTATAGTTTAAAATATTATACCATTGATAGGCAGTGCAAATAAGAGGCACAAAATACCTTCAAATTGAAAAATTTCAAGACAATGTAAATGCGAGAAGTTAATTGGGTTTATCTCAGGTAGGAGGAATGATTGTAATCCTCCCCACCAAAGTTCAATTCCTACAAGTGACATAATGATCTTTGTTGTAATCGCTTGGAGCCTTGTTGGTGAGTTTGATTAGTATTTTGAGGACCGAAACATGTAAATTGCTCATATGGAATATAAATATATTTCTCATGGAAGAAAAAAATGTAACGGCAAGCACCTTAACTAAACATTCAAAAACATTTCCCTATTCCCTTAACTTTTCCAATAAGAAAATTTGGTTCCTTGATATTGTTACAAAATTGTTCTTGCAATGAATTATGATGTTAGATGGAAGCAAGGGTATTAATCAAAAATCTCAACTATAAGGAAATCAGAAATCACCAAAACTATTTGAAATCACCAAAAAACACAAACAACATGATGATTTCCACCATTCTAAACAAAATTTTAAAACACAAGATAAATATTTTACTTTTAACTATTTTTTCTCTAGCGTTGTAGACATTTCCATATATGTCCATATGCATATATCCATGGGAAACAATTTTGAGAAGCATCCATTTAATGGAAACACACCTGACTAATTTCATTGGAAGAATTATAGTGCTGGAAAGAGTACCCTTGCATGAATCGTTCAATATTAGCATTAGACTTCAGTTGTTGTGCCTCTAGTTGAAGTGGATAAATAGATGGAATTTGACATTCTTGGTGATTCTACTATAGAAATTGTTGTTGTCCTTGAACCTCATCCTTTTTCTACTCTTGTTGTCGATTTTGTGGTTAAGATTCTTGCTCCATTCGTTTAACAGGTGGAGGTTCCATGAATTTAGACTCCATTTGAACCTGTGTCCAATTTTGAGGTTGCACTTTTGGGTACTTCTGAAGTTGATATGAACTCTAAGGGGGCATATTTTGTAAATCAAGAAGCTGCTAACATCACATGATTCTTTTTTCACTACTGTTTAAGGGAACCATAGGTTTACACAATAACAATAGCATTACAAGTTGGCATTTTCTACTAGGCCTAGAAGAAAATGAATTTCAAATAAAAGCAACAATTCCAACCATGACAATTTACAAATCTCTATTTTTGGACCCACTACAGGTATAACACACGAGCCTTAAAAAATACGAACCTAAAGAAAATAGCAATAAAAAATAATCAAACTAGTGAAAAAATAGTAAAAATATGCATGAGATTGAACTGGATCTTCAAAAGAAACGTAATATGTCAATAAATGAAAGTATTTAAATATGTGCTAATATTCCATATTTAAATTACCTTTCCATGTTTATTGACCACACAAACGTTCCTACAACAAGGACACATGGGGACAAGGTTAAGCACCTTGATATTTGAACATTTTCTAATTTATCTCCCAACTGATGCTTCATCAAGTCACAAAGGATAACATATTCCTTCTCGGATTCTCTGTCCTTCACTTTGTCTAAATCGCCTATGACACAAATTTGAAATATTGCAAAAAGAAATTTACTTTATTTTCTCAAGCAATACAAACCATTCATCAGTAAAGTAAAACTTGCAACATGCAATTGAATATTAACTGAGATGTCCATATCCACTATACAAAAGCTAATAAAAAAGAAATTTCAGTGAAAAGAACATCTTTAAATGATTCAAAAGTTACCATTTTCCATGCAACCTAACACAAGCCAACCACCCACACAAGGCAACCAATATTACAATGATGAACATTTTGAATCTCAAGCACATGTGATGCAGCAACATCACCATCAAGCTATGGGGACATATGTTTAGGCATGTGAAGTATACGAGGAAAATGATATCGCCAAGATGGAACAAGGAAGGTTAAGGTTTCAAGAAATTCCCCAGGAACTGAGCTCTAATGTAAAGGCATAAGAAATCATGATAGAAGTTTGAATTAGGTTCTAAGGCTACATCTCTAATCTAGGAGGTAACATATTTCAAGATGATATAAAGGAATTGAGAGATAAATGAAAAACTATTGTTAGAATGCATGAAGTATCAAAGGTAAGAAAGTCTTACTTGTGAGATCAATGAAAAAATATTGTTAGAATACACAAAGTATCAAAGCTAAGCAAGTATAACTTGTGAGATCGATAAAGGTAGCAAGACATTAATGGATAGAAAATCACCAATCATTTAGTAAAACGATGGGTGTCAATAAAGTGACTATTAAAATTTATAGCGAATATGAGAATTTGGATAAATGAAAAGGAAAGAATAAGTTGAGACGAGATGTGATTCAATTTACATGGTTGGATAATGTAGGTGTATATGTGCTTGAGCTCAAGAAGATAGAGAGTAGACCACATGGATAGCGAGAAAGAAGAACTTGTGGAAAGGAAGACTAGGAATATGAAAAGCCATAATTAGATAGATGAAAATGTGGGTAATTGAGAGTAAAACCACTATACTAATAAAAATGAAAACTACCAAGACTCATTCTAGCACTTACAGAAAGGTAAATGCTATCAAGGAACATATATCAATACTGCGCAAAAAGTATCAAAGGTAAACAAGCCCTGTTGGGAAGGATAATAAAGTTTACAAGATGTTATTATGGCAGGTCAATGCTTGTTTATGTAAAAGGAGGTATTAAATGGATGCCAAGAAAGTGAGCATTGGAAGTCAGATTTGATAAAGTATTTATATAAATGAGGTAAGAAGGGTAAGCCAAGTCATGAGATGTGTTTGAAGGTATGTGGATGGTCATATAGGAGTTGTATAACTGGAAAAGTTCAAGAGGACCGATAGCAAATCTCACCAACAGAAGTAAAAAAATACTTAAGGAGAGGACCAGGACTGTGAAAAAACATACCATATAGTTGAGCAGCTAAGTAACCAAGCATAAAGTTTTTATATAGGTAAGAAGGAAAACTACCATGAGTCATTTAAGTAGTTACACAGAACTAGATGTGACGAGAGAGACAAAGATAAAAGAAAGTGCATTATGTAGACTATTACCCATCAAAGTGGATGATTCTATAGGAGAAACATTTTCTCTCATTCTTCACATCCAACTGGCCCACCATCCAACTCTTAGTCACTGACACTATCTTACAACATGTCATTGTATCTCTGCCACCTGCATTGGTCATTTACATTCTCGCCCATCCACCAAGAGCACATGAATGAAGATGGGATTCTGATCAAAAGGTAATTGATTCATTTTCCAATTGGGTGCTTATGCTTGTTGATACTTTCCAAATTGATATGGATTATAGGGTGGCTTTGAAGGAGTAGTTTTGATAGTGATTTTATTCCTTCACCTTAAATCTTCGATCCCAGTCTAGTGGAACCTGTCGTAAAAGTTCGATGGGTATAGGAGGGGAACTCCCTGGGAATCCTTGATTGAGTGGAAGCTCCCCTAAAGGCTCAATGTTTATTGGAGGGGAACTCCTTGGGAAGCCTTGATTGAGATAGTATTATTCTATCTATCCATATTCCATACTTACTACTTTCCATCTCACATTACAAGTCCATGTTCCACCTCCATTCTTTGGGTTCAACTAACCATTGGTTCTTTGGGATTTGTCACCCATACATTTGCATACCTAGGTTGGGCACAAAAGATTTCCCTGGTAGGTTGATATAGCTAAAAGAAAAATAAAGAGTATATCATATCTACAAAATAAAATAAAAAGAATATCAAAATGGAAAAAATGGTTAGGACATACACATTAGCACATGGGAATAAGCCTAAAATGAGTTGTACCTCACTCACTATGACCATCGCCCGATTCCCAAGCACAGTTGCTGCTATACATCATAAAAAGGAACCTTTGCATGTCCCAACCCTAATGGGAAGTGAACCACATCATCATTAAGGAGTAATATAATTGTTATACATCATTCAAAGTATGTTCTAACCCTTTGAGCTAAGAGTAGTACTACAAATAAAAATCAAGCGAAAGTAAAAGGCACAAAAGAGGGGTGGAAAATAATATAATCTAATTTTAAGGTCACTACCAAGTCAAACAACAATTTGGTGTAAGATAACCCCTTTTTTGCGGGTCAATGGACCCACCTTCGTGGAGTGATTTACTACTAAGCCTACAAATGTGTACATACTCTTACAAGAAAACACATGCCCTTAACTATTAGGCCTTCTCAAGATGTACAAATATAGTTTTCTTTGATGTTAGAAAACCTAACACACCTATCCTCATAATGAAGTTGACAAATTTTTCTTCATTTGGAGTCATGTTTCTTCTATAATTGATGGTCAGAGAGTTGACCTTATTTATGGATAATTTTCTACCACATTTATTTGCATGATTCTTTCGAATGACACTGACTTTATAGAACTGCATAGATTATCTTTATTGTGTTCCATTACGTTGTAATTATATCAATACAACATACAAATTAGCTACCTATGTCCAGATCTTCTTTACTAATATCAACATTTTTTTTCTGTCCTTGTGTGTGTGAAGATTTTGAATAGAAACATCATCAATTGGGTCTACGAGATAGAGGACTTGTAAAGCAACGTATTATAATGCAGTTGTCACTCTATACATACTATCAATGTACATTAAATCTACAAGTCATTTATTTGGAAAAGTGAAACCATACCTCAATATCCTTCCACAATTTTTTTTTCCAAAAATGGTGAACTCCTGGCAATTTTAATGCTATTTGAAGAAATATAATAAATACCATTTTGTTTTTCAGTCATGTCTTCAATGTCATCATTCAAGCTAGTCATTTCCTCATCATGCATGGATGGGAAGAACTGTAAAATAGGAGCAATCCACTTGTGATTATTTGAGTCTTTGATACAACCTAATTTGATATACTTTCCAAAGGTCTCCCAGAATTTCTTGTAATCCTACACAAACAATTAAAAATTACGTAAATTCCTTTTACAAAATCTTGAAAACATATTCCCTCAATGTTGGGTAGCAGAAGCGTGCGCAACGGTCATGGGGCACAAAGCCTGAAATTTTCGGTAAAGATAAGGTAGAGACTTCACGAGATGCGCGAAGAGCAATTTGTAATAAGTGGGGTCAAAGGGGTAGTCCGCCCAAAAATAATGTAAAGAAATATAAATAAGTCGGCCTGCCCATTGGATTGCAGTCCATGGAAATGTATAAATAGAGCGAGGCTCTACGGGTAGAGGTATTTTAGTTTTTGGCTATGTAATCTTGGATCTGATGTGCAATGGGTTTTTGAGGAGAAGAAGTCTGAAAGTGTCTGTAAGTCTGAGTCGAGGGTAGCGAGGAAGGGATAGAGGCTCTGCAATTGTGTGCGCAGAGGCCTGGAAAAGTCCGTAGCTGTGTGCGCAGACCCCTGCAATCGGAGTGCACAGGGTGAATCTAGATGTATTGGTGATAAAGTTGAAATAAAGATAAGTTGCTTCTGTAATTTTGTGTTGAATCTGAATTATCGCAGATCTGGCTTTTTGGTATGGTTAAAATAATTGTTTAATCTAGGCACATATTCTTATGTTATGAATGTATGTGAATCTGGGTCCATTCTAAGTTCACAAACTAGTTAAATCTGATAAATTTTTGCTTAAAGACCATAATAATTAGATTGAATACATAAACCACGCAATAATAAGTAATAAGGATTATTCTGAGTTGGATCTGCACAAAACAAAGTAGCACGAAGCTGCGGGATGGCATGCGAACCTTCCAGACCACATCTAGACATCCCAAGGGTGAAGAAACCTAGTTCCAATACCCTCCCCTGCTACCTCGGGTGAGACCTCAATCCGCACTCTGCGGGCTATTGTCGAAAGGGCCGGTAGCTGCGGGATTTGTTTGGCTAAACAATTTTTCCGAACCTGGGTCAAGCCCATATATAGCCAACAAATGGTTCCATTGCTGAGACTGGGATCTACCTAAGGGGTGTCTAATGTTGGAACACTGGAACCCTACAAAGAAAGAGATTGAGGAGTGGTGGGATTTGAAACTCCACGAGTTCGCAGTTTAGGAAAAAAGAAATCTGTGGATATCAGAGGAAGATTGGTTGGACCACTATCTATACACAGATATTCATGAAGTCTTCTTCAACCTATTGTGTGGAATCTGAAACTAGTGCACAGGCTAGAAGCCACCGAAGATGAAATTGCATGCACCGTAAATCATTGGCTATATCGACTGATAGGATGATTTATCACTGAGTTCGTGATAGATACAACTGTTAGCTATAGTGAAGCAGAAAGGTGATTTCTTCAAGGACTACGGGGTAAGTATATCAAATCATTGAGTAGATGGATTAAGATGTTGTTGTGTGAAAAACAGATTATGTGCGTCTATTGATGTTTGGAGTAACACGAAGCAGAAGAGGCTACCACGGAACTAGATGGACAGAAAACAGTCCTTTGGCTTCTATTTCATGGGAAAGCGAGGAGGATCTGGTGAGGTTCTCACTAAGAAGTGCAATCTAATTGATTAGGGAGCGCTTCCCATTGATACTACCTCCTTCCACACCACCACCCACTTCCCCTATATTAAATCCGTCCACTCCAACACCAACTCCACCTCCAACCCCACCCCCACCAAAGGGTGGGATGACGAGTGCAATCAAGCTGCCAATATTTAAGGGTGTAGGGGATGAGGAACCAAGACGATTCTAGTTTGTGATAAGGTCTGTATGGGACACCCAAGGCATAGTATATGAGAACATCAAGAAG
The DNA here is from genome assembly GCA_031772625.1 of Pinus tabuliformis. Taxonomy (NCBI): domain Eukaryota; kingdom Viridiplantae; phylum Streptophyta; class Pinopsida; order Pinales; family Pinaceae; genus Pinus; species Pinus tabuliformis. The sequence goes on from CM062815.1 coordinate 750,990,813, forward strand.
GCCACCCTAGGTAGTGCACTATAGGATCGCGCACTGACATGGTACATAAAATACTCGACCGATCATCCGAATGAGGGAATAGAAACAATCTAGGATGCGCTAAACAATGAGTTTGGCTGACCAAAATCAGAAACACAATTGGTTATTGGGTTCAAGGAGATCACAATGTTGCATGGTGAAACTTTGTGGGATCTCGAACAGAGGTTAAAGAGCACTATCTGCGAAGCTAACATAACCTTGAGAGATGCGCAACACTGCGCGTGGTTTGTGGCATCCTTAACACCACATTTGAGGATGGCTCTGTCACAGCAAAAGATCTCAACCCAAGCTAAGGCACTGGAGACAGCAATGAGGTTGCATGAAACCCCAACACCAGATGCAGGGTTGGGAGTTCAGAAAATCCACGTGCAACTTCAAAACTTGAGTTTAGAATTCAAAGCTTGAAGCAAGAAAGGGTGCCTCGACCAGAGGCATGTGCAGAGGTAGGTTGTATTAAATGCAAGAGCCAAGGGCATGATAAGGACCATTGTCTTGTCATCACGAACTATTTGGTGGGGCGAGGCCCAATGCCATTAAAACTGGAGGTACAAATAGGACCAAGTACTGCACTTGCACTCTAGTGCGCAATTTGTCAAGTGGGTAGAAAACATGCAATAGATAACTGCCACCTATTACAAAAGTATACCTAGACCCCGCAGTAGCTGTATTGCAACTTCTGTCGATCAGTAGGACATGATGAGTGAACATGTTGAAGTTATGACTTAATGGTGGAAAGAACCCTAGCTTATCGAATACAGACTGAATGGCAAGGAGGATTTCCAAGGTGCAGTTGAGGAAGAGGAATGGGGCTTAGGCGGGGCCGTGGACAGCTGATCTATTATAACTGTGGAGGGCTAGGAAACTATGCTCGCAATTGCACTAACCCAACTACGATCTCGTGCCTTTATTTTGAGCAGTTTGATCATGAAATGGTAGACTGTCCAACGTTAATTTCCCAAATGCGTGAGAAGGGAGTGTTACAATCCACCCAAGCCCAGAATGTCTAGATGATGTGATTAGAACCCCATGAAGAGGACCCCAGTGTAAATATGTTGTTAAGGAGCGGCGCAACCACAGGAGGTGATACGTGGAAAGAGTTTGCAGAAGGTGGGAGGAGGCGCAAAATACCTGCAAAGGGACCTGACTCTGAGCTGGAACAAGGGATGAAGACGCCTAAGGGAACTTAGATGAGCTTCATGGAATCCTCTACTCCAGATGGGAGGGACCAACCGGAGCCAGGATTGGACCCCTCCATGATTACTACTTTTCTCGAAACTTGCATGAAGCTGCTGCACAACAGTAAAGCCGTTAAAGGACTACAGGAGATGATTACTAGGTGCACTGGATCTTGCAAGCCACACGTAGTCTAGAAAATAGGAAGACATGCTCTACGCACTGGAGAAGAGATGATATTGACAGTGAAAATCGCCGACTACGAGATGGGTCAAGTCATCCTGGACGTAGGATCGGATGCGAACGTGTTTCCTAAGATAACATGGGAGTGCATGGGCAAGCCCGCAATGCAATGGTCCCCATTTCAACTAAGAATGGCCAACCAAAACAAGATGATACCAATGGCCTGACTGCAAGGGGTGACTGTGGACATTGAACGCATAAGCAAGCAGACCGACTTTGAAGTCATAGAGATTATTGATGACAGTAATTGTTATCCTGCATTACTAGGAATTGATTAGGCCATGGACATGAAAGGGATCATTAATTTAAAGAGGCAGAAAATGACGTTTGAAAAGAAGTCCCTGTGGGTAGTAGTTCCGTTAGACCTAGCGGAAGGAGAGCGCTACACCAAACCCATGCGCGATGAGGAAGGTGACGACAAATTGGATTGCATCTATCAGATAAGAGTGCAAGACCAAGATCAGGTGCATTCCATAGACGATAGATGAATCTCATGGAAATGCGATAGCACCTGCACACGGTATTCCAATGAGGAGACTGAGTGATGGTAGAAAAGATTGCAGGAAGTTACGACACTTAACTGTAATATGATGATTTGATCATTGTGATGCGTAACCACAGAGGAGAGACAACAACTAGCAGAGAATGGCGCAACAAATGAGGGGTAGCTCGTCACGCTTGGGACCTTAGGCGTAGCACAGGAACAGCCAGGTACGTCACAAGATGTGTTGCACACACCCAGGGGGGGTGCAAAAGCTGCGATGTAGAAGGCAGTTCCAGGTAGAGATTAGAGGACGTGCGCAAAAGCCATGTTGGTATAGAGCAATCATTCAATGAAGGGTACAAATGCACCTCGAGTGACCATCAATCCAACCACATCTGCACAGAATGAAGGCTCACATGGATGGGCAGGGAAGTCTCTCTACACCTAGACGAATCGGCACAAATACAGCTCACCCTACCGGTGACAACAGCCGCAAAAGATTCAGCAGCTCTGGGTAGCCATTTTGTGTGGCAAACTGCAACTTGGCAAGTTAGAAGAAATAGGGGCCAGACTCCAAGCACAAAGTGTGAAACTAGATGAAGCAATTAAGAAGCTACAATTAGAAGTCACCTACATGGACTATGCGAAGGAACTAATGAAGGAACTTGACATGGCTAGCTCTCCTACACTGCTACAAGCAACGACCCCGCTAGCCTAGTTGCAATTACACCTGGGAGTACGAGGACGCACAAACCACAATCCATTAGTAGAGTTGAGGGAATGCAAAGGGTGCCCACAGCCCAGGCTAGTTAGGAAACGAAATACTCGCACGAGGGGTTCACCCACCTGACTATCTGTAGGAGGATAAGTCCTAGTGCCCCATGCAGTTAGAAGAGGGAGCGAGACTATAAAATAGACTACTGAGAAGCTGCGCGACATGAGCACGACATACATACGAAAAACACACCTGTGTACCTGGGGATCCGCCACCGTAGGGAAAGGATGGAAAGTGACCGTTGTAGGTATTGTTCATGATATGATGGCCCATTTAAGGCATAGTGGGGTGGGCAGTGGGCAATTACGACAGAAGAGTAACCGCCAAAATCACATTTATGAACTGCAGCAAGGGCGAACAACCAATGTGAAATTTGAAATGATATATAATCATAGTAAGGGTCATACCACTACAATTTAACATTCCACAAGAATGACGCCCTAGGTCCAAGACAAGCGTAAGATGAGTGACAAGCAACTAGAAGAAATTTTGTGGTTTTAGGCATTACCAAAACATTACTAGGACGCAATCCTCAAGGCGACAAACCATACCATAGATAGTCTACTGGAAGCCACGCCACAATCAGCCAAGCTCCCTAAATTACCTCGAATGCTGTGGACTAGGAAGGACCCTCAGATTCCAGAACCAGTAAGGAGGTCACCACAACACCTATCCTTTAGCAAGTTCACAATGGAGGAAAAGGGTAAAAATGTCACAATTGAAAGCGATGAGGAAGAAGAAGGTTCTCCCACATATATTGAAGAAGTAAACCCTAAAGAGGATCCCATCCAGTTGGTACGACGACCCAAGTATGTGCCTCGAAGCAAGGGGAAGGCGAAGGTACCTACAAATCTGGATGAAGTCGATACTATACTCATTACCTCGTCTCGTCCAAAAGCAGTCCCAGTGGAAAGCTCAGTGGTTGGCCGGATTGCAACAATGAAATTCGAAGATTGGGACTTGGAAGATACAGAAAAATTTCCCCACCTGGCGACTAACGCACTGATGGAGCAAAGTGTAGAAGGGATGGTGACAACACTACAGCCAAAGGAGTGGGTTGCTCTGTCTCTTATCTATTCCTCATTTTCTCTGACCCCCGATTACAGTGTTGGTCATAAGACAGTTGCTCTCTTTGCTCCATGAGGTGATATTATGGGTTGGCAAACCTGTCCGCATCATAGCTGAACTGGTTCATCACGTTTCGCAGCTTCCCTATGAAGGAAGAGACCCTCGGGAAATTGTTGATCAAATTGGTGATGTCGCGATGATAGACAACCTAAAGAAGAAGTATAAGCTCAAGAAGGGGCAGCGAGGATACATCATTGATAGCATTTTAAATAGCGAAGTCCGCATCACCACCCAGTTACTGGCAGGGAAAGTGATGTGGAAATGCCAGGGCACTGAGGTTCTAGCAGTAGTTATTGCACTTGTTGAGGAATGCGCTGCTGGTGAACGGTTCAATTGGTCACAGTTCCTTTGTGAAGAATTTCTGACCAATTGCCAAGAGGTCCAGGAGGAGGGAAAGACCTTCCATTATGTGTGGCTGCTCCTGTCCATCATGTTGGTCACCACTGACTTACCTGAAGACAGCCAGTTTCCTGTCTTGGACCAGGATTGGCCTAAAGTCGCCAGATACACTTCCCTTTGGGTGAAAAGGGATGTTGGATGAATCCGGAACATCAAAATCTTTTGGGTACTGATGGACGCGAATGCGCGCCAATGGATTAACACACAACCCTGCCTGTCCAATGAGATTTATGAAAGCATGAAGCATATTGCTGAGTTTAAAGCAGACATGAATTGTGTCTATGTCAGGGCGGGCAAGGAACCGGCCCGCACATGGACCTCACTCCCCTTTATTTCCATTGATGACGTGGTAAACACGGTTGTGGAGACCTGGCCACTGACATGGCACAGACCAAAGGCAGTAGAGTGCAACAAGGTCGCTAATCGGAAACAAAAGCAGGAAGCTAAGCATGCTGCACAACAGAAGTGAAATGAACAGCTTGCCGCATAGGTTCAGGTAGCATGGGAGGTGGCACAGGTAGCAGCAGAAAGGACACCACCAGAAGGGTTTGTGTCAACAACAGACAAAAGTAGTCAGAAGGCACCCACTAAGACAGCCACACAAGAACCACCATCAACTGCCACGGGTTTGCCTTTGAAGCGGTTAGCACCACCAAAATGGCCAAAGCCATGAAAGAAGGTGAAGGCATCTAAAGTGGATAACGAAGTGACCACCTTAACCGAGGACAACCTAAATGACATAGAGAACACCGTTCAGGATGCAACTCGGGATGCAGTCGACAAGGCCATGTCAGGGCAATAGATTGTATTGGGGGAACTCTGTATGCAGCTACAAGAAATTGAGATAAGGATCACGCCAGTGGGAACCAGTGCTACTCTGGGGTTCCTAGTATGATAGCTACTGAACCATTGCTAAAGGCCCAAATGTTTCATTCCATCGCGATTCCGGTAGGAGCATTGATCGTCGCAAATGTGGAGGACTGGGTTGTGCTAGGATGCCTTACAGGGCTAGGACTAAATGTGGCTACCCTACCATGAGAAAGTTTGTAGCAGCTCTAGGGTAGAACCATAATGGAGCTCTGTGCCAGTGAAGGCCATGCCAAACAAATGCTCTGGGAACATAAAATTAATATAGAACAACTGTGCCTCCATCCAGACGAAGCGGTCACATAGAAGCAACAGGTGGAGCAGTTAGTAGCGGAAACCTGCGCAAGTGCCCTCGAGCTGGAGATTGGGGTTGAGCTTCCCATTGAGACACGAATACACAAATTCACTACCGAGTACCGTCAAGCAAAGGAAGACACCGCGCAGATTCAACTGGAGCTCAGTTTGCAGATCGAGGACTTAAAATTGCATGTTCCGCCGTTGATGCCCCCAAAGATCATCGAGCAGTGCCAAAATATCATTACTGTGGGGCGTGCGATGCTTACACGGTCACTGAAGGAATGTACCGACCTGTTAACAGAGTCAATTATTACACTCACCTCCCTCTAAGAGGATCCCACACTTCAGCAACTGGAATCCAAGGCCAAGGGACTCCAGCAAGCCTACGATGTGATCAAAGGAACCGTGTAGACGATGGCTATTACACAGTGCTTGGCTAAGATAAGGGAGGTCCAGGACATGAAAGTTCAAGCCGATGTTGCCAGACAAAAGGAAGTGGTGATCAAGGCCCGTCTCCAGCCATGGCTGGATGAGGCATTTGCGGTCTCGACCACCATAGAGCACAAGGTAGCACATATGCAGACAGAATATGCCACCACGGAGTCAGCCGAGACTGATGTGTCGGTGTCATGTGTGGAATGGATACAGCGAATGATAGAAGAATTTGCTGCCAGTACAAGCGAAGCATAGAGACTGCTAACCAACCTCCGCATAAAGGTTATCACACCAGCTGAGTGACTTGGGATGAGTCACGATGATTGTGTTGGGGGACTGTTGGGTAGCAAAATCCCACGCAATGGTCATGGGGCACAAAGCCTAAAATTTTTGGTAAAGATAAGGTAGAGACTCCGCGAGATGCACGAAACGCGATTTGTAATAAGTGGAGTCAAAGGGGTGGTCCGCTGAAAAGTAATGTAAGGAAATGTAAATAAGGTGGCCTGCCCATTGGATCATAGTCCAGGGAAATGTATAAATAGAGCGAGGCTCTATGGTTAGAGGTAGCTTAGTTTTTGGCTATGTAATCTTGGATCTGATGTGTAATGGGTTTTTGAGGAGAAAAAGTCCGAAAGTGTCTGTAAGTTCAAGTCGAGGGTAGCGGGGAAGGGATAGAGGCTCTGTAGCTATGTGCACAGAGGCTTGGGAAAGTCAAAAATTGTGTGCATGGACCCTTGCAGTTGAGTGTGTAGGGCGGATCTGGATGTATTGGTGATAAAGTGGAAATAAAGATAAGTTGCTTCTGTAATTTTGTGTTGAATTTGAATTATCGCGGATTTGGATTTTTGGTATGGTTAAAATAACTATTTAATCTATGCACATATGCTTATGTTACGAATGTATGTGAATCTGAGTCCATTCTAAGTGTGCGAATTGGTTAAATCTGATAAATCTTTGCTTAAATACCATAATAATTAGATTGAATACAGAAACCACGCAATAATAAGTAATAAGGATTATTCCAAGTCGGATCTGCGTGAAACAAAGTAGCGCGAAGTTGCAGGACGACGCGCGAACCTTCCAGACCACATCAAGACATCACAAGGGTGCGGAAACCTGATTCCAGCACCCTCCCCTGCTACCTCGGGTGAGACCTTAGTCCGCGCTCCGCGGGCTATTTCCGAAAGGGCTGGTAGCTGCGGGATTTGTTTGGCTAAATAATTTTTCCGAACTTGGGTCAGGCCCATATATAGCCAACACTCAATCAACATCAAATAATATGATAGAATAAAATCCAATAATACTTCAATTCTGTTAAGCTGACAATAATTAATCAACACTAATGTCACAAAACATGTTTCCCATTTATGAGAAGAAATTTTAATGTAAGGAGTCTATAAACTACTCAAATTATGTCACATGTATTAACTAGATTCTACAAAATTATGAAACATAACTCCATTCAAACAGATAGTGTTTAATGAGCACCTCAAATTGAATTTAAGGTGGCAACTATTATAACATAACAATATTTCTTTCACCATGACAGGGTTAATAACTTTCCTCTAAATTTATAAGTTGTTGACTTATTTATTCTCACTTTGCACATTACCCTGAATCATAACAAATATCTTCCATACAAGATGATTCTTCATTATACAAACCTGACATGCACAACTAAGGATTTAGTCACAATTAAACTCAATAAATAGATAAATTTTCAACCCAAAGCCCATTGCATCAAATATTTATTACTGCAAAAGAAAGAAAAGGAAATAATCACAATATCTTGTATTTAGACTCGTTGAAACTTAAAATGGCATATGACTTGATGAAACAATAATATAAAATCCCTACCTAGATCTAAAACAAAACATTTTCCATTTACAACTAAATGAAACATAAATATGCCATTCATGCTTTCCTTCTTTAAACCCATGAAACACTTGGAAACCAAAGTATTTCCAACATAGAGCTCACATTACTGTGTGTAAATCAATATCATTCAAAAAGTTCCAACTGATCTCCATATTAAATCTTATAATTTAATCTAATACAATGGCATATTTGAAAAGGAAGTTGTGAATGAGGAACTTATAGTGCGACTTTCTTGAAGGATCTCCCGGGAGACATTATGAGGAAAATCATTTGAATCGATGCCTTTGAAAAAACTCAGAGAGCATGGAAACTATATATAGGTAGAACATATTTTGTTCAACATAAAAACCAGATACCCTCAAATGAGCCTATAATTTTTGGAGGAAACATTCTAGCAGAATCATTGCTAGAACTAGTGTTTGACCAAGGCTTCTCCATTTATTTTTCAGAAACATGCTTGTTAGCACGATACACACCCAATGCAAAAACCAAAAAACCCAATATGAACTTCAAACATTCTAGGTGGGTTTCATTAGTAGAAAAATTGACCACCATATCATTTTCTCTCTTAATAAGATGTTTTATTATAGGTTCTCCATTTGACAATTGAACCACAAAGTTGAAATATGCTTTCACGGTAGGAACATCAAATGATAGGAATTCCTTCTCTAATCCCATAATAAATGCATCAAGAATGTGATCACATACTTCTCTTGATTTGAATCAGATGGAGGTCACACTAGGGAATTTATGAAAGAAACATCATAATCTCTTACTAAATTAGAGACTCCTATTGGAAAATTACCCACAGCAGATTGAATAGTACATCCTAGCAGCCTAAATTCCATCCATGTAGAACAAGAATATGAATCCCTCAATAATAACTTTTCTTGCAAGGTGTGCTTCATGTCAATATAACTCATATCACTTGTTAAAATATTGACAAAGAATTGTAGCACCTATATATTTACTGATTCATTATGGAATCCATCCAACACATCAATTAAAGGTAAAAAGTTACCATGGTCTCTAAGAAAATCCTGGGGCTTATTGGATCACTTCAACATTGATGAGTCCTCAGTGTTCCCCAAATAAAACTTAAGCAAAATAACCTTACTAGAATATGTTCTTAGGCATTCCAACGTGTTAATTTGATTTTTAAGTAGATACTCTTTGATAGATAAGTTAATCTCCTTACTTGATCTGATATCTTTTACCAAACTTTCCATGTGCTTCAACAAATCTAGTTTACTATAAATACATCTCTCTTCCATATAGGGAATTAAATTATTGAACAAGATTCTATGTTTGTCATGTATACCATCAAATAACTTGTCAAACATTATCGTCATTATGATATCAAGCAAACCATTGAAAATTTCTACATCTACCTCAATCCCCCCTAATGCATCCCTTGCTCTAAAACAATTCTCAATTGTATACAAAAATCCCTCAAGAAAGAGGGTAGAAGAGACCATGGATACACTCCCTAAATGAACATGTGATGGGAAACCATGTAATTAGGAGCTTGAAATTTTTTTAGGTTCCCTATGTTTTCTTTGCTAACAACTCCTCTTAACTTTGTCACAACACCAAGTACAGACTCTATAAGCTTAAAACTAGCTCCTAGCTTCCCCAACAACTCTTCCTGCTTTGACTTGTCCAAACCTTCTTGAAGCAGCAAATTTAGTGAAAAATGTGCATTACCTTTGCATCCTTTTCCATCAAGAATTAAAAATACAACTTTTATCATTTCACCCACATGCATCCTTAAAAGGGATGTTAAAATTTTCAGCAGAAATATTGACTTTCAATTCTCCAATACCTGAAAAACTAACTTCTCACAAAGTGAAACTAATGAAGTATCTTTAGATGTATGCTCTATCCAAAAAGAATTCTCTCTTGGAATTGGGCCCTTTCTCAGTGACACTTTCCATAGGCCTGCTTGGAACGATGATAAAAATAAAGATAGCCATGCATTGTGCCTTAAGAATAACCAACCCCTTTCCTTTACACCATGTTCTTTGTATAAATTTTGCAGCTGAGATGATATATTTACAAAAATATTTTCCAGCTATGATAGATCCCCTATATGGCGAAAATGAACATTATGGCAAATAATTTCACTAAAGCTTATGAAGCATTTAGTTCCAAGCAACTTGTCTTTGCCCAATTTAGCACTCCATGGTAGAGAAAAAAACTTTGTTAACATCAATAATGGATAGAGTGATCCATCCAAGTACAACACAATACCTTTCAAGTATAATCTCATGCACTTGGGAAGCTTCCCTACTCTGACTCACATCCAAAATATGACAAATAACCAAATAGAGATCAGACCAATTTAAACCTAGATCCTGAAGAACTTTTTGTTCTACAATACCCCAATTATGAACCCCACTAACATCAATCAATTGATTAAAGACATTAACCATTCCATTCTCTTTTGTGACTCCCTAATTCACATTTATTACACTTTGTACCACATGATATACCCATGATTCCAAGCAACCATTTCCTCTGTGCAGCCAAAAGCTACCTCCTTATGTGATTTATATTAACTTACTTCTTATATTGAACATCAAAAAGGATGGGAAGGTGGAATGGAGAATCATATCCTGGAGAATCAACATCAATATTGAAATGAGAAAAGACTATCAAGATAATTATAGGTCTGTTGAGTTCCAATGGAGGACAACTTACATTGTTGAGGGAAAAAAAATATTCTCTGCCATTTTGATTTTTTCAACCACATTCAAAACATGAAAGGTTATGATAAGAAATTCCAAATGAAATAGGGATGGAATACTTCCACATAATTCTTGCATATTTAAGAATGTTGAATATGTAGCTTTCACTTTCTCAATAATAAAACCTTTGTAGCCTATGCATATTTTAAATCTCAAAGAGTCATCATCCAAACTAGACCATTTGGTTTCCTTATCATAAGAATTTGAACTAAAAGAACAAGAGCATAATTAGTATGAACAAGCCTTCCATAATCTATCTTCATAAATTCATTTAATATGTGTTGTTCAATTTTATTGCATAAGGCATCCCTCATAACAAGTTCGTGTAACAGGTTAAGGGATGCTTTGTGAAAATGTTCAAGGAAGTGTTTTTCATAAGGTACGTATGAAGAACTAACCCCCGCATTCTTTCATCAGCAACTGAAATCTTTTGTTATAACATTTGTAAAAGAGAACTAACATGCTCTTCATTATGTTGGTTACAGGCTTATTTCTAGATAGAACAATGTCGATCTAGAGAAAATGCACTATTTAATAAATCTAAGCACTTTAAAAACTCCTTGTAAAGGTATATTGGAGTTAGAAACACTATCATTTGTCAGGCATGGTTGTTCTTGCCTATTAGACGTAGCTACTTTCCTGTTAGCCTATGAAAACTAATCTCCAAAGAGTGCATTGACTTCATGAACACTTGGAGACTCTCCATCATTCACTCCCAACCCATCCTTGTTAGCTTTTGGCCACAACTTATCCCCCCATGCCTTGTTTGTACTCCTTGTGCATGAAAAAAAACTTGCAATCACTTAGATCCTCTAGCCAACGACCTATCTGTGGAAATATAACACTAAGTTGATTCTCCTTGTTGTTCTCACCAATTAAGGAAAAATGTTGTGAGTGAAGGTTATAGGACAAAGAAGTAAAGGTTTAGACTGCAATCATATCTGCTTAATGACCACCCTAACTTGTTGGTTTCCATTGAATTTTTTTACAGTTGTGTGATCCAATATCCCGAGAAAAACTAAAAATCTTAAGAATAACCACCGGCTTGTAAACCAAAGGAAGCTTTTGAACAATATTTTATCTCTCATACCTCCACATTCATCCATCCAATATGTCCAATAAAGAAACAAGAATAAATGTGCATATGTTCTCAAAATGGGTATCATCGAAAACCACATCATGAACAAGCAACAAGAAACTTTCCAAAATAGGTGACAGGTAATGATCTAGATTATTCTCCACACCCACATGATCATGATTGAGAATTTCAAAGCTCATCTTAAACAAGTCAATAAAACGGCTAGCCACTTCACTAATATTCATCAGTATTGGTTCCATGACACAACAAAAGTTGTTGTCTTTGTAAGGCTAACAAGAAGTTTCAAAAGATTTCTAATCAATTTGTCCTTGACTAAAATTTCTCATCTAAGCTTTCCTCAATTATCTTAAGAGAACACAGCAATTCTCTATAAAGAAACACCACCCACAAGATGCACCCAAGATGGGTTATTGCATAATGTTGTGCAAGACATATCACATCACTGTCATTCTTCTAGAAAGTAGACCCTTGTAGATCTATTGGTTATTCACCATCCAAGTGAAGTCCTTCATTGGCTAAAACAACAATCATATTCTCTACTAACTTTCCTCCCTTTATCCATGAATGGTATTTTCCATGATCATATAAAACAAAAGATATAAATATTATCTAAGTATGCTTGGTACAAACAAGTAGCTTCTTAGAAAACAGTCTCTAACCACAAATATGATTGAAAAGACCATCCAAATATGAAACGTTAAGATAATTAAATATGGTCGATGCAATAAAGGTCATTAACTTGTGAACTACATTCTATGGTCCTATTTACTTCCTCTGATTCAAGAACAAAAGAATTCACAACAGAGAACTCTTCCCAATTTTGCATTGCCTTTAAAGCTAGTAATTCTAACTCTCTATCCCTTCCACCTATGACTAGCATTTCAAGAAGTTGTAATACAGACTCCTACCAATACGAATGAAATTCTTTAAGAAAGAGATAAATATAAAACTGCTTAATTTTTTCCTCGTAGATACAATGATCTTCATATAGAAAAAAGTAAGAAAACAAGATTACGACAACAAAAGAAGAAAATAAAGCCCATATGCATTCCATCATTGATCAAAGAAAGGGAAAAGCACCTAAAAATACAAGCCAACCATAATCTTTTTCAACCATGATATTCCAGGCAGTAGAAATGTCAAGATCATGTAGATAATTAATGATATAGCCTGGGATTTAAAATAAACCTAATAAAGATCAAAGCCCATGCAATAAATAAAAAAGATAAATGCATACTCATCCCCAAGTATCCAACTGAGTAGCATCCAAGCAATGTAGAAAATTATTTATGTTTCCTATGGGAAATATATAACATATAATTATAATCTAAATGAGAACAAATGAAAATATGCATGATGGATCTATTCATGGTATCATGATTAAGATGGTCTGGTTAAGCCATCATTCAAACCATGTCATTTCATAAATTGAGATAGGAGTTAGGACACCTTTTACTTCATTCAGTAGGTAGTTGTGCTACCACTTGACCTAAGCACCTTAGATTAATGACACTTTGTTTATCTATAAAGGTCACTTAATCTTAATGTGACATTTATTACACATCTCAATCAATTTATTAAACTTGGACTCAAAATAACTGAGATTGAGATTTTTCAATTTTATGTATATTATATTGAAGAAGGAACACTCCAAGGCATAAGCAAGAAGACATGTTAACATATAATAATAGAAGCTAGAAATTAAGTTAAAAGAAAAAAACCTGTTCATCAGGAGTTGGCCAACTCACTATGTAATTCTCTAGAAAAATATTCTCTTCCATTTTTATTTTTTCAACCACATTCAAAAAATGAAAAGCCATGAGAAGAACTTCCAAATGAAATAGGTATGGAAGGCTTGCACTAACTTCTTGCATATTTAAGCACACTGAATATGTAGCTTTCACTTTATCAACAATAAAATCTGTGTAGCCTCTGCAGATTTTAAATCTCAAAGAGTCATCACCCAAACTAGACCATGTGGATTTCCTTATAATAAGAATGCTAGCTTCAAGAATAAGAGCATCATCAGTATAAACAAACCTCCCATCCTCTACCTTCATAACTTCATTTACTAGGTGTTCTTCAAGTTTTTTGCATAAGGCATGCCTCATAACAAGTTCATGTAACAGGTTAAGGCATGATTTGTGAAAATGTTCAAGGAAGTGGTTTTCATAAGGCACGTTTGAAGCACCAACCCCCTCCATTCTTTTATTAGCAACTGAAATTTGTGGTTGTAACATTTGTAAAAGAGCACTAACATGCTCTTAATTAAGTTGGTGATAGGATTCTTTGTAGATAGAAGAATTCCAATCTGGAGAAAAAAATGCACTCTTTAAGAAAGTTAAGCACTTCAACAACTCCTTGTAAAGTTATATTGGAGTTAGAAACACTGTCATTTGTAGGGCAGGGTTGTTCATGTCCATCAGACATAGCTACTTTCCTACCAACCTCTGAAAATATATCTCCAAAGAGTGCATCATCTTCATGACCACTTGCAGACTTACTACCACCCATCCTTGATAGACGTTCACCATAACTTATCACCCCTAGGCCTTGTTTGTACTCCTTGTGCATGAAAAAAGACTTGCAATAGCTATTAGATCCTCTAGCCAGTGGCATGTCTATGTAAATATAACAATCAATTGATTTCCCCTACTGCAAACGATAATTAAGGTAAAATGTTGTGAGTGAAGGTTAGAAGACAAAGCAGTATAAGTTAAGTCTACAACCCCATCTCCTTCATGACCACCTTGACTTGTTTTTTTTCCCATGAATGTTTTTACAGTTCTATGATCCATTGTCATGAGAAAATATCAAAATATTAATAATAACCTCAGGATTATAAACAAAAGGAAGTTTCTGAACAATATTTTGTCTCTCATACCCACATTCTTCCATCCAAGATGTCCAATAAAGAAGAAAGAAAAAATGTGCAGATGTTCTAAAAGATGGTATCACCCAAACCCACATCAAGAATAAGTTACAAGAAATTTTTCCGAAATAAGCGACAGTTGATGATCTAGATTATTATCCGCATCCAAAAGATCATGATTGAAAATTTCAAATCTTATCTTAAACAAAGAAGGAAAAAGACCAACAACTTCACTAATATTTATTACTAACTTGTTACTTGATACAATAAAATTTGTTGCCTTTGTAAGGCTACGAAGAAGTTTCAAAAGCTTTGTAATGAAAGTTATCCTTGACTGAACTTTCTCATCTAATATTTCCTTAATGATTTGAAAAAAACATAACAAACAACCACCACGCGCAAGATGCACCCAAGATGGGTTATTGCATAATGTTGTGCAAGAAATATTACATCACTATCATTCTTCCAGAAAGTAGACCCTTGTAGATCTATTGGTCGTTCACCATCCAAGTGAAGTTATTCATTGGCTAAAACAAAAATGGAATTGTCTACTGGTTTCCCTCTCCTTATCCACATATGGTATTTTCTAAGATCACATAAAACAAAAGATATAAAGATTGTCTCAGCAAGTTTGGTACAGTTAAAGTAGCTTCTTAGAAAGCAAACTCTAACAACAAATCTATCTAAAAAGACCATCCAAATAGGAAATTCTCATATAATTAAATATGTTTGATGCAAGAAAGGTCATTACCTCGTGAAGTATATTCTGTGGTCCCTTTTAAATCCTCTGATTCAATATTAGAAGAATTCACAACAAAACACGCCTCCAAATTTTGCACTGTCTTTAAAGATGATAATGCCACTCTCTAGGCCTTCCATCTATGACTAGAATTTCAAGAATTTGTAATACATACTCCTTCCAATGAAAATGAAATGCTTTAACAAAAATACAAATATATAAGTAGCTTATTTTGGCCCAGTAGATACAATAATATTCATAAAGAAAAAATAAGAAAACAAGAATATAACAACCGCAAAAGAAACTAAAGCCCATATGCATTCCATCACTAACTAAAAAAAGGAAAAGCATCTAAAAATATAATCCATCCAAAATTTTTTCCAACCATGATATGCCAGTTAGTAGCCAAGACCATGCAAATAATTAATGATATAACCTATGAGTTCAAATAAACTTAATAAAGATCAAATACTGGATGAAATAAATAAAATAAAAAAAGATAAAAGACCATGCAAATAATTAATGATATAACCTATGAGTTCAAATAAACTTAATAAAGATCAAACACTGGATGAAATAAATAAAATAAAAAAAGATAAAAACATACTTATCCCCAAGTATCCAACTGACTAACATACAAGAAATGTAGAAAATTATTGTTTCCTATGGGAAATGTATAACTGATAATTATAATATAAATGAGAACAAATAAAAATATGCATGATGGATGAGTTCATGGCATCATGATTAAGATGCTTTAGTTAAGTCGTCATTCAAACCGTGTCATTTCATAATTGAGATAGGAGTTAGGACACCTTTTATTTCATTCAATACGTAGTTGTGCTACCCAGTTGACCTAAGACATATTGAAGAGATCAATCAAAACCCAATAATCACTATGTGGCAAATGTGCTTCATGCAACAACATCTCGCTTTAATTTTCATATTTTTCTCCCTGATTATGGCTGAGGGGATGAACCAAAATGCTACATAGTGCTGCATATTTGCTTCACGTAGCCTCCCTTTACTTTTTAGTATTTAGTCCCTTATAATGGTTGAGAAATAAACCAAAAGACAATGGGAAACAAATTTTGTTATGCAGTTTACCCAGAAATATTGCAAAATATGTTGATCCAAACTTTATAAGAATAATATGTATTTCTAAATCATCCCAGTAAATAAATATGTAATTACTTGCACATATCACACAAATGGTTCAAAAAAATAAAGTTATATTTAAGTAATGGAACCAGTTATTTATGTAACAGATTAACCTTTTTTGTATGTGCTTTCACCTGGATTCAGAGGCCGTTAGTTGTTCCCAAGAGAAATAATTGGAAAAGAAGGTTGAATAAATTTTGATTCTAATGAAAACTTCTTGACGGAGAATCTTTGTAGATATGTTTTTCTGCAAATCATAAACCGAACATCAACATCCCCCAAAAATAAATCATTGCAACCAAGGTAATACCATAGTAAAAATGTCAATATGCATTCAGATGACAATGAAAACATTCCTTGGGTGAATAGATATATAACTATATGGTAATACTTGTAGACAAGACACTTATTAAAATGAACTCGATTCAAAATAAATAAAGGAATTCACCAGTTCCATCAAAAGATAATGAAAAATGATAAAATGGACCATCCTCGAAAGAAAGATGAGAATTGTCAAAACAATTCAAATGTGAGGGGCAACACACCTGACTTGCAGCCTGTGTATATATCTTATCCTCAAACCACAATTTTTTTTTTTTTTTTTTTAAGTTCATTCATGTCATCTGTACCCCTGTGTGGCATGTGTCTTTGAAGACTATCCATTATGCACATAGAAACATAGCCTTACAAACCTACTTATGTGGTTTTTATTGACAAACTAACCAATTACAAGAACTTTTGCAAATTTGAAAACACTGTATTTTTTGTTTAAGATCATAGAATTTTGGTAATATTCAAACAACTGTACTTTTTTTTAAGATAACAAAACTTTGATAAGGTTTAAATTAAATTGTAACACATACATAGAACAATCAAGTAAATTGGATTAAAAAATTCAGGGGTAGGGACTTGGAATTCAAGTTGATCACTAACCATTCTATATGTCAATTATTTCTCAGTGAAAAGGAGGCTTATTGGATCGAATTAAATTTATATTCTAGAGTTATAGTAGTTTGACTGGCCTGATCCAAAACTAGCAAATAAACACAGTTTATCTTGACATGAAGCCAACTGGGCTTGCTACTCTAACCAAACTACAATCTTAGTCCACTATTAAGATTTCCCTAACTACTTTAGGCTAAAGGAATAAAAAACCATGATGCCTCCAATTGATTGCAAATACATAACTTTTTCAAGAATGGCACCCTGATAATGTATCATTAGCACACAAGATAATTCATTAAATATTATACTCAGTGGGGCAACAATAATTAGTACTTCAACTATGCATTGCATTTTAACACTAACATTTCGTTTGGTTGAATTCAGGGATTATGTGCATGGTAAAGACGTGTAATTATGGTTTGAACCCTATCATTGGGGATTGTTTATCTTTGTGGTTTGATGATCAGATGTGGAGATGGAAAACATCACTTTCAAGGTTGTTCACATTTATTTATTTGATCATTAAACTAAAAGGCATGGATTACACATTGGATGTATAAATAATAAGATAAATGCACACAACACATAGATTGTACCAGATAACACACCACACTACTTGAGAACCTTCAATGTTTATTTTGAGTTGGGGAATTTCTAGGCTCAATCATAACACCATGCTTATTAGGCACCCATACTCACTATGGCTTGGAAAATTCGTATTGGCTGCTTATAACTCTGAATCTAGAGGGATCAAATCCCTCCTGGTGTAAATGTTTTCGTGAAATTTTCTTCCATCTAAAAAAGTTTTCCACCTCGAGGGTTTGATCCCTCTCTCTTCATGATAGATCTAGAGTTGAGAAGGATATTAGATGGTATTCTTATCAAATGGAACATGTCAATTGCATGTTGAACATAGAAGGAATTACACGTTTCCCTTGTATTGGGTTGTAGAAAGTGCATCTTGGTGCAATTATTTTTTGATTGTTGTAATTTATAATTTTACTACCAATAATTTTGATGACTTTGGAAATTCTCCACATAAGCTCAACATCAATCATCCAAAAGGAAAAAAAACACAAGAAAATCCCTAAAAAGGGGGTCAATGAGTGCAGAGAGTTAGCTTAATTGGTCGGGTTCCCATTGCTAAAGTACCAAACGAGTGGGAGGTCATGGGGTCAATTCTCCTTGACGCCCTCAGGGTTAGGTTCTGTTAGTTTGGATGGCATAATGCGATCCCTTTGGGTTGATCTACCCAGATTTTCCTCAGAAAAAAAGAGAGGTAAATGATAAAATCCTTTTAGTCCTAGAGATGGCACACTTATCCATAAGGATGTTGAATCATTCCATCTGTGCATCTCGGTGCAATTGTTTTTTGATTGTTGCAATTTATAATTTTAATATTAACAATTTTGATGATCTTGGGAATTAGGAAATCTCTACACAAGCTCAACCCTGATCATCCAAAAGGAAATAAAACTTAGGAAAAGCCATTTTAAAAAAGGGTCAGTGATAAAATCCTTTTAGTCCTGGAGATGGCATGCATATCCATGTGGATGTTAAATCATTCCTTATGTGAGATGAGAATACTGTAAACTATTTACTATGTCTCTGGGAATAAAGAGGTCCCAGAAGCCTCAATCAAACAAATTAATCCCCCCGCTACAGAAATTTTCTTGTAAAGTACTATGCAAAACAGTCATCTTCAATAGCCTGAAGGGTTAGTTTAAATGGTCGAGTTATCATTGCTAAAAGTACTTGTAGTAAGGTCACAGGTAAAACTAGTGAAAATTGATCCCTTTGTGGATCTACCCTAAATATTTAATTAGGAAGAAAAATAAACATTTTCAATAATAAATGAATGCATTGACCTCAACCCCAAATTTTAGGGGTAATTGGTAATCTTTTTCAATAGAGAGAGAGACCAAGTCGTTTTGAATTATTCAATTTGAGCGTAACATAATCCCTCCTTTCCTAAACATTATCTGAAATTCATGAATTGCACACACATGTGTATGGATTGATTGGTGGCCTAAACTATTATTAATAAATGAACTCAAATGAATAGTGAAACATCCACAAAGAACCAGATTGAAAGCAGAAACAAAAACAAAAAAGATGGGTGTTGTGAGTCAATTTAGTACATCTCACTGAGGCCCTTCTGTCTAGAATCCTTGTTCGCCCATTTTTTTGGTATCCATGGCGCTCACAGTTCCTGTAATCAATATTTTTTTTCAACACAGAGAGAGATGAAATCGTATTGAATTATTCAATTGGATTGTAACAAAACCTATCCTCTCCTAAACTTTATTTGAAAATCCTGAATCATACATAGATGTGTATGGATTGATTGGTTAACTAAACTGTTAGAGTCGGTCTGGTCAGCCCTCCGTCAGAGATCAAAACTCTTTGTGCATTTCAATTTTAGGTGTCCCGCTCCATTCACTCAGCTGCATTTCACTAGGGACATGCCATGATCTGACGGAGAAAATTATGCTAATCATTCTCCCTCGTGTCTGGCTCCTGCTGGCTCAGGTCTTTTGTAAACAATCACCAAAGTCCATGACAGTCAAGGTCTGGTCCTTTACAGGACAAAGTCATTTTTATGTTTGGGTCTAGGAATTCATCAATTTGGTCTTTGAAAATATGTCCAGAACAAGACATGCAGGCCAGAGGGAGGCCCTACAACTATGGTTCAGAGAGCTTCATCGTCACGTGGATAGACATCGACTCTTCTTCAAAACTCTATTTTGAAGAAAAGTCAAACAAGGTCAATTATGACAAAATTTTCCAAAAAATAACTAGTTGACTTTTCAGATGAAGTTATGATTTACATGGCCAAATGCTCTGTCATATAGTCCCTGCAAAGAGGTGCCGAAAATTTCACCAATTGAGCCAAAATGTCAAAGGGAAAGTGAAAATCAGTGTGTTTAAAAGTCAATGAAGAAGTGCAACACACAACATTAGAAAAATGGGTTTTCAAAGAGGCAAAAATTAAACCCATCTCTTCCAAGCCTATATATACTTGTTTTTGCCCAAATCAAAGGCATTGTGCTCTTGCAAGACTTGGAGAAAGCATTTCAAAGGTGTGAGTGTGAGGTTGAAGAGTTTGAGTGATAGGGAGCAGGTTTTAGAGCGCGCGACACATATAACCAGGGGCGCGGCGCACTCACCAGGCGCGGCGCACACGCAGCCAGCCCGCCGTTGAAAGATTGCACAGGCGCAGCGCATACAAAGCGCGCAGCGCACTGGGAATTGCGCGCGGTGCACACAGTCCAACGGCCAAGAAACAGTGCGAAACGACTCCAAACTTTGGTGAAGGCTATCAAATTGAGAGGTAAGCCTTATGACATCACCTGCTTATCAAATTTTGTCAAGGATATGGTGTTTGTGAAGAGGTTGAATGTCACCCAAAATGCATAATGTCACCATGAGAAAATCACCAAGAAAACAAGGGCTGGGGTTGTAAATTTGTGTTGTTATTGCCAAGGCTTCACTCCACTCACCTATACCCCTCACCTATCATTTTTTGCATCCTCCCTTATCATTTTTCCTAAACCCCTACCCTAAGTCACTACCAAACCCTCTCCCTATTCCTCCACTATTTGGTTAACTCAAAGTCACCACGAAATCAGCTCATTGTGCAAGCCAAGCTGTGGGAGAGGGGTGCATGGTCAAAGAGTCGAAGAGTTAAAGATTAGGAGAAAATTTGAGTGTTTTCATAGCGCGTGGTGCACACGCCAAGGAGCGCGGCATACACACTGGGCGCGGCGCACACAGGGCCCGTCTAATGTGTAAATACAACACTGGCGCGACGCATACCCAGCGTGTGGTTCACTGGGTAGTGCGCATGGCGCACAGAGAGGTAAAGCCTAGAAACTATTCAATCTGCCTAAAAACTTTTGAATGCTCACCAAATTTGAAAGGTAGGCCACCTACCTTAGTTCTTTCATCAAAACTTGAAATGGGTAGCATGGTGGTAGGGGTATAAATCAAGTGCAAACATTTTTATAAAGCCAACAAAAGAGAAACAAAGAAATCATGATCCTAGGGTTTATGCTATAGTGACAAAGCTGCCAATATGTTTCAAATCCTACCCCATCAACCCCATACCCAAACTACTCCCAAATCCCTTATAAATCTCTCCCTTAAACCCCTATTCCTATTTCATCATTCCCCTCCTAATACTCCCTATTTTATTGTCCCCTTGGCGGCAGATTTTCAGAGCATCTACCAGCTTCATTAGAATTCAAGGGAAACATAAAATTCAAGGTACAAACAGCAGTAATGGCATTCGAAGTTCCATCAGAGTATGATGAGGAGACCCACAGTGACACAGCTTCGAGAGAAAGGGCCCAAACGAAACATCACTGGAGTGGCAGACATCTTAGAGACGAACCAAACACCCTCACCAAGTTGCAGGCATGCCCTCTTGCTATGTCTTCTTTCCAACACTTAGCATGTTTCAAATTTTGTCAGAGGGTGGCAAATGTCAGAGTTCATCATGAGTTGGCCCGACTTTTTGCACTTCACCTACATGGAGGACATTCTATCTTGGCTGGGGTCACTTTCACATTGACACCCGAGACCATATCAGTGGCAACAGGCATACCAAACATTGGAGAGCAGTGGCATAAGAAAAAGAACGTAGAGAGGCATCATTATGAGCCTTAATCAAAGACAGTTGTTTGAGCCACCTCACGAGAGCTTTTCCATTCAGATTTCTGAAAGATGAGTATGCCCCGCTCATGAAATTGATCATGAAGTACTCCAGTTGTGAGGGGAGGTTTTCTCGCCTTTATGCCTATCACATCAGGTTGCTCATGCACTTTACCAGGGTGCGGATGATGAACCTCCCATTTTTCATCTGCGAGAACATAGAGAGGATGAGCAGCACAAGACACCTCGACAGCAGCTCAACAGTGTGTATCACTTTGTCGTTATCCGGATTTTGGTATACCATCAGTTGGGATTACAGGGTATTGCTTGGGAGGACTTCATCTCCCGTGACTTCTTCAGCGCTCCACAGGTGGTTTCAGAGGTAGAGCATGAGGTAGGGGGCCCATCTCATCAATATGAGCGACATGAGACTACCACTATGCCAGTATACATCACCTATCAGAAAGGCAGTAGACCCTTATTTGCAGCAGCAAAGCGAGTGTTATCTCCACCCGGGGTGGAAGGGGCCTTGCTTCCGACATCAGCATCACAGGAGCAGGGTAAGGGTAAGGAGCCAGTGCAGGAGGAAGGGCCATCAGGTGAGCGAGAGACCGAGTTTGTTCTCCTCCAAGATGATGAGACAGATGCAGAACCAACAAATGAGGAGCTCACAGAGATCATCAAGGAGCAGCAGTCAGTGATTGACTCCTTGTCCCTTGATTTGGAGAGGGCCAAATGGAACATGAACTACCTGGAGCGGAGAAACAAATAGCTTGAGGATGAAGAGATGGTCATGGAGTTGCAGAACATCCGTGAGCATCGCCAAGCTGCTCAAGGAAGAAGGGTTGCGCTCACATCTTTGGAGCAAGCAATAAATAGGATCAGGAGGCTAACCTTGAGAGGGTCAACATGCATTTGGAGAGGCTGCTGGACAAATCTAACCAGGACCTTGCTCTATTGAGACATATGGCTTTCCGTTATAGGGTGTGAAACATGAGTGCATAGGGCCGGATAAGGAACTTGAAAGCAAAATTGAGGAAAGCAACAAGAAGGGAAAAATGGGAAAAAGAGAAATATAGGCTTAGAATCTTGGCTGAGGCTTCCTTGGCTTAGCATGGCACCCCATAAAGAACTTCCAGCCCAAATTTCAAAAAATTTGGGGAATTTTTGGTCACAAGGAAATTTTTTGGGCAAAAAACAGGGATTTTCTCCCAGTGGCGCGGCGCTAAAATTCTGGGGCTCCAATTGAGAAATGGTTTGTATATTTGGATTCAGCATGGAAAATTACGACTACTGGTGTCTGGGAAAAATATTTGGGCAAGTTCTGGGTCTCCTAAAGGTCAAAAAACACCCAAAAATGGCCTCTCTGCCACTTTTTTGACACACAGAAAGCAGTCTTGGGAGAATGAAGATTTGGAGGGGAAAATGAGCACCAAATTTGAAAATTCCAGTTGGGTTAGGAAGTAGATACGGTAGGCTTTCCAGAAAGCCCATTTGGGCACATTTTGGACACCTACAAGTACCCAAAAACAGGCCCCAAACTAGCATGATGTACAGAAAAAATGGCGCGACACACAGAGGAAAAAACTGCCAATTTGCTCCCGTTTCGCGAAATTTCGGTTCGCAACTTCTCCAAGTGGCCTCGGTCATCTACACTTCGGTTTTTTGGCACCAAAGGCGGCATTTAAAGTGTTTTTTCTCCAGATTGGCATCTATCCAAGTGGCGAAGGAAGGCAAACGATCACCCAAGCCATTTGTCATGTTTGTAATGCTGCACCTGTAGCTGATGGTTGGCTCTTCATCTCCATTTTGTAATGATTCAAGTAACTCCCCAACCCCTGGGCGTTATATCTCTTCATGGCACATTCTATATATTGTATGCAAACTATTTGCAAAGGGTTGGTTGGCTTGTAAATTGTGGGAGACTGTGGGAAAGAAACTTTTTTTCTTCATTGTGTATTTTTGATAGAGAATTAATGAAAGGCAGCGGCTCTGCTTCATGAGATTCTTGTGGTTGTGAGTGTAGCAAATGTGTCTCTTATGTTTTCATATGTATTTTGTGATGTTTCATAATTCAATTCATGTTCATTTCCAGTGAAATTTTCTGAGTGAGATTAGGTAGAATTCAATTTTATTGCTCTGCTTGTGGGAAAATTTCATGTTCAGTGTTATTCTTCTGTTGAAAAGGATTCATGTCACTATGCCCTTTTCACTTTCTTCAGCAATCTATTCATGCTGCGGTACCTCAAACTAAATTGTTACATTTTCCGCCTACCTTGCCTCACGAAATAATCTGTGCCTTTGTATTAAATTCTCTGTTCTTTGCTGAGCACCGGTCCCATAACATCCCAGAAGCTCGGTCATTCATGAAAATTGTTTCCAGAATCCCTATTCACTTACTAGCCTAAGGTAAATATTGCATTTTAAGTCATCTCAGACCGATTTTGATTGTCTATTCACTGAGTGTGACTCGGAGAGAGCCCTCTCCTGCTCTGGTAGGGCTAGCTACCTTACTGAGCGTGGTTTGTGGTTACCCTAATTTTTGCCTTCCTTCAGCCTAAGGCAGATTTAGGTGCTAACATAGTGGCGGCTCCACTGGGGAACTAAGTTGAAATCAAATCCCCTTGTTTCATAATAATTCTAAGCTTCTGGATGATGCGCTTAGGATTGGAAAGGCTGAGTAAGTTGGTTGTGTCCTGTGATTTTTTTGAATAGCATGCTGGCTTCGAGACAATATACCAGAGCCAATCCAGACCTGGATCCTCCTCATATTTATGAAAATCCCAATTTGATCCCAAAACTACTTCGTCAAGAAAGCACCATAACTCCCGTCTTCAAATCCCATTCATGTCCCGACATTTTTGAGTATCTTGAAGAGATTGAGTTTGACAAACAGTTTGAAATATCATTGTTTGAGTCTAAATCCGAAAGGGATGTGATTATACCGTCCCCAATCCGCAATTTCTTGTAGACCTTGAAACATAAAGAGCTAATAGATTAATTGATAATTACATTGCAACACAACCCCAAACTCCAATTTCAAGCCCCTTGCAAACCGTGCACACTCCTCCAACACCTCCAAGGCCAAATCCACCAAGAATGATGGCTGCCCGTTTTGCACCCCTTGTTTTACCCCAAGTTCTAGATGATATGCCAATGGATTATCAAAGTAAAATCCCGTTTTTTGATGGCACTCCTAACAGCATTACTGCTCAGCAACATGTAGACAAAATGGTAGACTTCTATGAACTTCATGAGATTGATGCAAAGAACGTGGCAATGAGGCTCTTTGTACAGACATTTGCAGGTGATGTGAGGAAATGGTTCAGAGGTTTGCTGGCAGCAAGTATCACTACCTTGGCTGAACTACAAAGACAATTTTTGAACCGGTGGGAAGTGAAAAAGAATCCCCTTCAAATTCTGGCCGAATATGAACAAATCAAACGGAACGCTGGTGAGTCGGTCCAAGACTATTGTGTTAGATTTAATGCAGTCTTTAACGAAATTCTAGATCATCTAAAGCCACCTGTGGGACTGGAAATGATGAAGTTTCCAGATGGTTTTGATGCTGACATGGCATACCAATTAAGAGAAAGAGAACCGGCCACAATGGAAGACATGCAGAAAATTATGGTCAACGTTGAGGCAAATCTGCTGTCCAAAAGAGCTAGAGCGAAAGTAGAGAAGAAAACCACTGTGAAAGAAGAATCTTCTTCAATGGATCAACTTCTCAAAAAGGTAGAGCAGATGCTTGAAAGGGTAAAACTTGACAAGCCAGAACCACAAGTTAGTAATCCTAACTTTCGTGGCCAACAACAACCACAATATAGAATAAGACAGAGAGATCAGCGAACTCAAGAGCAGACAGCACAACAACTAGTACAAACACCTTTGCAGAAGAATTTTATACATGGACCGGAGTCAGATGAGGATGGGAATGTAATAGGCGAAGAAAACCATCTCTTTACTCCAGATGAGCTGCCTACTTACATTACCGAAGAGGAAGAATGTGCAGTGAATTCAGCTGCACACAAAGACACTGATTTTATTCTAGCTAGCAACAATGTGTTGGAAGAAGAATCAGAAGAATATCAAAGGGGGTATATGAATGCTCTGTCCACACAACAGCAGCGATATTCTCTTAGAAACAGAGATGTGCCAGCCAAACCAATTCAGAAATAGAAGGAGGGTGAAACAAAAAAAAAAACATTCATCAGCTACACAAAGGAAGGGAAAGGAGGCAGTTGTTTCGGAGAGCAGCAAATCAAAATCAGCAGAACAATCACAACAACCAGCCACATCAAAAGAAAAGGAAAGGAAAGAGATCCCAGTCAAAGAGGTAGAAAATACTCCTGCTTTTAGCTTAGAGAATGAGATTTCTAAGTTAAAGGTATCCATCCCCTTGACTGAAATAATGAAGAACAGCAGCTATAGAGGACAGATTTCTAAATTGTTGAATTTGGACCCAATGTCCGACATGGTAAATGTAGAAGATGATTAGCCTGAAATGATTTTTGGACCAACATCGAATGGTGAGTCTCCTGATAGTGGTGTGCCACCCTTCTATATCAGTTTACGATTGCATGATTTTGTGTTACACAATGCCATGTTCGATTCCAGAGCTTCTCATAATCTCATGCCTAAGGCTATCATGGATAAACTTTGTTTGGACATCACCCGACAATATCATGATCTCTATTCATTCGATTCTAGTAGAGTAAGGTGTATAGGACTCATCAAAGACTTAGTTGTGAGTTTGGATCAACTTCCTATGAAAAATGTTTTGATGGATGTGGTGGTAGCAGATATCCCTCCAAGGTTTGGCATGCTTCTTTCCACGTCTTGGGTAGCGAAATTGAAAGGGACACTACATCTGGATTTCTCCTATGCAACAATCCCGGTGTTTGGACAAATGAGGAAGTTATATCGAGAATAAAAAATGAAATATATGTTCACAAGCAAGGAGAAACCTATAAATCATCCTATTAACTATGTACATACAGATTTAGAGTCTTTTGTTTTGTTTTTAGATAGTTTAAATGAGATAGATAGTCAGATAGTAGAAGCAGATGACATTTCGGAAAAAACAGAAAATTTCAGAGAAATTTTAAAAAAAGAAAGACAAGGAAAGTAGGAAAATGTTGGGAAATCAACTGAAAGTAATGGAAAACAAGCAGACAAGGCACGACAAAAAGATTTCCAGCACTTACAAGAGGAGGAAGAAGGCTTGTGGACCATGGATTTTGATCGAGCAGTGGGGAATGATGGCGCTGGAATTGGAATTTCGATACGCAGTCCTTTCTCCACCCCAAACAAAGTGCCTAGTAGCGTGAGGGTTTTCTCTTACAAGTTGGCCTTTGAATGTTCAAACAACGAAGCTGAGTATGAAGCTCTGATTGCTGGCCTGAAGATTCTTAGAAAGTTGAATGCAAAGAGCATTTCGGTATATGGTGACTTTGAGTTGGTAATAAAACAGGTTAGAGGTGAGTATCAAGCAAAACATCCTAGGATGCGGGCCTATCGTGATGCAGTTTTAGACATCTTGAAGTTATTTTCAGAATACACCTTGACATGTGTGCCTCGTATACAAAATAGTATTGCTGATGCTCTTGCTAAGGCAATGAGTAGCTTGAAGATTCGCATGAACTCCAGCAATAAATTTGAAATCCATGTCAAGCATCGTCCAACCATTCCAGACAATTAGCGATATTGGCAAGTGTTTCAAGATGATGAGGAGATTAAGGATTTTCTGTTGAACAAAGGCAAGTTCAAAGAAACCTCAATTGATTAGAAAACGATGAGGGCAAATGGAATGGTACAGATGAAGTGCAAATCAATCAAATGGACGTATTGCAGCTGAAGAATAACATCATTCCTAAAGGATTGATACCTCTAGAGGAACTTTTTGATCAGGATGATGTAGCTCGCAAGCCAACATTGCAGCCAACGGAGAAGGGTGTAGAAGAAGTCAACATCGGTACAGCTGCCAATCCAAAGTTGGTGAAATTGTCCAAATCATTACCGCCAAAGATCAAGGACAAATACATCAGTTTGATGGCTTTATTTGCAGATGTGTTTGTTTGGGATTATTCTGATTTAAAGACCTATGATACAAATATTATTCAGCACACAATACCCATCAAGCCCAATCAAAAACCATTTAGGCAGAAGCTGAGAAGGATAAATCCAAAGTTTCTGCCATCTATCGAAAAGGAGGTAAATAGGTTGTACAAGTCAGGTATCATTGTGCCCATCAGATTTTCAGATTGGATATCTAACTTAGTGCCTGTATGCAAGAAGACCGGTGAGATCCGCCTATGCATTGATTTCAGAAATCTAAATAAGGTCTCATTGAAGGACAACTATCCATTGCCTAAGATGGATCATATACTTCAGCGAGTATTGGGGGCATCTCGTATGTCACTGCTTGATGGTTATTTCGGATATAACCAAATTTCCGTCCATGAAGATGATAGAGACAAGACAGCATTCACCACTCCATGGGGAACCTTTCACTATGCCAAAATGCCCTTCGGTTTAAAGAATGCAGGTGCCACATTTCAGTGGGCAATGGACTTGGATTTTACAAATGAGAAGGATGTGTTTTTGGTGGTGTACTTGGATGGTTTGACGATATTTTCCAAATCTAATGAAGAGCACATGCATCACCTAAAAATTGTCTTTCAAAAGTGTAGGAAATATGGTCTGTCGTTGAATCCTAAGAAGAGATTGTTCGCCATGGAGGAAGGCAACTTACTTGGGCACATCATTTCAAAGGATGACATTCGTATAGACCCAGCACGTGTGCAAGAAATTCGGCAAATCGATTTGCCTAGGAACAAAAAGGAGATACAATCATTCAGTGGTAAGACGAATTTTCTGCGTCGCTTTGTACCTAATCTCGCAAAACACTTGAGAGAAATGACCAACATGCTTAAGAAGGACAGCCAGGTGAAATGGACAGAGGAAGCTGTAAAATCTTTCAACTTGGTCAAATTGGCCCTTTCTTCAGCTCCAGTTCTAGTCAGCTCGGACTACACTCAGGATTTCATATTGTTTTCATTTGCTTCTAAGCACACTATGGCAGCGGTATTATTACAGAAGAGATATGATCATGAAAGACCCATTGCATTATTTAGCAGGTGTTATAGACATTTTTGTGCCTTACATCACTAAGCATGAAATGTCCATAATCTAAGGGATCCAAAGTCCCTAAACATGTTGTTCCTACCCCTAGAGGAACAAGGCTAACAAACCACAGCAATTCACAGAAGTTCTCCACCAGAAACTGCTCAAAAACAAATCAATTCAGGATCAATTCAAGAGCTCCACTAGCTGTCTGCGCTGAAATGCAAAGTCTGAACTGGCTACTTGCACTGCAACACAGGTAGAAGCACTACCAGGGTGCGCTGAGCAGGAATTGACAAATGGCAAGTTCATTCAATGAGGTGTCAAGACCCTGGAAGCTTCCAGAATCTTCCTCAATGACACTTGCCTCAATGAATTCGACTCATGATGAGTAAGAGGTTCTCAAACTCCAAGTGGAAGCAAGAACCTCCAAGTGGAAACAAGAACTGACAGAGGGAGAGGACACTAGTCAGATCTCAAGCTGACTCATCCTCTCTCCAAACATCTATATATGGATCTCTCCTCCATGAGATATAGAGGTTGGAATTTTGTTATTGCAAAGAATTGCTGTTGGTTTGAGATCAAAATCATTGGGTGCTTAATGCTTTGAAGGGAGGTGAAGATAGGAATTCCATTTGCTGGGAAGGAGATGCTGGATTGGAGCCTTCTTGGTTGTATCTCTTCCTGAACCTTGTTATTCATCAATAAAGCTATCTTGGTTTCTCCTATATACTGGTGTATCTTTGATGTATGATTGCATTAGTATGTTTAGTTTATTTCTAATCCTGAACTAGTTATGAATATGAATCTATGTCTTTGTATAGTATTCTCTTCTTGTGATCTTGCAGGGACCTGTTGAAGCTGGGCGAGCGAGAAGGCAAGTAGCTGGGAACTCTCAAAGAGAAGAGAAATCGGATCGAGGGACAAACGGAAGACACCGGTTAGTCCATCCATCTCTCTTCATTCTTAATTCATAAAGGAAGAATACTAGAATAGCCGTCTCTGTTTGTTGCTAAGGCACTGTCACACCTTAGGTGGATAGGATTGTCCTGCATAGGCATTTTTCCCCACAAGAGCAGGGCTATAAGGGATGCAGCTTTAAAGTACAACATCATTGAGAAGCAAGCCCTGGCATTGGTGAAGGCATTGAAGGATTTCCGGGTATATATCCTACATTCTCACATTTTGGCCTATGTTCCTAATACTGTTGTAAAGGATGTTTTAGTGCAGACCAATCCAGAAGGGAGAAGAGGCAAATGGATTGCAGCCTTGCTGGAATATGATGTGGAGATAAAGCCTACAAAGCTGGTTAAAGGACAGGGGTTGGCGAAACCAATGACCGAATCAAACTTGCATGCATTGGACATAGATCTGATCGCTGCCATGTCTGATGAGAATGAGGAAGGAACGTCAATTCAGGTATCCGAAATTTTTGCTTTGTCCCCATGGTATTCAGATATAATATATGTGCTGAAAAATCTCTCACCACCGCCCGACATGACCAGAAACAAAGCAAGAACACTCAAATTGAAGGCTGTCAAGTTTTGTATTTTGAATTCTACACTATATTGGAAAGATCCCAGTGGCATTTTGCTAAATTGTTTGGTGGAAGAGGAGGCAAAGAAAGTCATGGAGGATTTCCATGGAGGAGAGTGTGGTGGTCATCTTTTTTGGAAATCAACAGCGAACAAAATTTTGAGAGCAGGATACTACTGGTCTACTTTGTTTGCTGATGTGCATAAGATGGTCAAGCGCTGTCATAAATGTCAGATTTTCGAGGGAAAATAGAAATTACAGCCTTTTCCACTTAAGCGTATTGAAGTGAGCGCTCCCTTCCAGCAGTGTGGGTTGGATTTCATTGGGGAAATTCATCCCGCCTCTTCCGGACAACATAGATGGATCCTTACAGTGACAGACTATTTCACAAAATGGATTGAGGCAGCCCCTACCAAACAAGCCACAGACACAGTAATCATCTCATTTCTCGAAAATAACATCTTGTCTCGCTTTGGTTGTCCAAACAAATTAATCATTGATAATGCAGCAGCTTTCAAATCGAAAAGGATGGTAGAATTTTGTCATAAATATCACATAATTTTGGGTCATTCAACTACCGATCATCCGCAAGGCAATGGATTGGTTGAATCCTCGAATAAAACATTAGTCAACGTCATCAAGAAGCTGCTGGAAATAAATGAAAAGAGCTGGAATAAGAGGTTGATCCATGCGCTTTGGGCAGATTGGATCAGTCAGAAAAAGTCTATTGGTATGTCACCGTTTGAGCTTGTTTATGGAGTTGACATAGTATTCCCCCCATCTCTTGCTGCCCTAGTGGTCAGAGTTCTTCAAGAGGCCAACAGTGAAGAAGATCCCATGCAGAGAAGGCTGTATCAAATGATCCACTTGTAGCAAACAAGAGAATAAGTTTTCAAGAACACATCCAAGTTGCAGGAGAAGATAAAGAAAATATATGACAGAAAAGCAAAAGCAGATAAATTTTAGTTAGAGGATGTGGTGCTGAAGTGGGATGCAAGGAATGAAGAGAAAGGCAAGCACGGAAAGTTCGAAAATCTTTGGAAAGGTCCTTTCAAAATTGCAGCATATAGGGGTCAGAATGCCTTTCTTCTGAAGGAAATGAATGGGGAAGATTTTCCTGGAGGGCCTATCAATGGTCGGTTGCTCAAGTAGTATCACTACTGATCTATTAACACTGCTTCCACTGTCATTGTAAATACCATTTTTATTTCAGTTTGGTTTCAGTTTGTAAAATTAGTTTTTGAGTTATTTCAATGTCAAGTAGAGCCAATTTCTTGGTCATTTCAGTTTCATAAATAAGTCAGAGTCCTGTGTTGTTTATCGAAATGATGACTCCATAGCCCAATGGACAAAAGGAACTATCTAGATCCTCCAGAGATCTGCGGTTCTTGGCACCTCCAAGGAGCTACCATCCCCCATTGGAGCCAAAGTTAGAGTCGGTCTGGTCAGCCCTCCATCAGAGATCAAAACTCTTTGTGGATTTCAATTTTAGGTGTCCCGCTCCATTCACTCAGTTGCATTTCGCTAGGGACATGCCATGATCTGACAGAGAAAGTTATGCTAATCATTTGCCCTCATGTCTGGCTCCTACTGGCTCAGGTCGTTTGTAAACAATCACCAAAGTCCATGACAGTCAAGGTCTGGTCCTTTACAGGACAAAGTCATTTTTATGTTTGGGTCTAGGAATTCATCAATTTGGTCTTTGAAAACATGTCCAGAACAAGCCATGCAGGCCAGAGGGAGGCCCTTATACAACTATGGTTCAGAGAGCTTCATCGTCACGTGGATAGACATCGACTCTTCTTCAAAACTCTGTTTTGAAGAAAAGTCAAACAAGGTCAATTATGACAAAATTTTCCAAAAAATCACCAGTTGACTTTTCAGATGCAGTTATGATTTACATGGCCAAATGCTTTGTCATATAGTCCCTGCAAAGAGGTGCCGAAAATTTCATCATTTGAGCCAAAATGTCAAAGGGAAAGTGAAAATCAGTGTGTTTAAAAGTCAATGAAAAAGTGCAAAACACAACATTAGAAAAATGGGTTTTCAAAGAGGCAAAAATTAAACCTATCTCTTCCAAGCCTATATATACTTGTTTTTGCCCAAATCAAAGGCATTGTGCTCTTGCAAGACTTGGAGAAAGCATTTCAAAGGTGTGAGTGTGAGGTTGGAGAGTTTGAGTGATTGGGAGTAGGTTCTAGAGCGCGCAGTGCATATAACCAGGGGTGCGGTGCACTCACCGGGCGCGGCGCACATGCAACCAACCCACCATTGAAAGATTTCACAGGCGTGGCGCATACAAAGCGCGCGGCGCATTGGGAATTGTGTGCGGCACACACAGTCCAGTAGCCAAGAAACAGTGCCAAACCACTCCAAACTTTGGTGAAGGCTAACAAATTGAGAGGTAAGCCTTATGACATCACCTCCTCATCAAATTTTGTCAAGGATATGGTGTTTTTCAAGAGGTTGAATGTCACCCAAAATGCATAATGTCAACCATGCGAAAATCACCAAGAAATTGAGGGCTGGGGTTGTAAATTTGTGTTGTTACTGCCAAGGCTTCACTCCACTCACCTATTCCCCTCACCTATCATTTTTCGCATCCTCCCTTATCATTTTTCCTAAACCCGTGCCCTAAGTCACTACCAAACCCTCTCTCTATTCGTCCACTATTTGGTTAACTCAAAGTCACCACGAAATCAGCTCATTGTGCAAGCCAAGCTGTGGGAGAGGGGTGCATGGTCAAAGAGTCGAAGAGTTAAAGATTAGGAGAAACTTTAAGTGTTTTCATAGCACACGGCGCACACGCCAAGGAGCGCGGCACACTCACTAGGCGGGGCGCACACAGGGCCCATCCACTGTGTAAATACAACACTAGCACGACGCATACGTGGCACACGGTGCACTGGGCAGTGCGCACGGCGCACAGAACTATTCAATCTGCCTAAAAACTTCTCAATGCTCACTAAATTTGAAAGGCAGGCCACCTACCACAGTTCTTGCATCAAAACTTGAAAGGGATGGCATGGTGGTAGGGGTATAAACCAAGTGCAAATTTTTTTATAAAGCCAACAAAAGAGAAACAAAGAAATCATGATCCTAGGGTTTATGATACAGTGACAAAGCTGCCAATATGTTTCAAACCCTACCCCATCAACCCCATACCCAAACTACTCCAAAATCCCTTATAAACCTCTCCCTTTAAACCCTTATTCCTATTTCATCATTCCCCTCCTAATACTCCCTGTTTTATTGTCCCCATGGCGGCAGATTTTCAGAGCAAATACCAGCTTCATTGGAATTCAAGGGCAACATAAAATTCAGGGTACAAACATCAGTAATGGCATCTGAAGTTTCATCAGAGTTTGAGGAGGAGACCCACAGTGACATAGCTTCGGGAGAAAGGGCCCAAAGGAGACATCATTAGAGTGGCAGACATCTTAGAGACGAAGCAAACATCCTCACCGAGTTGCAGGCATGTCCTCTTGCTATGTCTTCTTTCCAGCACTTAGCATGTTTCGAATTTTGTCAGAGGGTGGAAAATGTCAGAGTTCATCAAGAGTTGGCCCGACTTTTTGCACTTCAGCTACATGGAGGACAGTTTATCTTGGCTGGGGTCACTTTCACATTGACACCTGAGTCCATATCAGTGGCAACATACATACCAAACATTGGAGAGCAATGGCATAAGAAAAAGAAGGTAGAGAGGCATCATCATGAGCCTTATATCAAAGACATCTGTTTGAGCCACCTCACGAGAGTTTTTCCATTCAAATTTCTGAAAGATGAGTATGCCCCGCTCATGAAATTGTTCATGAAGTACTTTAGTTGCGAGGGGAGGTTTTCTCGCCTTTATGCCTATCACATCAGGTTGCTCATGCACTTTACCAGGGTGCGGATGATGAACCTCCCATTTTTCATCTGCGGGAACATAGAGAGGATGAGAAATTTCATGCAGCACAAGACCCCTCGACAGCAGCTCAACAGTGTGTATCACTTTGCCCTTATCCAGATTTTGGTAGACCATCAGTTGGGATTGCAGGGTATTTCTTGGGAGGACTTCATCTCCCGTGACTTCTTCAGCGCTCCACAGGTGGTTTCAGAGGCAGAGCATGAGGTAGGGGACCCATCTCATCAGTATGAGCGACATGAGACTGCCACTATGCCAGTATACATCACCTATCAGAAAGGCAGTAGACCCTTATTTGCAGCAGCAAAGCGAGTGTTATCTCCACTCGGGGTGGAAGGGGCCTTGCTTCCGACATCAACATCACAGGAGCAGGGTAAGGGTAAGGAGCCAGTGCAGGAGGAAGGGCCATCAAGTGAGCGAGAGACCAAGTTTGTTCTCCTCCAGGATGATGAGACAGATGCAGAACCAACAAATGAGGAGCTCACAGAGATCATCAAGGAGCAATAGTTAGTGATTGACTCCTTGTCCCTTAATTTGGAGAGGGCCAAATGGAACATGAACTACTTGGAGCAGAGAAACAAACAGCTTGAGGACCAATAGATGATCATGGAGCTGCAGAACATCCGTGAGCATTGCCAAGCTGCTCAAGGAAGAAGGGTTGCGCTCACATCTTTGGAGCAAGAAATAAATGAGGATCAGGAGGCCAACCTTGAGAGGGTCAACATGCATTTGGAGAGGCTGCTGGACAAAGCCGACGAGGACCTTTCTCTATTGAGACATATGGCTTTCTGTTACAGGGTTCGAAACATGAGTTCACAAGCCTGGATAAGGAACTTGAAAGCAAAATTCAGGAAAGCAACAAGAAGGGAAAAATGGGAAAAAGAGAAAGATAGGCTTAGAATCTTAGCTGAGGCTTCCTTAGCTCAGCATGGCACCCCATAGAGAACTTCCAGCCCAAATTTCAAAAAATTTGGGGAATTTTTGCTCACAGGGAAATTTGTTGGGCAAAAAACAAGGATTTTCTCGCGCTAAAATTCTAGGCCTCCAATTGAGAAATGGTTTGCAGATTTGGATTCAGCATGGAAAATTATGACTACTGGTGTCTGGGAAAAATATTTGGGCAAGTTCTGGGTCTCCTAAAGGTCAAAAGCACCCAAAAATGGCCTCTCTGCCACTTTTTTGACACACAGAAAGCAGTCTTGGGAGAATGAAGATTTGGAGGGGCAAATGAGCACCACATTTGAAAATTCCAGTTGGGTTAGGAAGTAGACAGGATAGGATTTCTAGCAAGCCCACTTGGGTACATTTTGGACACCTGCAAGTGCCCCAAAATAGGCCCCAAAGTAGTGCGACGCATAGAAAAAATGGTGCGGCGCACAGAGGAAAAAACTGCCAATTTGCTCCCGTTTCGCGAAATTTCGGTTCGCAACTTCTCCAAGTGGCCTCGGTCATCTACACTTCGGTTTTTTGGCACCAAAGGCGGCATTTAAAGTGTTTTTTCTCCAGATTGGCATCTATCCAAGTGGCGAAGGAAGGCAAACGATCACCCAAGCCATTTGTCATGTTTGTAATGCTGCACCTGTAGCTGATGGTTGGCTCTTCATCTATATTTTGTAATGATTCAAGTAACTCCCCAACCCCTGGGCGTTATATCTCTTCATGGCACATTCTATATATTGTATGCAAACTATTTGCAAAGGGTTGGTTGGCTTGTAAATTGTGGGAGACTGTGGGAAAGAAACTTTTTTTCTTCATTGTGTATTTTTGACAGAGAATTAATGAAAGGAAGCGGCTCTGCTTCATGAGATTCTTGTGGTTGTGAGTGTAGCAAATGTGTCTCTTATGTTTTCATATGTATTTCGTGATGTTTCATAATTCAATTCATGTTCATTTCCAGTGAAATTTTCTGAGTGAGATTAGGTAGAATTCAATTTTATTGCTCTGCTTGTGGGAAAATTGCATGTTCAGTGTTATTCTTCTATTGAAAAGGATTCATGTCACTATTCCCTTTTCACTTTCTTCAGTAATCTATTCATGCCGCGGTACCTCAAACTAAATTGTTACATTTTCCGCCTACCTTGCCTCACGGAATAATCTCTGCCTTTGTATTAAATTCTCTGTTCTTTATTGAGCGCCAGTCCCATAACATCCCAGAAGCTCGGTCATTCATGAAAATTGTTTCTAGAATCCCCATTCACTTACTAGCCTAAGGTAAATATTGCATTGTAAGTCATCTCAGACCATTTTTGATTGTCTATTCACTGAGCATGACTCTGAGAGATCCCTCTCCTGCTCTGGTAGGGCTAGCTACCAGACTGAGCGTGGTTTGTGGTTACCCTAATTTTTGCCTTCCTTCAGCCTAAGGCAGATTTAGGTGCTAACATAAACTATTATCAATAAATGGACCCAAATGAATAGCAGAACATCCACAAAGAACCAGATTGAAAACACATACAAAACCCACAATGTAATAGATGCATGTTGTGAGTCAATTGAGTACATCTTATTAATGATTTTCTGTCGAGAATCCTCATTCCTCTTGTTGTTGGTATCCATGGTACTCTTCATTTTTTGAAAGTGAAAGAGAACAAGGAAGAGGTGTTGTGAATGGGAAAATGAAAAGGTGTGTTTTATGCTACTTATTATTCTTAATAGCAGCACTGGCCCCTGGTCCTAGTAGTGAAAGGCATGGGACGGAGGGATACTGAATTTGGTTACAAGCACATAATTAAATAAAAATAATGATAGATGATGATAGATGATAAATAATATCATTATTATGGCTGGAAATGGAAAAGTACATAATTAGAGTAAGAATGGGTCTCATGGCCATAGTTACTATGGCAAAGGAAGTAAAATAAAAAAAAGTCTTAAATAATGAGTGACTATTAAAAAGGTTTCAAATCACCACATTAATTATATTTTTTAAGGGATATTTTTTTCCCTATAAGAATTATATGTCTACTACTCGAAGGTTTTTCACACCACGATGGGGTCTTGTAGCTTCATCAGTTGAATAATGAAATTAGCAAGCTTTCAAATCACATATGATGCTTAGAATTGTAAGCATGGTTAAAATAGGAACATAAGGGGCTTAGGCCTTATTTGAATATTTGATGATTAAGGTTTGTGATGTAATTATCAAAGAACCATGCATGACATCTAGAGGGGCTCTTAGCCATCTATGGGGGATATTTAGTGGCATTAGTATGTTTTACATATTAAGAATGGGTCTTCGGCTTGTACCATGGAAAATGGGTGAAAAAAATGGCCGCAAGCCCAAAATGAAACTCCTTTGGCTTACATTGCATTAAAAAGACCATAAAGAATCATGTAAATACTCTTTGAGGGATTTTAGGCCCCCATCTAAGATAAGGGTTCCATTAGTTTTCCACATCATATATGGGAGTTAGGGCATATATATTGGCCAAGGAATGAAAAAGGGCCTTAGGCCTAAAACAAGTATTTCTCATTTTTAATGTCCATGAAGAAGATATTAGAATGATAATATGGGCACAATTACTATGTTTGGCATAATAATAATGCGTTTTATGGCATATGATGGATAACAAAGGAAAACAAGATCCGTAGTCCCTAAAAAGAACTTCTCTAGTTCAATGGACCTGAATAAGGCCTCAAACCACCACTAGCATATCTTGTCTAAGATATATATAGCTTCAGGTGCATTAAGAGTGTTATTTGAAGGTTTTGTGTGCCATAGTCAGGTCTTAGGGCCTCTAAATTTGGCCTCAATATCATTAGGAGGTTGTTTACACCATGTATGGCACTTGGGGCTTTTACCATGGTCAAGGAATGATCATAAGGTGCTAGGTCATATTTGAATCTTCCCATAATAAATTTCTTGAACAAGGATAATTTTAATTACCACACTAGACTTCTCTAGGGATATTTGGCCTCTATGGGGTATCTTTGTCACCATTGGTATGGTTTACATGATAATAATGGGACTTGTGGAATCTACTATGTTGAGGGGAGGAGAAAAGAGGGCCTTAGGCCCTAAATAAATCTTCTAGAGTTCAAGGAACATGAGGTAACCTTCAAACAACCGCATAGATACTCTCTAAGGGATATTCAAATTTCAACTTGGATATGAGAACCATGGCATGTTATTCTACATAAAGAGCCACATGAATTTTTATTATGTATGATTTTTAATAATAGTATATTCACATTCTAAGAATGTGAATGCGCTATTAGAATTTCTACACATTTTTGTGATGTGTGTATCTATAGAATTATTTATAGAATAATATGGCTTTAGAGTAATCTAGATTTATATTAATTGGCTAAGCTTAAATCAGCATGCTTTGAATTCAATTTAATGGAATAATTGTCTCTATGAATCTAGTGGAATAATCAACCATGGTATGTAACAACACCACAAAAACCGCACAACAAATAGTGTGTTGGCTCTCTAAGATGCGAGGAACAAATTCCTATACATTAAGCCTTAAAACCCTTCTATATTAGTTTCAAACTCTCTTTCTTGTCCCTCCTTCCAAAGGGATTATAAAAATATTATATATTGTAAACTTATAATATATATTGTATAAAAACATTATAATTTTAACATTATAGATGGATTCATAGACCAATTTAAGGGGTCATTGAATCCATCTTCCTAAATTTTAACATTGTAGATGGATTTAGAGACCCCCTTAAAGGGTATCTAAATTTTCATATTGTAGATGGATTTAGAGACCTCTTTGTCTCTTAATTTTAACACTGCAAATGGATTCATAGGGGGTCTTCATAGTGTTAAAATTTAGTGATATGTAACACTTCAGTATCAAAATTGTAATTTTTCATTTCTAAAGTGACTCAATTAAAAATGACTAGCATAAATGACTAATCCATATATTTGTTGTACTTGTTAGTTGGTCATATTTTTATTCTTGGACTATAATAGTCATTTATGTTAATCATTTTTAATTTTGTCACTTATTATCTAGTCATATATTTTAGTCCTAGATTAAATTAGTCATTTAAGTTAGTCACTTTTAGTTGTGTCACTTATTATCTAGTCATATATTTTATTTTGAATAAATTAGTCGTTTTTAGTTGAGTCACTTGAAATTTCTCACCCAACTGAACATAACTTGTTTGATTTTCTTGATTTTATGGGGAGGAATGACATTGACATTGTTGATGTTGAGGTATATGTCATATAAATATTTTATAATCAACTTTATTTTATGTTCAAATATTCATCATCTTTCATGTCTTATACTCTACATTGTATCTTATTACATTTTTAGAGGAGGAACTCAATATTGATGGTAAGAAGCAGGAAATGAAGAAAGAGGAGAACAGTAACACTGGAGCGACAAATGAAAAATGAGAGAAAGAAGAGGACCAGTCTAGTGATACCCTTAGAGCCAAATATAGATTGCATAAGACACGCAAATAGAAACAAATGGCCAATTATTCAGAGTTGGTGAATTCACTTGCAATGCCTTGGCAACACAATGATAATGTTTTTAAATGTCGATGAAACAATATTTCATGTGTAAATTGTAGTCAAATCAATATTAAGTTGGAAACTCATATTGGAAAACTTTACATTTTATATAATAATATTTATGTGGTTGATATTATTTTTATTTGCACTTCATATTATTTATTCTTGAAATTAACATATGTAACTAAGTGTTATCATATTGGATGAACATGTACATTGTATGGCATTTTTTTTATAATTTAGTTGCAAAATAATACTAATTAATTTATGTTGATTAATAATGAACACATAAAATCAATCTAAAACTACTAAATTAGTAGTCTATATTGATTAACGATTAACAAAAATAAAATTAATATATGATTAGATTAGTTGTTTATAATGATTATAAATGAAATGAATAAAAACTACCAAATCAATGGTTTATATAATGAATATGAAACTGCCAAAAAAAGATAAATGACTACTGCAAATGATATTTTTTTATTACAAGTGATGATTAAATTTTGCATATATACGACTATTAGTAGCTAATTTATAATATCTTATAACACGACTAAAATTTAGTCATATTTATTTGGTCATTAATTAGTTTCAAAGGATGACTAAAATTTGCATATGTGTATGACTATTAGTAGCTAATTTACAATATCTTATACCACGACCAAAATTTTAGTCATATTTCTTTGGCCATTAATTCATTTTCTCAAGTAATCATATAGTAATATATTTTGTTGTATATTTGGTCATTATTTGCGACAATTAATGACTAAATCAATGACCAAATTTATGGCTAAATATACTACTAGATGATAAAATTGAGACAATCAATTAATGACTAAGCTAAAAATGACTAAAAGTTGGTTGCATTATAAGATACTGTAAGCTAGGTATTATTTTTCACCAACTGAAAAACGGTTGTTTACATGTAAATTTTAGTCATTTTTTTAGTAATTAATTAGCCATTTTGTACAAGTGTTATTACAATAATTCTTGAATGCATTGTAGAAATACTCTCCATCATTATTTGTCCTCAAATATTTGAGAAAATTATTAGTCTCCCTTTTAACAACAATATGAAAAATAATAAACACCTCACCTTTGTTTTTCATAGAGTAGACCCAAACCTTCCTAGATGCATCATCTATGAATGTACCTAAATATGAGTCTCCTCCTAAGGACTTAACATTCAATGGTCCAAACACATCAGTGTATTAATTCTAATAATTTGTTTTTGTTTCATGACCACCTCTCATAATAGAAACTCTTTGTTGCCTACTATAAATATAATGCTCAGAAAGATCAAGTTCATAAGATTTAAAACCTGGAAATATATTTTTACCAACAATAACTTTGAGGCCCTTTTCATTCATGTGGCAAAAGTTCTTATGCCATAAGTCCACTGGGCTTTCTTATTTTACAAGAAAAGTTGCATTGATTTCTTTGTTGTTTCTCTCATTGTATACAAGGTTCCAACCTTGAATCCTTTAGCCAGCACCAATGGGCCTTTAGTAATTTTCCATCCACCTTTCCAAAAGGTTTTGGAGCAGCCTTCATCATCAAATCATCCCATAGATATCAAACTCATACACATCTCTAGGACATGCCTAACATGTTTCAACAAGATACTATGTCCATCCTTTCTCTTAATTCAGACATCTCGCACACCAACAATATTACAAAAATGATTATTTCCTAAATTTACTATACCATGATCAATTTATTCATATGTAATACACTAGTACAAAATGGCTAATTAGTTACCAAAATAATAACTAAAATTTGAATATATGTGACCATTATTCAGTTGGTGACCAATAGTGGCTAATTTGCAGTATCTTATAAGGCGGGAAATTTTTACTTGTATTTAGATTAATCATTACTTGGTTGTCTCAATTATATCATCTATTAGTATATTTAGTCATTAATTTGATCATCAATTTAGTCATTAACTACCACAATTAATGACCAAATACACAACAAAATATACTACTACATGATCACGTGAGAAAACCAATTAATGGCCAAAGAAATATGACCAAAATGTTGTTCAGATTATAAGATACTATAAATTAGCTACTAATAGTCATATATATGCAAATTTTAGTCATTGTTTTAAACCAATTAATGACCAAATAAAGATAACTAAATTTCAGTCATGTTATAAGATACAGTAAATTAGTTACTAATAGTCATATATATTAAAATTTAGTTATCATTTGTAATCACAAATTTATCTTTTATAGTAGTCATTTATATTTTTTGGTAGTCTTATATTCATCATATAAATGACTGATTTAGTAGTTTATATTCCTTCCATTTATTTTCAATAATAATCATTATAAATGACTAATCTAATCATTTTATATACATTTTATTCGTATTCATCATTATTCAATATAAACTACTAATTTAGTATTTTTATATTGTTTTTATGTGTTCATTATTAATGAAAATAAATTAATTAGTATAATTTATGACTAAATTAAAAAAATGCCATACAATGTGCATGTTCATCTAATATGAAAATACAAAGTTACATATCTTAATTACAATACTAAATAATATCAAGTACAACTATAAATAATTTCAACCATATAAATTGTATTATATGAAATGTTAATTATTACAATATGAGTTTCTAACTTAATATTGGTTGGATTACAATTTAGACATGAAATATTGTTTCATTGCTTCCAAACATTATCATTGTGTTGCTAAGGAATTGCAGGTGAATTCACCAACTCTAAAGACTTGACCATCTGTATGTATGTGTGTCTCTCATGTGATATATTGGCTTCAATGGTATCACTAGACTAGTAATATTCTCTCTCTCTTTCTTTTCATTTGTTGCTTTGTGTTATTGTTCTCCTATTTGTTCAATTCCTGCTTTTTACCATCAATATTGAGTTCCTCTTCTGAAAATAAAAGAAGACACAATACAAAGTATATGACATGAAAAACGATGAACAATGGATTATAAACTAAAGTAGACTATAAAGGATTTATACGACATATACCTCAACATCAGTAACGTCAATGTCATTTTTCCCTTGAAAATAAAGAAAATCAAAAAAGTTTTCTTTAGTTTAACGATAATGGCCACTATGTTTCCAGATGAGTTATATAAAAAAAGAAAATAAAATGTCACTATAGAAAAGAATACCTTAGAAACTTAGTATTCAACCTTTAGGAAAAGCTTAGCAACAATCATGGCGACTAATTTACATGCTAAAAAACTCAGGCTATAGATAACTTGTGAAAGCAAATGGGAAGAAAAATACAACATATAATAAATAATGGATGACAACAGGCTAGAAAATTGCATCATAGAATAAAATATCTCTCCTATGGTTACCCATGCATGTGGGTGGGTAACATGCCCCAATACACCATGATTCATACACGCTTCTGCTTTCTTTTACTTTATATGGTGACAAATCCTTTGAAACCAAATTAAACTCACCATGATCACATCCACTAGTGTTCACTTGTTCATGGCCCAATAACCCTAACCCATTGAGTAGATGTTTACGAAACATAAAAATTTTAAACTTCACAAAAACAATAGGAGCATTATGGCCCAAAAAATCAAAATTGGTGGACCTATCTCCCCTTTCTAATATTCGTTTAGAATGATTTGGATTTTGAAATTTGTTTGTTGTTGTAATAAAATTCCCACAAGGTGAGCAACCAAGGTGCCTAAAGAATGTTAGACCTACATGCAGTGTTAAGAAACAATAGAATCAGTGAAACAACAA
Organism: Pinus tabuliformis; assembly: GCA_031772625.1. Taxonomy (NCBI): domain Eukaryota; kingdom Viridiplantae; phylum Streptophyta; class Pinopsida; order Pinales; family Pinaceae; genus Pinus; species Pinus tabuliformis. The sequence goes on from CM062815.1 coordinate 751,034,570, forward strand.
TTAACATTTTCACATGTAGTCTTAGTAAAAAATGTAACTGATTCAAGACCTTACTAATTTCCTTAGTGGAGTTCAATTCTATGTTTTAGACTCTAGTCACTTGTGTGCCAAATAATGACATTTTTGTCATTTTATTGGCTTGCAATGAAAGAACCAATTGGATCCCATGAAATTCCTTTAGCAAGGCTAGTGTGACCTCTTAAAATTGAAGTAGAATATCCATCACTCATATTCCAAATTTGGACTATATTATCCAAACTACAACTGGCTAAAATTGAATCATCTAGAGCCTAGTTAAAATCCACCCACTTCAATTAGTACAGACACATAAACCATCATGGTTAGAAATGCAACCCACATCACAATCTGAAAGATGGTTGAGTCAAAAAGTTTGCATTGTAAAATCATATTGAGGTATTTTGAATATTTAAAGCAGTTAAAATACATCAACATAAAATTACCACATCTACAGTATGACCTTGCAAAGTCATCACAAATTTCCAATTCTCAACATATGGAGGTTCTCCACTACCAGATTCTATAGTGACAAACCCAAATTTGTCCTCATGGATAAGAATCAGTTTATCAGAGCCTATAGCTACATAGCGACCAAGTTTATCCCACCTGAAACAACTAATAGAAACAAAGTGGTCATTAATAGTGGCCAATAATGTATGAGTTGTTTGATCATTATACACTTGTTTTCCCATTGGTTTCTTATTCCAAATTTGAACCTTCATGGATAAAAATCAAACATGTTAGTTTAGTCACAAAAGAATTCCCTTTAATAAGATATTTCTGATAGCGAAAACTAGGGTTTCATATGTTTTTGAAGCTTATGTTATGTTATGACAGGTTAGAAATATCATTTTCTTTGTGTAATTATGGGGAAAATAAATCCAATCAATGCACCTTTACTACTAAGAAATATTTTAGAGTGGTTATCCTTGACAAAGATATCAATAATTTGGTTGGTTGTTGTACCAATATTTTAGAGACAATAAGATAGTCACGGTTTCCAGTCCAAGATAGTCATGGTAAGAATCAAAGTGAGAATCAAATGAGCTTTTCATGTTTTTTCAAATGGATGGATTCACACTCTATTTTAAAACAACGGTGATATCCATAATTAGTAGGATGTATGGTGGCAGGTGGTGTTTTTGCTTTCATAAATTCTACAAATAGACGATATCCCTATGTTCCCTGACACTGCAAATTAAAATAGTATCAATAAGAAATGTACATAAGACTGAAGAAAAATCACTCAAACATTATAGTCAAACCAAAATGATAGATTGCAATTGAAATATTGCCTTAACCTCAAAAGTTGACTAATACCAATATCATAGAGCCAATCCAAATTAAAGTTTGAGTCAACTAGTAAAGCTATAAAATTTCCAAAGGTAACATCATGATAAAACACATCTAGTAGGAAACCACTACCATCTACCTTGAATTAAAGTAGGACAAGATCCTATGATAGGGAAAATAAGGTTATTACCGTTTCCCATATGGATTCAGAATAATGGAATAAATTTGGTTCAACATCTTCATGATCAGTCCTCACGATTGTCTATTTACTATCCATTAATTTGTTTTGTGCCCACATTGGAAGCCTTGATATACTAAATTGAAATATTGAAGTTTCTCTTGATCCCGATTCCTGTGGAATATCTAAGAATTTTGTGCAAATAATAGGATCAATGTTAGTATAATCCTCCTTAATTTGTACACCAAGGTCTCTCCAAGGTTGACTACAAAGCACATCTTGGCCTGAATCACCCTCTAATTTTTCTCTCAAGAAGCATGAATTGGTAGAGTAAGAACTAACACTCAATGCATATTCTTCTGCTTTGTTTTAGAAAGAATGGCAGTCAACTTCCAGAAAAAGATGCAGCTATCTCCACTTATCTATATCCAATGTTGTATATTGAAGTCACTCATATTCTAATATTCTACCAAAGAAAATTTACAGTGAGAAAAGCAATACCAAGGATAAATTATTTATATTCTTGCATTTGAAATGAGGAAAATAAGAGATCAAGTAATGTTTCTTATTTAGCACTGATTACAAAATTGACGATCATTAGTTTCAAGTGAAAGTCTCTCCATTCTCCTAAAATGATTTTATTGTTCACAAACTGCAAGTTAAGACTTTTCTAATAGCAATGATGCATTTGACAACTTGATACCATTTTCTAGGAGACATATATTTGAGGCCTCATTCTCAGTGAGGTAGGACAATAAAAGACATATGTAAAGGTTTTCACAAATGGAGAAAACAAAGAAAAAATAAAACGAATAAGAGAAGGAAATGGGAAAATAATATTAATGAAAAAACCATAAACACCCAATTCAGTACATAGACATAGGCAATAGAGGACATGATTATTGGAGAGCTTCGTAAAACTTGAAAACATGCTAACCCAAAACTAATTTGAGTTTCCCAGAGGATGGAACTAAGCATATCCTTTAGAAATTACTTGTTCAACACTGTTTGGACAAGCCAACATGTAGACTAGTATGTTTGTACTGTGTCTAATTGTGGCTCTAGGTGAAAATTTGGATGTCAATGAATTAGTAAATATATTGTGTTGGTATATCTAACACCCAATTCTCTCTCTCTCTCTCTCTCTCTCTCTCTCTCTCTCTCTCTCTCTATCTATATATATATATATATATATATATATATATATATATAGATATAGATATAGATATAGATATAGATATAGATATATATATATCTATATCTATATCTATATCTATATATATATATATATATATATATATATATATATATATATATATATATATATAGATATATATATATATATATATATATATATATATATATATATATATATATATATATATATATATATATATATCTTTTTTATTGAATTATTATTTTTTGATTGGAGCTTAATTATTTGGTGAATATTGATCATTGATAGTGGCAATTTAGATGTTTTGGTGAAACAATATGGAACTGGAACGAAATGGAATTATATAAATTTGGAGTGATATTTTAATGATATGTGAATGTTTGATCAATGAGAAATGATTTACGATCTATTAGTATGTTATCCAAAAGTTGTTAATATGTGGAAAAATGGCATGATTTCTCCTATAGTTCCATGTGATTTGAAAACAAATAAGGAACATTTCCATGTAGCTGAAATTCTTGAATAAGGATTTTCTTATATTGAAATATTATGCCTAACCTATCCATCTTAAAGAATGCCAACATAGAAAATGAGATGATTATTTCCTATCTACCATGCAAGAAAACTTGAAGGCCATTATATTCGATACAAATAAAAGTTGCTAAGGCTTGTTCTTTACACTCCTTTTCCATCAGGACCCTACAAACGATGGCTTCTATGCTAAAAAGGTAGAAGGTAAAAACAATATTTTTTTCCCTTAGGAACCTACAAACACTAGCCAACCCATACCATTCTGGGAGACCTATCTCAAAAAATTCCTTGCATGATGTTGATTGCATTGGTAATACATATAGCTCTCAAGTTCCCTTTTTGGGTGGACCCTTTCATACTATTATGTACAACCTATCTGATAAAGAATCCTTGTGTAATGTTGGTCACATTGGTATAACTCTCTAGTAACCCTTATGATGGATCCAAGGGTACCATGATATCCACTAGAAACACGACAATATTATTGTCTCTAAAACTATGACTTTCTTGGTCCATGTGTCAGGGTTATGCGTCTTTATTAGTTTAGAACCATGATGAAAAAATAAGAAGATCCCCTTACCTTCATTTACAGAAGTGTCGCCCTTATTCTTCGCGCCAAAAATTGAAATAGCTAATATGCATTAGTATAATTTCTTAAGGGAAAAGAAATTCAAGCAGGCACTATTATGCCAGCTTAAAATATGTACTTTGTCTAGCCTAGAAGAAAAGTCATTATCATGGTCAGTTGTGAACAAACTAAGTTTGAACAACCAACTTTGTATTAGAAACTTATATGTGATAGACATATATTAAGTGTTATTTAGTCTTCAGTTAGGATATCTCTATTATGCAAACTTATAATATGCAATATGCACTGTTTCTAGCCTAAAACAAATTCATTATCATATTCAGCAGTGAAGAAACTAAGTTTAAACACCCAATTTTGTGTTATATGGGCTAGGTGTAGATTAAGGGTGCTTTAGTCTTGGAACAAGATAGATTAGTTAGAACTATTGGTCACCTGATCGGGGCCACCTACCCAGCTGACCCTTTGCAATAAATGTTTTATATGTTTTTTGGATAAGCGTGTTGGAAAAATATGTGATTATTGGCCTCTTGTTTGGAGCCAGCCATGGAATTTGAATTAGAAATTTCAAGTATCTCTTCACCTATTTATAGACATTAGGAAAAAAAAATGACGGTATGTAGAGGAAAACCATCCATGATCTGTCGTACCTTCAAATAAATAATTTGGAGAGCAAAGTATTCATAATAACTCATGGTATTGTACCATTTTAGTGATGTGAATTGATCCTATATGTTGGCATTATGATACAGGTGTTGTCGTTGATGGCAACTCACTCAGATGACAAATCACACTACAGCAGGTCAATAGCAAAGAATTAATGATCAGACTACAAGGAAAGAAGAAAAAGAGGTATATATAGGATCACCTTGACAAAGGAGCATATACACGCGGGTTAACAGAAAAAAATGAGAATATAACGTACACACACACTTTCACAAGAGGGAAACCACGTACATGTTGGAAAACTAAGTTTTTGGTCTGAGGTATTTGGTCCAAGGTATTTTGATCCAAGGTATTGGTCCAAAGTATTTGGTCCGAGGCATTTGGACCAAGGTATTGACCCTAGGTATTTGGTCGAAGGTATTGGTCCCAAGTATTTTTGGTCTATGCTATTGAGAAAGGCCTAAAACTATATAAGGAGGAGAAGATCATTAGGCCAAGGAGTGCAAGTATTGAATATCTAATGAAGTGTGAGATCAAGTATGCAAGTTATGGGTTTCTGATCTCAACTAAGGATGCACCTATGTGGTTGATGATGGATGATGGATCGGGATCATAAGACCTGAAATGTATTACCGTTATGTGGTTTGATCATGGATAGTCTAGATTTGAATACTGATGCATGTTTTATTTTGCAAATGTTGTGATTTGGGTATGACTGAATTCTAAAATAGTTGTGAAGTTTTTAAGTTAGTATTTGCAGATCTGTATGCTGGTTCGCTTTGGTAAAAGTGCGTATACATGCTGGTTCGGCTCATTAGAGTAGCATATACATTATGAAATATGATATTTGAGTTTGCAGTTGGTTCTAGTGGTTGTTGCAGAGTTCTAGGTTCTACTTTGTGTTCTGATGACTGCGTTTTGATGGCAGTATTCTGAATGTTCAGATTGGTTGATTGCGATTTGCTTCAGTTATGGTCGATTCAAAGATTGATGATTGAGTTTAAGTGATTGGATGATACAGATGTATCTAATGGTTGTGTTTTAGTGGTAATTGATTTTGAGCTTTAATGTTATTGATGGGTCTAGTATGAAAATTGGATGAAACGTGGCCTCTAGATTATGGTGTTGTGTTCCAGGAGTATCCAGTATGAAAATTTATGAAACATGGTCCTTAGAGGAAATGAGAATGTCGTAGCCTTTAGTAGGTCGGCACCTACATACTGGTAAACATATCCGCTAGTACAAGAGCCAAGGGGTTGGAGCTCCCTTCTAGTAACAGCTGGAAAACGAGTGAAGGTTGGAGCCGTCAATAGGCCGGCGCCTACATACTAGTAAACAGATTGGCTAGTACAAGAGCTAGGGGGTTGTAGCTCCCTTCCAGTAGAATCTAAAGAATCAGAGAAGGTTGTAGCCTTCTACAGGTGGGTGCTTGTGTACTGGTATGAGTTTGCACTAGTACAAGATTGTAAACAGGTTTGTATTATATTAAAAGAAGACAATAGCAGGTGGTTTTTGTCCCGCATTGGGTTTCCACCTTAAATCTTGGTGTTCATGTGTGTTTCTTATATGTGATGGTTTGTTCTGTTATTACTGCACCTAGTTACTATTTATATGGTTAATGAAGTACTGATGCACTGATTAAAGATCAACATATGATGAATTAACTAAATTACAAGTTTGTTGGACATCAGCTATTTGCCTTAAATATTGTTGCATGTACACACGATTTACCTTCATTGAAGTAGTGTATATAAATCTGAGTATGAAAAGAAAAAGATTATTGATTTGAATAATATTGATTCACCCCCCCCCCCCCCCCACCCCCCAAGTATTATTTCCAACAATTGGTATCAGAGCAGGTCCTTCAGAAGAAGCTTGATGATTTGAAGGAGATCCGTAGAAACAATGGTATGGAAGCTAAAGAAGAAAGCACCTCAGAAGAAGAACACAACTCAAAGGAACAATGACAACAGGAGAGACAATTGGCCATTAGGTGGAAGCAAGGATTCAGATTCCAAATCACCTCAGATTGAAGATGAACAAGCAAATGAAGCATCAGATAAAATCAGAGATCAACAAGATCTATTTAACAAAAGGGAGTGTGCCTTCAAACAAGAAGCTACCAAATTAAAAGCTCAGCTGGAGGAAGGAAACAAAGTAAGAAAGCAGCTGCAGGATAAAGTGATATCATTAAGAAATGAAATAAATGGTCATATTATAACAATCTAGAGACTTAAAGATAGATCTAGTTACTATGTAAGTCTTGAATCTAATATCCTCTCTCTAAAAGAAGATCTTGAAAATAAACAGAATGAAGAACTACCTCAAGCAGATGAAGAACAAGAAAATGAGATTCTCAAATGAATTCAAGTGGAAGAAGGAAGAAAGAATGAAGAAATATTGAAGAAGCAATATCTGGAAAAGGAAGAACAACATCAGGTTGAGGTAAATATCTTAAAAGGTAAATTAGAAGAAAAGGATAAATTGTTATGATTTCAAGACAATACTAAGATTTTGGATAACATTCTTAGTAGTCAAAGGTCTCCTACCATAAAAAATGGTCTTGGTTTTCATGAATCTGTTGAAGGTGAATCTAGCTCACAAGGTGAGGTAAAGAACTCTAATGCAAAATCTGAAATTCTCAACAAGGAGATGAGAGGACAACCCCATCAACAACCAAGGAAAGACATTCTTCAAAGAAAATCTTTTACTCCTAACTGTGGAAGTGATATTCAGTTATTTCTTCAAATGAATAATGTTCAATGTTTTATATGTCATAATTTTTGACATGTTGTAGCGAGATACAAAAGTAGAATGGTTCAAGGCCATCACAGAGAAAGATCATCAACTTCCATGTACTTTTAAAGGGATACTGTTTTTCTTGCAATATGTTTGGTTAGAAAGCCATTAACTGCTATAGAAGGAATATGAAACATGTAAGATGTTATGCATGTAACAAATTTGGACATATAGCAAAGAAATGCAAGAGAAAATTTCAAGCACCACACCAAAAGGAGAAAACATCATCACACTCGAAGATATGGAAAAAGAAGGAAGTATAGTCAGAAAAATATTGCATGGCACAGTGTACAGACATAACAGATTTATGGGGAGCTGAAAGTGTGAAACTTCAGTGTTCTAAATCTCAATACGCAAGTTTCATGAAGATAAGTCACGTATATACATGAGTTCGAAGCTGCACAGTTGCGTATATGTTGGTTTGAGGAAAAGCATTGGGACAGACTTAGGAAAAGGGGTATCATATGGTTTAGTCAATTATTTGTTCTGTTTGATGATGGTTAGAATCTGTTGATGATGTGTGGAAATGTGTTGGTACTCATAATGTGTTAAAAAGTTTATGTATATCTGATTAATGATGATGCCTTGATGACTCTCACCGATATTTTGCAATGATCAGATTTGAAAATGAATAGTTGGCACAGGTTTAGTGGGAGCATATGTTTTGAATAATGCATTGTTGGCATTATGTTAGAAGATCTTGGTACATGAAGATGCGTACATTGCTTAATCCACATAGTTGTTTTGATTCAGGTGACTCTTTTACAGACTGTTGATCCTGATGCTGCTCATGGTGCAGATCATATATGGTGTATGATAGTTGTTGATGACTATCATGGTCTTGTTTAGATTGGTTGTCCCTGTTATAAATGTCATGAATATCATTTGATGTAAAGGTCATGAAAAGACGGAATTTGTAACCCCACTTTACATGGGATGGATGATGTAATATTTATTGCTTTTGTCATGCATAAACAATTGGTATATCCCCACTTTGTTGAGAGATTGATATATGTATGAGTCATTGGTGATAGGAAGGTCATACTCACTAGCTATAGAGTCATGTTATTCTTTTGGAATATACTTTTGCAGACTTTGCATATGCTCAGGGGGAGCATGGACGGTTTAGTGCATCTCAACATGTATAAAGGAGGGGGAGCTCAATCAGAGATTTCAGCATGTACTCAGGGGGAGCATGAACAAAATAATGTATGTCAAAGGGATAAAATATCTTGGTCCACCCTTTGCCCTTGATGTCAAAGGGGGAGAGTGACTTGGTGTTGTTGTTGCCATCAAGTCCAAAGGGGGAGATTGTTGGCATTATGATACAGGTGTTGTCCTTGATCGAAACTCAAGATATATCACAATGCAGTAGGTCAATAGCAAAGAATTAATGATCATACTACAAAGAATGAAGAAAAAGAGGTATACACAGGTTCACCTTGACAAAGGAGCATATACACGCGGGTTAACAGAACAAAGGTATTTTGATCAAAGTTATTGGTCCAAGGTATTTGGTCCGAGGCATTTGGACCAAAGTATTGACCATAGGTATTTGGTCCAAGGTATTGGTCCCAAGTAGTTTTGGTCCATGGTATTGAGAGAGGCCTAAAACTATATAAGGAGGAGAAGATCATTAGGCCAAGGAGTGTAAGTATTGAATATCTGATGAAGTGTTAGATCAAGTATGCAGGTTATGGTTTTTTGATTTGAACTAAGGATGCACCTCTGTGGTTGATGATGGATGATGAATCAGGATCATAAGACCTGAAATGTATTATCACTATGTCGTTTGATCATGGATAGTCTAGATCTGAATACTAACGCATGTTTTATTATGTAAATGTTGTGATCTATGTATGACTGAATTCTGAAATAGCTGTGAAGTTTTTAAGCTAGTATTTGCAGATCTGTACGTTGGTTCGCTTTGGTAAAAGCGCGTATACACGTTGGTTCGGATCATCAGAATAGCGTATACATTACGAAATATGATATTTGAGTTTGCAGTTGGTTCTAGTGATTGTTGCAGAGTTTTGGGTTCTGCTCTGTGTTCTGGTGACTGCATTTTGATTACAGTATTCTGAATGTTTAGATTGGTTGATTGTGATTTGCTTCAATTATGGTTGATTCAGAGATTGATGGTCGAGTTTCAGTGATTGGATGATATAGATGTATCTAATGGTTGTATTGTAGTCGTGATTGATTTTGAACTTCAATGTTATTGATGGGTCCAGTATGAAAATTGGATGAAACGTGGCCTTTAGATTATGGTGTTGTGTTCCAGAGGTATCCAGTATGAAAATTTATGAAACGTGATCCCTGGAGGAAATGAGAAGGTCATAGCCTTCAGTAGGTTAGTGCCTATGTACTGGTAAACATATCGGCCAGTACAAGAGGTAGGGGGTAGGAGCTCCCTTCCAGTAACAACTAGAAAATGAGTGAAGGTTGGAGCCTTGAGTAGGTCGGCGTCTACGTACTAGTAAATGGGTCGGCTAGTACAAGAGCTAGGGGGTTGTAGCTCCATTCTAGTAGAAGCTAGAGAATGAGAGAAGGTTGTAGCCTTCTGCAGGTGGGTGCCTGCGTACTGGTATGATTATGCACCAGTACAAGATTGTAAATAGGTTTTTCTTATATTAAAAGAAGACAACAGCAGGTGGTTTTTGTCTCGCATTGGGTTTCCACTTTAAATCTTGGTGTTCATGTGTGTTTATTATGTGTGATGGTTTGTTATGTTATTACTGCACCTGGTTACTATTTAGATGGTTAATGAAGTACTGATGCATTGATTAAATATCAACATATGATGAATTAACTGAATTATAAGTTCGTTGTATATATGCTAGTTTCCTTAAATACTATTGCGTGTACATGCGAGTTACCTTCATTGAAGTAGCATATATAAATATGAGTATGAAAAGAAAAGGATTATTGATTTGACTAATATTGATTCACCCCCCCCCCCCCCCCCCCCCCCCCCCCCCCCCCCCCCTCTAAGTATTATTTCCAACACTATATACATAAAATAATTCTAGAAGAAAGAAGTTGACAAGAGAGACAAACTTACCAAGAGAAAGGTCAAAAAGGAAACACTAAAAATAATCTTGGTAATATATGCCTTATCTTGCCCATGCTCCCAAGACAATAAAACATATTTTATTAGATGAATATAGGTACATGTGATAATTTGCATAAAGCATATAGTTTCTTAGTATGTCCACCATCACATAGAAGAATAATTTCCGACACAAATAAAATAACATATGCAACTAACAAGAAGAGGCACATGCAACAAAACATTGTTTAAAACAATGCAACTAATTCTGCAAGAATGGAGATAAGTATGTTATTCATAGAACAAACAAAATTAGTAGTTATGGTTCAATTATCAATCAACAAATTCAATGAGTACGAGTAGTATTCTAAATATTATCATTAATATGAGAATATCTAAATTGTGAAATGATGGTACACAAACTCAGTAGAAGAACCACAAATATAACATTGTAAATAATGAACTCCTCGAGCAGTTAGCCCATGAAAATACTAGAAAAAAAAGCATGTCAAATTAGAAGTCCCTTCTTAAATTTTAGATAGTAAAATCACATAGTAACTACAAGAACTTTAAAAGTATTATAAAAATGAGTTAACTTCATTGAGTGAATAAGCTTGATTCAAAAACCTAATAGACAAAACCCATGCTTCATCATAGAGTTTATTTTTATTTTTTTTGAAAAATAGAATATCTAAATGGCAATGTGACCAAGACTCTGTATAGATTACATGAATGAATAAAAATAATGTCAAACCAAACACCATAAATCTAAAGAGGAAATACCTTAAACCCACCCCTTCGAGGGGTTGTTTCAATTTTTTAAAATTTCCACAATTAGTTATAAAATTGATATAGCTTGTTGGCATACACAGTTTCAGTTATTAACTTTGTTTGTTTAGCACCAAATTATTGATCAAGTGTACCGCCTTGTCATGCCTTCTTCGGAGTTTTATTTTACATTAATTTACTCGCAGTAAAGACAATGATCACTAAGCCTATATTTCAAGGGACTTCTTTGACAACATAGTAAGATATTTGAGGAACCAAATTCATTTACTTAACTGTCACTGAAAAACATAGGAGAGGCATTTAAACTTAATAAGGTCATATATTTACAAGCATAAAGAAGCATTTCTCAAGGAAACCATGCCCTTTGTAGAAGATATGGAAATATTTGGGAAAATTTTGAATATTTCAAGGACTACAAAGAGCCCCTAAGGCTCATTTGAAAGGTTACATGACATCAACAACACCACAGAAACAGAGATGGAAGATATGGACAAAATTTGTTACAACTTTCCTATGGTTTATGTGCTTACACAAGATTCTGAATATAAAATTCAAGTCTCAGATATCTACTGCGATTTCAATTGCTACAAGGAAATTAATGAGTAGAACTTTGTATGTTGAATAATAAGTTTAATATTTTTGTAATCCAAAGATGTCATTCAAAAAGGTATTCTTATGTGAATGCATGTTAGTACAAATTAGAATTGTGTTTAACAATTCGGGTTAAAAATCCCTATAATAAAGTTAATAAATGAAAAATAAAACGAGGGTCATGGGACATGTATTCCACGTTGAATGTTGGGAAAAGCATCCTAGTGTGGCTGATCATTTGGTTTATTATGGATAAGGAAATTGGAAAAGGCAATGGCAAAGGAAAATTGGTATTAATTGAAATTTTATTTAGGAAAATAATGGAACATATGAGAAAAGGAAGGTGAAAGGTCGTAGGTTGCATGTGAGGAGGAAAATGAATGGGAAAAAATGGAAATTGAAGAAAATATAGGCCTCATTGATAAAAATGCTTCTTAGGATCAGTTCACAACCTTTTCTCAATTTTAGCTTGGAGTTGTCTCTCTCTGTCTCTCACACAGTCTTGCACACTTAGAGCATTCTTGGAGCATATAGCATTGGAGAAAGGAAGGAAAAGGAAGGAGAAGAAATCAAAGTAAATCAAGGATAAAAAAAGGAGAGGTTGGGATCAAGAACCTTTAGTAGGAATTCTTGTAGGTATCAGGTTGCATATGTGATTTCCTAGTTGGTTTATAGATGCATGGTACATGCATGTATGTATTTGGTTCTCTTGCTTCCATTGCCATGGCTTTTTCCAGGTGTGATAGTGATTCTAGAATTTCCTTTCCATTTCCATATATCCATGATGTGATGGGGTTCTCTTACTTGGTTGATATTGGTTTTCAAATGGTTTCGAAACTAAGTGAGGTGGTCTCAGGAAAATTCCCAAAGGCCAAAAAATCCTTGGACCAGTATATGGTGGGATACAAAGTAAATCATGAGGGTGGAGATGCGTAAATTCCTCATGATGTAGGTGAATAAATCTAGAGGCATCCATGCTTGTATATGCTTAGTGATCCCTGGATTGGTCTATGGTGGGATTGTGGTAAAGCTTGGTAGTGTATATTTTTTTTTGGGCTCTAGGAATCCTTGACTAGTAATGGCAAGATATATGGTAAAGCCTGGTTATATAAGTTCTCTCTTTGGGCCTAGAAATCCTTGACCAGTTTTGGTGGGATATGCGGTAAAGCCTAAGAATAATGGTCACTTTGTTGTGAGTCCCAAATTCATGCTTGGAATATGGCACGAGGGTGATTGGATGAAAAAAAATCAGTTTAGACCAATATATGATCATGTGGTACGTGGAAGTCCCTAACTTGGTTGGATTTTGCATATGTTAATAAGAGCTATTTTTCAATAGTATTTCATGAGTAAATGTATTTGTTATCATGTTACTTTGATGGTTGTTCTATCATTGTTATGATTTAGGTTATATGTTGGCCAAAAGCATGATTTTATGAAAGATCTTAGTCATAGCTCTTATCATGTTTTGATTAGTAAATGAATTCTTAATGAATGTATGACCTAATATATGAAAATGAAGCTCTTGTGAGAAGGCATCAGACCTTCCTAATGATTCCTAGATAAGTATGAGACCCCTATGTTCAGATGTGTATTTATGGCCTCTAGATTACATGTTCATCGTGTGTTTGAAGGAATGTCTGTCATGGTTAGGCCAAGTCCTTGATAAAGTTTTTTGTTAGAAGTTTTGTCTTTGTGTCATTTATTTTCTTGGAAAGTTTCATCAAGTTCTGGGCAGTGTTCTAGATTCTAGCCTTGAAAAAGTGGCTCAAATATTGTGGCCACAAGCACAGAATTGGCTGAAAAACTATAGTCTCTCCCTAGTAGGCATGTGCATGCGACTGGAGGCCTATAGTATCTCCCTTGCAATCTTGTGCATGCAACTGGGGGTTTATATCAGTGATACAATAGGTTAAATCAGGGTTTGGACACTCGGAAGGGAGGTCATCCATTGGGGGTCCTATAACACCTGATGGAGGTCAGTAACTTTTGGGTTTTGTTGATTCCACTTCCTTAAGGTGATTTAGGAGGCTGAGTCATATCATAGTAAATATTCATCACATATTTACTTTGATGGACCATTAATCTTGGGTAAGTGTGGGAGGAGGCTTTTACATATTGGTGTCAGAGCTTCCCAGGTTCAACACCTAGACTGGATGAGCAGAATGTGATTGTCTAGTTGCATGCATGTAGTATGTATATGTGCTTATTAAGTATGCATGGTAGTGGTCATTGTTATAGTTTTGTCATCATGCATACATTGATGTTGAAATCATGAATATGATGATTTCATTGTGTGTGTGTGTGTGTCTACATATATATATCTATATATCTATATATACATACATTATGTTAATCTGGAATGCACCTTATGGATCATATGAGAAACATGGTGATGGGTACTCCGCTCACATAGAAGACACTTTGAGGAGTTTGAAGGCGAAAATAAGAACTTGTAAGGAGGATAATGACAAGATCATTTAGTCACAAGAGATATTTTCAAGGGCACATGAGAAACAAGCAGAATCTAATGTAGTTATCCTCCAGATTTTGTTAGACATAAAGATACAGGGACCACTTAGGATCAACCATGGGCAGGAGGACAGGACTAATGGAGCCGATGGTAGCAGATCTCATGGTGGACATAGGTTAGACAAGGAAGATATCACCAAGGATGAAAGATTCTTGGATACACCTAATAGGAGAGGCAGTGGACATGGGATTTATTTTAGTTCTAGTTTAGATGAGTACCATGGTCATCATCACTATCATCCTTACATGAGGAGTGACAGGGGATATTTTGCAGATGAGTTCATGAAATCCAAGTCACCTACCTTTGATGGAGATTTGAAGAAGCCGGAATATGTAGAGGCATGGTTTCTTGGGATGAAGAAATTATTTGAGTTGCATGATTATATAGAGAACATGAAGGCTAGGATAGTTATTTTCATCCCCAAAGGGAAAGTGTACATCTGGTGGGAAGATGTGAAGTGAGTTAGAGACATTAGGGCAAAGGAGTTGAGTTGGCATGAATTCAAAAGTTTTTTCAGGAAGAAGTACTTGTCAAAGAGGTGTTATGAAAGTAAAGCCAAGGCATTCTATGAGCTGAAGATGGGATCAATGACAAATGAGGAGTGTATGACTAAGTTCTTGGAGTTGTTGATGTATGTAATGTATCTTATGGATGAGATATCCAATGTCCACAGTTTTGTCAGTGGATTAACCTTAGAATTTAATGATGGGATTGAGTATTATGAGCTTTGATCACTTGAAGTCACTGAGAAGTTGAAGCATTGTTATGAGAAATCAAAGTGTAAGACATAATATTAGCAAGGTTGGAAAGGGAAAGACAATACTAAAGGTAAATGGTAGCTGAAAAGAACAAGACCCTGGGATCTAGGTCAGAAAGAGAATTTTGTAACTTACAGGAAATTTAATGGACTTAAGCCTAGAGAACAACATAGAAAGGTGATAGTAGGGGACACTTGTAGTGTTGGACATGTTGTAAGGAGCATATCAAGAAATATTGTACACAAAATCAAGGTGGCATACCTCAGATTTACAGTGCACGGGAAGCACAGACAGTTGGGGAGGTTGGATAGAGGGTTCCAAGAATCTATGTAGCATTGGATGACAGGTAGGAAGATCACTAGGTGTCTATTATCGAGATGGATGGTAGGATTTGAGATCAAGTTGTTTCTATTGTGGTTGACCATGGATCTAATTATATTTATGTTAACCTTGACGTGATGGATAAGTGTGTTTTGAATAAAGAAGTACATGAAAAATCTTAGTTAGTGAAGTTGGCTACATGTATAAAGAAAAGAGTTCATCATTGGGTAAGACATTGTGCATTTGAGTTGAATGGTATGCTCGAATGAACACATCTGAATGTAGTTTTATTGGGTTCATACAATATTCTTCTGGGTATGGATTGGTTGTATCTCCACAGAACTAAGGTAGATTGTTATGAGAAGGCTATTGAGTGCTTGGATGAAAATTGAGAACAAAGAATATTGTAGGGTAAGAAGAAGGCTACATCAGTTAGAATAGTGACGGATACGTAGGCAAAGCACAGTCACAGTTAAGGGTGTGTGTTATTTGCAATGCATATTGCTAGTGACAAAGGTAAGGAAGTTGAAGAGGTGGATGTCTTGAAGAAGTATCCAGTTTTACAACAGTTTCATGATGTATTTCCAACACATATTTTAGGATTTCTAGTTCATAAAGAAGTGGAATTTTCTATTGAGTTGGTACCAGGGGCAACACCAACATCGAAGGCTTCTTACGATGAGCACTAAGGCTAGTAGAATTGAAGTTGTAGCTAAAGGAAATTCTCGATAAGGGATAAATCAGGTCAAGTGTATCTCCTTTGGGTGCACCAGTGTTTTTTGTAAAGAATAAGGATGGTAGTCTTAGTTTACGCATTGATTACAGGCAGTTGAACAAGGTAACCTTCAAGAACAAGTATCTTTTTCCGAATATTGACAACTTGTTTGACCAGTTGAAGGGAGAATCAGTGTTCTCGAATATTGATCTTAGATTAGGATACCATCAAATACACATCAAAGAAGAGGACATCTATAGGAGTACTTTTCGGACCATATATGGGCATTACAAGTTTGTTGTAGTTCCTTTTGGTTTAACTAATGCTCTAACTACTTTCATGTGTTTGATGAATAATGTGTTGCGTCCTAATCTGGAAAAGTATGTGATTTTATTCATTGATGACATCTTGATATATTCTAATAATGAGGAAGAGCGTGCATAATATTTAGCCATAGTGCTAAGATTATAGAGAAAGCATCAATTTTATGCCAAACTTAGGAAGTAAGGTTTCTTCCAGATTGAGGTACATTACTTAGGGCATGTTGTTTCCAAGGAAGGCATAGTAACCGATCCAGAAAAGATAAGAGCTATCATGGAATGGGAAGCCCCTAGGAATGTGGATGAGGTAAGATAACTTATGGGGTTAGAAGGCTACTACAGGAGATTCATTAGCAACTTCTCACAGATTGTATATCCTATGACATCATTATAGCGAAAAGGGAACAAATTTGAATGGATAGAGGAATGTGCAAAACGTTTTGAGAAGTTGAAACAATTGTTGACAATTTCTCCAGTTATAAATATTGTAGATATAGATAAAGAGTTTGTGTTTTGCATAGAATTTTTCAAAAGAGGACTTGGTGGCATCGTAATGCATGAGGGATGGGTGTTGTGTTACAAATCAAGGAAACTGAATGAGCATGAGAAGAACTATGTGACACATGATCTTGAGTTGGCGGTGATTGTCCACGCTTTGAAGATGTGGAGACACTATCTTCTTAGCAGGAAATTCATCTTGATGAGTGATCAAAATGGATTGACATACTTATTTGATCAATTGAGTCTAAATTCCAAGAAATCTAGGTGGTTGGTGACTATCAGTGAGTTTGAATTCGATATCAGGTACATTAAGGGAAAGGAAAATAGAGTTGTAGATGTTATTAAAAGAAGAGTGTAGGTGAATCACATAGCAACTATGAGTTCATATGGGATAGATTTACACAATCAGATCTTTCAAGAAGGAAAATAGGATGACAGGTACAGGGAGATTAAGCACAGGTTACAACAGGATATAGGTGAACATGATGTGGACTATCATCCTATAGTAGATGGTTTGATCAGGTATAGGAACAAGATTTATGTTCCAGACAAAAGTGAGCTCAAGAAGCTTATGTAGAGGGAATTTCATCTTAAGTCATATTCTGGTCATCTGGAATATCACAAGACATTGACAATGGTGAAGAATTTCTACTATTGGACGAACTTGAAGAAAGAAGTGGCAGAGTTTGAGGCTAGATGTTTGTATTGTTAACAAGTAAAAGTAGAATGTAAACATCATTAGGGGAATTTTGAGGTCTAAAGTGGGCCTCCTAAGAAAAATGTACAGCCAAAATAAACTTTATAAGAACCAATAGGATTCAAGATGATGATTTCGACCATGAGGGATGATTCACCATTTTTGTTGTAAAAAGGTAAAAAGATTAAAAAATAATAAGATAATAAACTACTTTTTCAACTTATCTCCCTAAGGTTCTACTCACATTTCAAGCAGGAGTACTTATTGGATGCAAAATCTAATTCCTCATCCAAGGAGTACCCATATTCCATACTTTTGATGGACCTTACTACATGAAAAATGAGAAATACATTAAAAAATGTGATTGCAATCACGTTTTTCATGTATTTCTAATTTTTCATGTAGCATAGTCCATTAAAAGTATGCAACATCGGTAATCCTTGGATGAGGAATCGAATTCTCCATCCAACGAGTGTTTCTACCTGAAATTTGAGTAAACCCATAGGGAGATAAGTTGAAAATACGAGTTGAAAAAATAATTTTTCATTTTTTCCCTCTCAAATTTGATGATGTAATCTAATATTATTATACTATTTCCACTATTATTTTATAATTTCCTTAGGAGGCCCATTTTATACCTCATAACTCCCCTAATTCTAGGCAGGTTGCTACAACTGATTCCGATTCTATAGTGTAAATGGGGGATCATTTCCATTGATTTCATTACAGGTTTCTGAGGACACCTAAACAACATGATTCCATTATGGTTCTCGTCGACAGGTTGACTAAGGTAGCTCACTTCATTCCAGTGAAATCTATGAATTGAGCTAACGAGGTAGCATAGTCCTTCATCAAGGAGATAGTGAGATTACATGGTATTCCTACGACGATTGTGTCAGACAGAGATGACAAGTTCACTTTTAGGTTTTAGGAGTTATTTATAGGCTTGGGTATAGTCATGGAAAGAATATAACACACACCCAACATGGAGGATATGATGAGGATGTATGAGATGCAACAATGGTAGAAGTGGGAGGAGTATCTTCCACCTGTTGAGTTCTCTTACAACAATGGATATTAGGAGTCACTAAGGATGAGTTTGTTTGAGAGACTTTATAGGAATATTTGTAATACCCGCAACCGTTCGAGTGATCTAGTGAACACTGTATTGATTGGACCAGACATGTTGGTAGAGATGGAATAGAAGATGTAGGTTATCAAGAAGAATCTAAAGGAAGCACATGACAAACATAAGATTCATGGAGATCAGCATAGGGCATTTAATGAGTTTTAGGTTAGGGAACATGTGTACTTTTGCATCAAGCCCAAGAAGAGAACCTTAACAATTGGGTCATGTGTGAATCTAACACCTCGATATTGTGGGCCTTTTGAGATCCTTGAGAATATTGGAGCATTGGCCTACCAATTTTCACTAGCTTTGACAGTGAAATTCCATAATGTTTTCCATGTTCCATTGCTTAAAATATATGTGAAAGATGTTGATAATGGGATTGATTAGTCTGTATTGCAGGTAGAGCCGTAATGAAAATTCCAATCGGAACATCAATGCATTTTGAAAAGAATGATGCTCATGCTCCAGAATCAAGTAATTGGACATGTTAAAGTGTAGTGGAAGCACTTTGGGCCTGATGAAGCTACGTGGGAGATGGTTGATCAGATGTGGGCTTTGTATCCTTCCTTGTTTTGTGATTGAGGAAAAGAAATATGGTATATATGTATGTATGTATGTATGTATGTATGTATGTATGCATGTATGTATGTATGCATGTATGTATGTATGCATGTACATTTATGGATGTGTTGTAGTCGCTATAACCACCCTCCAAAATTTTTCCTTAGCTTCATTTTCGAGCCTCTCTACCAGCCATCCTTAGCAACATGTCTTGCACTATCAAGTACATAGGCTTCAATGGTTTTTCGGTGGCTTCCCAGCCTGTGCATATTAGTTTGCTTCACTCCTTTCATAGGTTATATCTATATATCTATATATATATATATATATATATATATATATATGTATGTATGTATGTATGTATGTATGTATGTATGTATGTATGTATGTATGTATGTATGTATGTATGTATGTATGTATGTATGTATGTATGTATGTATGTATGTATGTGTTGTAGTGGCTATAACCACCCTCCAAAATTTTTCCCTAGCTTCATTTTTGAGCCTCCCTACTAGCCATCCTTAGCAGCATGTCTTGCACTGTCAAGTACATAGGCTTCGGCGGTTTTTCAGTGGCTTCCCATCTTGTGCATGTTAGTTTGCTTCACTCCTTTCATAGGTTTCCATTCTGGACTTAAGTAGTTGCTAGCTGAGCAACTCCCTTCGAAAAATGCGCAATTCTAGAGGGGAACTAGCCTTCCCTCCATAAATTGTGAAAATATGTTGGGTAGCCTTCTGGGTCCAGAAATTGCGCAATGCAGTGAGACAAGCTTCCTTGAGAAAATTGCACAATCTGGCCTAGCACTGCAGCCCAGTCGAGAAATTGCACAATTATAGGCAACAGTCACCCACTCCCCCTAGAAATTAAATAATCCCTCTGGGATAGCTAGCCCAACTCCTCCTAGGAATTGCCCAAAATCCTCTCTCAGTTAAGCAGGATGTTGCATGTGCCTTTAGGTTAACCGGTTCCACCCAGGACCTAGCAAACATGATTTGCATATATGGGTTGCTTTTCCTTGAAATAGAAAAAAGAGACATGCAAAAAGCATCCCTAGATTTTAGGGATCTATTTTTAGCAGCCAGAGGTTACATGCAAAGATCGTTTTAGAAACTTCCCTCCAAGCGTCGCTATTTCATAGATTTGTAGCATGGGCGTCATAAGCCTCAAACTTATTTATTTGATGCTTCAAATCTCATTCTTCACATCACTATTGGAGCTCTGACATCCAACAGCACATCCAGCTCAGCTATTTCCGAGTAAGTCTGCTTTACTTCTCTTTTGCAGCATTTCTATCACTTTTTGTGTTTTGGATTGTGTGAGTGTTGTCTACCTTATTTATGTGAACACTTGATGTCGTTTGCATGCATGTTAGCATGTACAAGCACCGTTTTAGTTTTCATTTACATCTCACTGTTGTCGCATGCATGACACTGTTTTGCACGGATGGTCGCTGATTCGGTGACTCATTTCACACACTTGCATGTTTTTCCCTTTTCTGAATCTTACATTCATTGTTTGCATGCATGATCATTGACTCCTTGTTACACTTAGTTTCGCCATGCATTCAGATATTCATATGTTTTCGGTCACCCTTTGGTAGGCCTAGGCAACCTTGGCTCGAACTCTACCTTTCCCGGACAACATTGCACATTTCTGAGAGGCAAGGCTCTACCTTCCTCCTAGAAAATTCACAACTTTGGCCAGAAAGTGTCCTCCACACTTGCTTTATGCAACTCTAAGAGGCAGTGTCTGCTGGCCTAGAAAATTGCGCAATGCAGTCCCTAGGCCTGCATGACTGGCCAACTGAAATTGTGCATTGCACAATATCAACACCCAGTAGGCTAGTCAAGATTGTGAATTGCACAATTCTAGCAGTCAACCAACCTCCTGATAGTCTGGATTGCCTTTTGCACAGTTTTGACAGTCAGTCTCCTGGCCTCTCGGTCAAAATTACACAATCCTTGCCATCAGTCTCCCAGGTATGTTGCATGTCAATCCTCAAAGTTTTCTTTGTTTTTAATTGACAAATTATTTTCCATGCATGTCACCATGTCTCCAGATATAGTAGGTGTTCGTCCGTCTCTCAACAGTTCAGGATCAATGGCCTCCAAGAGAGCAGCGTCAAAGGAAATTGACGGAAGCGCAACTGGAGATGAAGTTAAGCGAGTGTCTATAAGTTTGCTGATTTATGAAGACACCAAGCTAATCGTAGAAAAAGAAATAGGGCTAAAATGGTAGGAGACCAATGATGCATTCTCAGGCACATTTGAGGAAGATCTTGAAAACCACGAAATCTATGTGAACATTCATAGGTCTAGCTTGTACCACATTGCATGTAGGTCTCCTATGTTTCCATGTATGGACATGATACATTGGATCAACTCGCACATTGATCTTGATACGATAGTGTTAAGCAGTGTCGACAAGACAAAGATTGATACCTTCAAGGCACAAGAGTATTAGCAGATGTACTACTTGTTGATGCTAGTGATCACCATGGAGACACCCTTCAGCATACCTAGCAACAATTCAAACTCTAGGGATATCTTAAAGAACTGCATGAAGGAGCCAGCCACGCTCAGGATGACAACCAACCAAATTTACAAGACAAAGATATTGCGGAAGGCATATCAATACTTGTTCATGTTTCCATGTCACTTGTATGACCAAGAGAGCATGAAGACCTTCTCACGGAGTTGGGTAATCGTGTTGGACCGACTGGCCAGTGAAGGCAAAGCATGCAAATGGTTTGACATGTTGGCTCAGAAGCTAAAGGAACAAGTAACAGGAGCTTGCCACCCACCCAAAAATCAGTAAGAATAAATCTACTTGTTTGCATACATATTGCATGCAATCTATGCCCATTGGAAGTTCCCGGGTTTGAAGTGAGAATGGACATCAGCTGAAATCTCTGTGAACACTTATTGCAAACTGTTTTATGAATGTAGCTTGCGAGGAGACATCACATAGTTGTCAGACCATTTTTTCACTCCAATTTACAAGATGATATTTGAGTAGGATCAACTTGCATGTCAAAGGAAACAATGGAGGCATTGATCTACATAGCGGATTGGTATGCTTCAGATTTTGGCATCTTCGTACAAATGTGCAACATGGAGATGCCACCACATGTTTTACTGAAGTTTGCCATGGAAAATCTCGTCATGCAGGAAGTGTCATACCACATCTTAGCAGGACTGTTAGCTAGACTACATCGAAAGAAGAAGGAACCCTACCCCACTCTTCCATTGCGGATCAGGTTGTATGAGATACATAATCTCAAGCATGCGGATTCTAAGATATAAGAGTTCAAAAAATTTACTTTCGGCACCAGAAGGTTCAATCCGTATTGCCCACATTTCTTTGTGAAGAATCACAACGCGAGAGTACAATTTACTTGGATCCATGGGGCGTGTCATTGGGATGAGGAAGAATGATGGAGATATTGTCACAGCATCTCCAAGCCCAATGAATAGGTCGGCATTGCTGTGGAATGGTTAGCGAAGCAGCATCTAGGAGAGCACCAACAACAACAGTAGCAGAGGGAAACATACCTGCGTGTGACAAAGGAAAGAGAAATATTATTGACAACATAGAGGTAGAACAAAGTAGCAAGTTCAGAGTAGACCCACTTGTGGAGAAAGAAACTTTGGAAATAGAGGCGAAGAGGCAATAGTGCGACAAGAGGAACGTGCAAAGGCAGAGAAATAAACAAAGGATGGAGGAAATGATGAAAGAGTTGCAAGAGTTGAAGGAGAAACTTTGGAAGGAACATGAGTTGCACAGAGAGGAGAAGGAAGAGCAGCAGAGATAGACACGGAAGAGGTCACAACATGCATATATTGAAGAAACTGCACCCATATAGGTGGTAGACTCATCCGAACATATGGCACAAAGCAGACAGGGTGACCAGTCACAGGAGCAGGACTTCGCTTAAGAGATTGAATGAGTACTTGAGTAGATGGATACGAAGATGGAGTAGTCAGAGTTAGAGAAAGACATAGACATCATTCCTTACCACCAAGAGGTCAAACCACTGGCTTCACTGGATTCAGAAGAAGAGCAATTCCTAAGCAACCATGGAGATACTTAGATCCTTGGAGACAATCTAGAAGAAGAGATGCACAACATATCATTTGATGAGTCACAACATAGATCTGTGCAATCACGCTGAGTGTCCAGATGTCCACACATCTTCTGCACACTTTGAGGAATGAGTGATCGTATTTAATGTGTGCAAGCATCTAGCAGCGTAGCCTAATTCTCTAGAGCATATATCGTAGCCACTAGCTTGAGTGTTGGCTTCTTAATAACAAAGAACAAGCAAATGTCTAAGGAGTTACATACATCCAAGCAAACAGGAGAACTGGTTACAACATTCGCCCGAGTAGAGTTGAAGAAGGAAATACTGGATGAAGTATCGTCCCTTGAGATAATCATGCGGGCCTTGTATTCCAGATTTGGTACGTGAATAAGGAAATTTTCCATCTCAATGGTTGGAAGCAATGTTGTGGCAGGAGAGCACGTACCTTGTCAAATTTGCATACTGCTGTCGACCACATGCAAACATGGAAAAGGAGATACAAGGGAGCACCATTACACTTGACCAAGATGATGAAGCCCATGGTAGTTGAGTTGAAGGCACGCATCCGAAGTCAGATCCAAAACTATGAAGAACTCCTGCAGGTCATCACTAGTTTGCAGGCTTCCCATGCACGGGTGTTCAAAAGCATGGATGTTGTTGTGCACGCATGTGTGATCCCATATGTTGGGACACACATCAAGGCAAAGACAAAGGGTCAAGTCCAACAAGAGCTGGACTTGTACTTTGATAAGTTGATGTGCATAGCCACCAACACAGACTTGGTGATTAGGGAAGACACTATGCTTCAATATGTCACTGGTCCATCCGCACTCAAGATAATGATGTGCATGTTATTAGTCAAGTTGGATAGAGGATCCAAAGCAGTGTACCTGGATGTAACAGAGGCAAGAGTTCATTTCCATAAATATGTCACCATAGAGTACATGGACACAATCACAGACTACCAAGCTTGGCATCTGTTCACCACTGTCGACCATCATGAGGATGTCGAAGAGTTGGTATTCCCACAGTTTTTCGAGTCATAGTGATGTCTTTCATGGCTTTCTCAAGCCTATTTTGTCTCACATGGGTACATGTGTAGATTGTATGTAACACCTTGTAAAGTGGAAGTTCAAGTGTTAATAGTTGAGTGTAACAATCATAGAGTAGTTGAAGAGTAATGAGGGTAGGTGAGAAGTCGCAAAGGGGAATGTTAAGGGTCACCCCACCCTTTTCTATATATAGTACCTCATAACTCATTGTAGAGGCTTTTGGTCAGCCAAGCTTCCAATAAGAGTATCTTAGAGAAATCTTGGAGAGTATTGGAACAAGCCTTAGCTTCTCCACAAGGTAGAGCTAGTACATCTACTTGGAGGAGCAGGTGACAATGACTGCAACGTTTCATTATCGGGACTAGTGGTTGGTCATGGTTGTACTGTATGATTGGAACTTTCACTTCTTGATATAACAAAGCGAACACGTTTCATGTATATGTTATTATTGTAATTTATTTAACCTCTTTACTCTAATGATATATGTATACATTTTCTTACCCATGTATGCATAGACTCTTTCCATATATGCATGTATGAACATTATTGAGATGTGTTGCTGGTTTAACCATCACTTTGGATTGTTGGTTCACCTACCTTCCAGTTGGTGATGCATCTTTTCTCGTGTTTTCCCTTCCAAGCTACGTGTTTACATAGGTTTCCAAGGGGCGCACTCAGCCCACAATCTGTGTGTTAGAACCGTTCATGCACCTTCCTCGGATTGCTTTGCATGTCACACCCTTGCTACCAACAAGGATATCTTACTTACTTCTGTGCGAAACTGTAGTCAAGGCGATACCGTACGACCCACTACTGGGACTTGTACACCAAACAATCTGAGGTCTATTTGGGACTTCTTAACGGGGAGATACCCTGACATGTTGGTGGGTCTAGCACTGTCATCATTTTGGTGCTAGAAGGAGGGCCAGATGACAAGCTAAGCCCTTACATCCTATTTTGAATCTTCACACATCCGTCATGGATACTGTCAAACTCATCCCTTCGCAATTTTTTTCGCATGCCAAACCTCTCGAAATAATGAGGGAGTTTGTTGATCTCTTGTTTGAATCCACGTATGATGGTGAAGGCAAAGTAGCCTGGTCTAAGTACTTAGAAGGCTTCTATGCATTCCTTGTAGATGAATTCTATGCAGAAGAGGCTAGCATGTTGCTTGCGTACGCACTTCATGAATCCCCACTATGGTGGTACTGGAGTCTACCACTCAACAACATGCACTCGCTTGAGTTGTTCTATGATCTCATCGAATATACTTTCCATTATTTTGATCCAGAATCTCTCGACCAAAAATTGTTAAAGAATGGAATACCCTGCAAGAATCGCCTATGGAATTTTGGGACCGCTTCCATGTGTTGCAGTTTCAAGCTCTGAAAAGATGAAATTTTGGTTACTCATGGATAGATTTAAATATTTCCTTACCAAATCTGTCAATACTAAAAATAATGTCAAGCCCAAGCCCTACTCAACATACTTCATTGAGGGAGTTGCGCAATCACTAACGGACACGGTTGCTGTCACAAGTGACTGTCCTCTGTCCCCTCATCAAACAGCTCCACCACTATAGAGTGATGTGGGAGAACACACACATATGTTCGTTCAACTGTCACATCCTTCCAACATCACTTCTCTCAATTTTTGTGCAGATTTAGCTGTGAAGCCCTTGGGTTATCACATGCATGTCTTAACTCAACCTCCATCTTTGTGTTTTTCTAATCCTCCAGATTGCGTTGTCTTGTGTTCTTCCATTCTAGACTCTACACTTGTTGTGAACGAGGATCAAGCTATCGACAGAGTTGGTGTTTCAAAACCAACCTGCACTATCATTCATGGAGAGTATGACTATCAGCCTGAGCATCAACCCTCAACGAAGGATGGCTCCCTTCTCTTTGAGCCTCCTCCATTTTTTCCTGACATCTTTGGTGATTCTGCCATCCCTATTTTCACATGTGTATCTCCATCTATGGATGCACCCACTATCGATCATTCGTAGAACATAATAGTTGTCAATACATCATCTGACAATGGAGAAGACCAATCATTCTTTGAAAATCCACTTGATTTTTCATTTACCCATCTGTTTGATTCATCAGATCATGAGGATGTCGATGAAATCATTGATTTTTTTGATCGTAGCTATCATGATCTATTTACCCCGTTATTCGATCACAATGATGATTCTATCACAATTGATTTTCTAAAGCCACTTGTTTATGGTGATCTATCCGTCAACAAAGTCAAAACTTCATAGACTGTCAAGGCACTTTAACCCGAGTTGATGGTTATGTCAGGCCCTTGCTGTCCTAAGGTTGGTTTCACTTCCAATGAGGAAATTGTTGAAACACTCAAGGCTTCTCATTACCCATCTTTATGGATTGAATATCAATATCACACGTAGATCATGCTTCATCCACTCGAACTACGTGATCCCGTCATTGATGCATTGGAGGAATATTAAATAGAAAGCACACGTACGTGACACAAGTTGTCCTTGTTTCTTTCATTTTCTTGCATGTCATAGTCAAGCGTATGTGTATGCTCAACAGCTGCATGTACTCTCGCACAACATCATGGTAAGTCCACAGATTGCATGCCATGCACTTGCACTCACTTATGTTCTGTGGACGCATTTAAACTTGAAGTGTGTTTGTCTTCATTGTTATATCTTTCATGTTTGTTAGTTCGCACAAATGTGTTGTTCGTGACCCGTACCTTCACCAGCATGGGTCGACCAATGCGCCAGTGGCTGCATTGGAAGTATCACTTCACGTAAGCAAACCCATGCACCGTTAACTTAGAAGTAGGAGTAGAGTTTTCAAATGGTTCATTTTCTTGCATGCTTGTTTGCTTCTTACTTTGTTCATTTACTTTCTTACCTTATTATTTTCTTGCTTGTTTTGCTTACACATTTACTTCTGCTTTTTCTTTGTTTTATGTTTGTTTTCTTGTTTACGTCCATAGGTTAGTTTCGCATGAAAATGTGTGCGAATCTTGAAACAAGTTGGGTAAAGTAGAAGAGGACTTGTGTAGTTATCAATACTTGGTTATCTATCATCTTGCCTGTGTATGAAGAACTTGTTGTCTTTGATCCATGAGACATCAATGGAAAATACGTATTGTTTGAAGTGAACCTTGGTGAAAACACAACCCTTGCGCACTAACTAGTATCACCTACTATAGTTGGTTGTTTTGGGTTAATCCTTGTCAGCTCAGTCAAGTAGAGTAGGGTGAGGGGGAAGACCTTAATAAGCATGTTAGAGGTATATATAAACTACTTATTTGATGGAACAAACTCTTCTGCTCTCAATAAATTGAGATCCCTCTTCCACCTCTGAAATGAATAAGTGTTATGCATAATTATGAAAATGAAAATGAAAAAATGAAAATATGAATAAGGCGATAGAAGAGAAAGGCATCCTATGCCAAGAGGTGATGCAAGTAACTCCGCCATGGTATTGACCAGGCTAGCTGGCAGGTGAGCGATGCTTGTGTTCCTACATGACTTCGTCGGGGTATTGTCCATGCCTGTTGGCAGCAGAGAAACACTGGGGATGAAACTAAAACTCTAACAATCATATGAATTGTGCACCAATATACCCCTCATTTCCAATCGAAACAACTGTGTTGGATTGGCTTGGAATGTGTGCTGAACGACTAAGAGCTCGGTAGATGCTACATCTTACAATTGAGAAAGTGTGAACACCAAGACGAACAGAGAACTAAACAATACTTCTGGAGGTGTTAGACTTGCTTTTCATGAACAAGGTCCATTCAAAGAGCTGGAGTTCTACTAGTGTGTCATCAAGTGTTGTAGCGGCTGCAACCACCCTCCAAAATTTTTCCCTAACTTTGTTTTGGAGGCTCCCTACTAGCCATCCTTAACAGCATGTCTTGCACTGTCAAGTACATAGGCTTCAACGGTTTTTTAGTGGCTTGCCAGCCTATGCATGTCAGTTTTCTTCACTCGTTTCATAGGTTTCCATTTCAGACTTAAGTTGGTTGGTGGTTGAGCAGATACCTTAGAAAATTGCACAATTCTAGAGGGGAACCAGCCTTCCCTCCATAAATTTCACAAATTTGATGGTCAACTTGCTAGGCCTAGAAATTGTGCAATGCAACCAGACATGCTTCCTTGAGAAAATTACACAATCTGACCCAGCACTGTAGCTCATCCCAGAAATTGTGCAATTATGGGTAGTAGTCACCTGCTCCTCCCAGAAATTGCACAATCCCTCTGGGACAACTAGCCCAGCTCCTCCCAAAAATTGCGCAAAATCCTCTCTTAGTTAAGCAGGTTGTTATATGTGCTTTCAGGTTGACCAGTTCCACCTGGGACCCAACAAAATTGATTTTCATGCATGGGATGATTATTCCTGAAATAGAAAAAAGCAACATGCAAAATGAATCCCCAGATTTTAGGGATATATTTTTAGCAGTCAGAGGTTACATGCAAAGATTGTTTTAGAAACTTCCCTCAAAGGGTCGCTTTTCCCTAGATTTGTGGCATGCACATCATAAGCCTCAAACTTATTTATTTGATGATTCAAATCTCATTATTCACATTGATCTTGGAGCTCTGACATCCCACAGCACATCCAAGAGTCCTCGACACATCTAGCTGAGCTATTTCCGGGTAAGTCTGCTTTACTTGTTTTTTGCAGTATTTATGTCACTTTTTGTGTTTTTTCTTGTGTGAGTGCTATCTGCTTGATTTCTGTGAATGATTGCTCTCTTTTGCATGCATGTTATCATGTGCAAGCACCATTTCAGTTTTCGTTTGCATCTCACTATTGTCACATGCATGACACTATTTTGCACGGACGGTCACTGATTTACTGACTCGTTCCACACACATGCATGTTTTTATGTTTTATGAATCTTGTATTCACTATTTTCATGCATGGTCATTCACTCATGCTTACAATCAATTTCGCAATGCATTTAATTCTCCATATGTTTTCAATCGCTCGTCGGCAGGTCTAGGCAACCTTGGCCCGGACTCTGTCTTGCCTGAACAACATTGGGCATTTCTTAGAGGGAAGGCTCTACCTTCCTCCTAGAAAATGTGAAATTTTTTCCAGACAGTGTCCTCCAGATTTGCTTTGCGCAATTCTAAGAGGTAGTCTCTACTGGCCCAGAAAATTGCGCAATGCAGTCCCTGGGCATGCATGACTTGCCAGCTGAAATTGTGCATTGCACAATCTCAGCACCTAGAAGGTCAGTCGGGATTGTGTATTGCACAATTCTAGCAGTCAACCAGCCTCCCAATAGTACGAACTATCTTTTGCGTAGTTCTGACAATCAGTCTCTCGGCCTCTCGGTGAATTTTGCGCAATCCTTGCCATCAGTCGCTCGGGTATGTTGCATGTCAGTCCATAAAGTTTTCTTTGTTTTCAACTGATAGATTTATTGCCATGCATGTTGCCATGTCTCTATATATAGTAGATGTTTTTCCATCTCTCAGCAGTTTAGGATCAATGGCCTCCAAGAGAGCAGGGTCAAAGGACACCGACAGAAGCGCAATTGGAGATGCAGTTGAGCAAGTGTCTATGAGTTTTCCGATTTATGAAGACACCAAGATGATCATAGAAAAATAGATCAAGATGAATTGGAAGGAGATGAATGATGCATTCCTAGGCACATTTGAGGAAGATCTTGAAGACCGCAAAGTCTATGTGAACATTCACAAGTCCAGCTTGTACCGGATTTCATGCAGGTATCTCGCGTTTCCATGCACAGACATGATACATTGGATCATCTCACACATTGATCTGAAGACAATGGTGTTAAGCAATGTCAGTGGGACAAAGATGGCTACCTTCAGGGCACAAGACTATTAGTAGATGTACCACTTGCTGAAGCCAGTGATCACCTTGGAGACACCCTTCAGCATACCCAACAACAATGCAAACTCCAGGAATATCTTGAAGAACTGGGTGAAGGAGATAGCCAAGTTCAAGATGACACCAAATCAGATTTACAAGACGAAGATACTGCAAAGGGCATATCAGTGCTTGGTCATTTTTGCATGTCACTTGTATGACCAAGAAATCACGGAGACCCTCCTGCAGAGTTGGGTGATCGCATTGGACCAACTAGCCAGTGAAGGAAAAGCATGCAATTGGTCTGAAATGTTGGTTCATAAGCTAAAGGAATAGGTAACAAGAGCTCGACAATCGCTCAAAGGTCAACAAGCAGAAATCTACATGTCTGCATACATCTTGGATGCAATCTATTCCCGTCAGAAGTTCTCGGGTTCGTGGTGGGCATGGACATCACTGAAAACCTCTCTGAACACTTACTGCAAACAATTTTCTGAATGAAACTTCCAAGGAGTCATCACACAATTTTTAGACCATTTTGTCACCCCGTTGTACAAGATGATATTTGAGTAGTATCCACCTTGCATGTTGAAGGAAACAATGGAGGAACTGATCAACATAGCATATTGGTATGCCTCACCTTTTGTCACCTTCATAGGGATGTACAACACAAAGAAGCCTTCGCATGTTTTGCTAAAGCTTGCCATGAACAAGCTCGTCATACAAGAAGTGTCGTACCACATCTCGACAGGACTGTCAACTAGACTGCATTGGAAGAAGAAGGCACCTTGGCCCACTCTTCTGTTGCGGATTGGGTTGTACAAGATACAAAATCTCAAGCATGCGGATGCTGAGACATAAGAGTTCAAAAAAATTACTTTTGGCACCAAAAGCTTCAATCCGTATGACCCACATTGCTTTTTTAAAGATCACTGCATGAGAGTACAATTTCCTTGAATCCACAGGGTGTGTTATTGGGTTGAGGAAGACCCATGGATATATTGTCATAGCTTCTCCAGGCCCAATGAACCGGTCGGCATCATTGTGGAATGGTTAGTGAAGCAGCATATGGGAGAGCACCAGCAGCGACAAAAGAAGATGGCAACATACCTGCACACAACAAAGGAAAGAGAAATATTGTCGACAACGAAGAGGCAGAACGAAGCTGAAAGTTCAGAGTAGACCCACTTATGGAGGAAGCATTTTTTAAATAGTGTCAAAGAGGTGACAACGCGATAAGAGGAACACGCAAAGGAACAAAGATAAGCAAAGAATGGAGGAAATAATGAAAGAGTTACAAGAGTTGAGGGAGTAACTCTAGAAGAAACAGAAATTGCATAGAGAGGAGAAGGAAGCATAGCAGAGATAGACACAATAGGGGGCTTAACATGCACAGATTAATGAAATTGCATCCATACAGGTGGTAGACTCATATGAAAAATTGACATAGAGAAGATAAGGTCGACAGTCATAGGAGCAGGACTTCGCTCAAGAGATTGAACGAGTACTTGAGCAGATGGATATGGAGATGGAGCATCCAAAGTTAGAGAAAGATATCAACCTCATGCCTTACCACCAAGAGGTCGACCCACTGGCTTCACCAGATCCAGAAGCAGAGCAAGTCATAAGCGACCAAGGAGATACTAAAATCCTTGGAGACAATCCAGAATAAGAGATGCACAACATATCATTCGAAGAGTCACAACATAGAGTTATGCAATCACACAGAGTGTCTACTCCGGATATCCACACATATCCTAAGGATTTTGAGGAACGATTGATCGTATCATATGTGCGTAAGCATCCAACAACATTAGTCGATGCTACCAGAGCATATGCTGAAGCCACTAGCTTGAGTGTTTGCTTCTTAAGAGGAGAGAATGAGCAAATGGCTAAGGAGTTACAAATGACCAAGAAGGGAGTAGAACTAGTTATAGCATCCACCCGAGAAGAGTTGAAGAAGGAGATATTGGATGAAGTATCATCCCTTGAGACAATCATGTAGGCGTTGTATTCTAGATTTGGTACCGTGCATAAGGAAGTTTTCCATCTCAATGGTTGGCAGTAGCATTATGCTAGGAGAGCACGTATCTTGTCAAACTTGTATACTGATGTCGACCACATGAAAACATGGACAGTGACATACAAGGGAGCCGCATTACACTTGCCCAAGATGATGAAGCCCATGGTGGTTGAGTTGAAGGCACACATTCGGAGTCAGATCCAGAACTATGAAGAACTCCCGTAGCTCATCACTAGTTTGTAGGCTTCCCATGCACTGGTGTTCAGAAGCATGGATGTTGTTGTGCACACACATGTGATCCCATCTATTGGGACACCGATCGAGGAAAATACAAAGGGTAAAGTTCGACGGGAGCTAAACTCGTACTTTGACGAGTTGATGTGCATAGGCTCCAACACAGACTTGGTGATCAGTGCAGACACTATGCATCAATATGTCACTGGTCCAGTCACACTTAAGACAATGATGCGCATGTTATCAGACGAGTTGGAAAATGGAGCCAAACCAGTGTACTCGGATGTAACATAGGCAAGAGTTCATTTCCAGAAAGATGTCACAACAGAGTACACGGACTACCAATCTTGGCATCATTTTTCCACCATCAACCATCATGCAGATGTTGAAGAGTTGGTCTTCCCATAGTTGTCTTAGTCATAGTGATTTCTTGCATGACTTTTTGTCTCACATGGGTACATGTGGAGATTGTATGTAACATCTTGTAAAGTGGAAGTTCAAGTGTCGATAGTTGAGTGTAACAGTCATAGAGTAGTTGAAGGGTCATGAGGGTAGGTGAACAGTCACAAAGTGGAATGTCAAGGGTCACCCCACCCTTTTCTTTATATAGTAGCTCATAACTCATTGTAGAGGCTTTTGGTCATCCAAGCTTCCAATAGGAGTACCTTAGAGAAAGCTTGTAGAGTATTTTAACAAGCCTTGGCTTCTCCACAATGAAGATCTAGTACATCTCTTTGGAGGAGCAGGCAGAAATGACTGTAATGTTTTGTTATCTGGACTAGTGGTTGGTCATGGTTGTACTGTATGATTTGAACTTTCACTTCTTGATATAATAGAGCCAACACATTTCATCAATACGTTGTTATTGTAATTCCGTTAACTTATTTACTCTAATGATATATGTATATATTTTCTTACGTATGTATGTATAGACTCTTTCTGTATAGGTATGTATAAATCTTACTGAGATGTGTTGTTGGTTTAACCATGACATTGGATTGTTGGTTTACCTACCTTCCATTTGGTTATGCATCTTTTCTTGTGTGTTCCCTTCCAAGCTGTGTGTTTACACAGGTTTCCAAGGGGCGCACTCACCCCAATTTCCATGTGTTAGAACCATTCATGGACCTTCCTTGGCTTGTTGTGCATGTCTCACCCTTGCTACCAACAAGGACATATTACTTCCCTCTGCGCACAATTGTTTTCAAGGCAATATCGCATGACCCACTACTGGGAATCCTACACCAAACGGTATGAAGTCTATTTGGGACTTCTTATGAGGGAGATCCCTTGACATGTTGGTGGGTCCAACACCATCAATAGAATGAAATACCACGATGATCTATGTTATAAAGCTCCAATAAGCAGTATTTTTTTCATTTTGGTGTTTCTTTTCAGTAGGTTGTTCATTGAAAATATTGTGTTGAACTAATCTATAAAGCTCCATGGGAAGTTTATTTTGTTTTTCAATAGTTTTGCTCGCTGTAGGTGTCATAGAACATTGAGTATGGTGTTCTCTTATAACATCCCTAAGTTAAAAATCCATGTAATAAAATTAATAAAGGAAAAGTAAGACCGAGGTCATGGGACATGTATTCCAAGATGAATGTTGGGTAAACATCCTAGTGTGGGTATTCATTTGGTTTATTATGGCTAAGGAAATTGGCAAAGACAAAGGCAAAGAAAAAGTGGCATAAATTGGAATTTTATTTATGAAAATAATGAAAAATATGAGAAAAGGAAGGTGAAAGGTCACATGTTTCATGTGAGGAGGAAAATGAATGAAAAATAATGGAAATTGAAAAATATATAGCCTCATTGATAAAAAGGATTCTAAGGATCAATTCACAACCTTTTGTCAATATTAGGTTGGAGCTCTCTCTCTCTCTCTCTATTCTCTCTCTCTCATACTCTTGCACACTTAGAGCACTCTTGTAGCACTCTAGCATTGGAGAAAGGAAGGAAAAGGAAGTTAAAGAAAGCAAAGCAAAGAAAGGATCAAGCAAGGGAAAGTTGGGATCAACTAGCTTTAGCAGGAATACTTGTAGGTATCAGGTTACATATGTGATTTCCTAGTTGGTTTATGGATGCATGGTACATGTTAGGATTTCAAGAAACTCTCCTAGGTTGTAGCTCGGAGATGCCTGGTAACATATAAATTCAACTATTGTTGCAGGTTTAGTGGAAGGAATGATGGTTTGGTTCAAGCCAGATAACCACTTCTACTTTGTTTCACTCCAGACATGCATGAACACCCTCAGACTACAAGGCTTTAGACCACCAATGCTCACAGTTTGAGGTATTAGGTGAATATGGAGAATACTAACCACACCAGCAGATGCACAAGACCATGTGATGGCCGACTGAAAATAGTAAAGAAACCTGTAAATCTAATCTACTAATGCAAAGAGAGGATGACATCTCTCCTGCATTAGATAGAAAGAAACCTAGGGAACCTATTCAATGATGCAATCAACACTTTAACACAGAGATATGATGACATTTATCTAGTGCTAAAGACCATGAGCTCGAGAATACAACATATTAGGCACAAGCTTGGAATAGAGGAAAATGGAAAGTGAGCAATTAACAGCAAAAGAAACTTGTATTAGCTGAAAATTAAGTCGAGACGCTGCAAGTGACAAAATATCTACAGTCTCCAGAAGTTGAACCTTACATAAAATGCCAACCTTGATTACATGTTGTTTCTGGGTATTTATATATTTACATTACAAGGGCACTTGGTTGCTTAGGTATGGAGGGGTCATTATTGACCACCAACCACATTTAACTACCTGATGGAGTCTCTGAACGTGTTTTCTTGCTTCAGTGGGTGAATCCGATCTGTTCAGGTGCTGTGTTGTCTGTTCAGGCTATTGGAGTGCTCGTATTTGTGGAGTTCCATAACTAATAAATTCAGTTACAGAGTCATGCTTGTCATTTTCTCCTTTCGGCCATGCTTTCTGTTAAATATGGTGGTTGGGGATCTGACTGTGACTGAGGATGTTAGAGCTGGTCATCTCCTTCTTCGGGCAACAGAAAGGTTGAGGACATGGAATGCATGGGTAGGTGAATGATTTGGGTGAACAGGAAAAATAGTCGTCAGATCGAGGAAATGGACAGCGGAGATGGCTCGGTGAAGGCTATCGACTGAGGGGAGAGCGGGGTGAGTTAGGGCTGTTAGATCTTCAGTGGACAGATCAGACGGTAATCAAGATATGATGCTGCGTAGGCATTTATTGGGTGAGGTGGATTGGTAGGGTAGTAATGGTATTTATCGTACCACGTTCGGGCACTATGAGGTAAATGCCTAGGGTTGCGCAATTCCATCTAGCCATCGACATGTAGCAGTGGATGAGAGAGAAAAACTGCTCTCATCGTGCGCTATCATTCAATCACATTACTTGGGCGATGGAAGTGAAGGCCGTTGGATCTTTACGGAGATGATCTGATGTCAGAGAGTAGTGGAGTGCATCGCCTTTATCGGGTGCGACGGGAGCCATTGGATCGGCGAGGAAGATTAATGGTGGGGAAATGATGAGGGGTTTATGAGTGCGTTAGGGCATATGGGTGAGGTTCTATGGTGGTTTTGGGCTTTACGCTTGGGGCTAAGACCAAAGGGGGTCAATCTTTCAGGTTTAGAAGAAAAATAGAGGAATGGAGGTGGCGGAGAGAAAGTGGGATAGAAAGGAAAGGGAAAATGACCCGTGAGGGGCCACCTTGAAGACCCCATCACACAAACTGGAACTCCTCCATGATCTTAGAAAGTCAGTGCTCCATAACAAAGCTAACACTGGCTCATTCTGGGGATGAAAGCCTCCCTGTGATGTTTCAAGAACCGTAGACCACCACCTTTCATATAGAAACAAGATCGGCAAGACTTCCTAGTATTCCATTGGGCATGGAGTCTATTTAAACCTATACTAAAACTCTAAAAATAACATATTTACAATGCTAAGGTCTGAAAGCCTTAAACAAAATAAATTTTCAAAAACTACCCATTAACTCGGCCATAAAAAATTGTTTCTCCTTCCAAACTCTACAGCATGAAATTGTTGTTCCCTTGGACCTGAGAGATGATAAAAGGTCCTGTCCACAGAGCATCAAATTTACCATGATTTCCTTTCTTTTCTTTCAATGCATCCCATTTGAGAATCCAGTCACCGACTAAAAATTTACCCTTTTTTACCTTTCTATCAAAAGGTTTCCTTCTCTTGGTCAATGTGCATGTCAGCCAATTCATCAAAGATTTGCAAGCTTGTTGATTTGATCACCTACCTCAAAAAGTTTATGGATTTTGACCTTATCAGGTAGAGATGGTTTATATTTCACCCCCTCTTTGTATGCTCTTATCCTTGGATGTTTTTCGTGGAAGCTTTTGTACACCTGCTGAATAATAAGGGCTGCTGTGTACTCGACTGTGTCATTTGTGGCCTGAACAATTAATATAAATGGTGAATCAATGTATTCTTGTGTGGGGGACACAAAGACTTCACCTGCTCTTGTAGCTTTCTTAGAACAAGCCCCATCAAAGAAGGTGTCCCAAATCTGTGGGCCTTCTTCCTCTGTGATCTGGCAAACTACCTTTTCAGGCTGTGTGGAGGCCAACTGGGCAGGCTTCATAATATCAAGACTGAGCTTATCCATGTCAGCCTTGGGCATTGAATTATGGTTGGCTCCAGTGCCTAGGGGGCAATTATGAGGGATTTTATCTTGAACAGACAGAGGAACATAAGATGATGGGGAGCTGACTTCACATTTTTTGATCATTGGGCTAAGAATAACAGTTGGTTGGTCATTTTGCAAATTCACATAGTCAGTGGAAGCTTGGATGGTTTTAGGCTCAAGATCTTCAAGGATAGATTTCTTGAGGGACTCATTCTTCACTGGTTCAATCAGAGGCATGGGTATTCTTGGCTTCTGAATTTCTGATTGAAAACTGAAAGAAGAATGGGAATTTTCAAGGCCTCTTACCTCTATGTGTGGAACTTTGAGGATGATGGGATCAATTGCTGGTTGCTTCTACTTATTAGCGTGTTCTTCTGCAAGGACAACAACTTCATGAGCAAGAGCGTTTTTGACATTATTCATCATAGATCCTAGACCATATTGGTGCTGATCGACAGTTTGTAGAATAGCTTCACCATTCCGTTCTTGGCTGATCTGACCATTGAATAATGACTTCGCATAGGAAGCTTTGGTTAAAAAAGGGAACTGCCCTTGTCTTCCATACCATGGATGTCATCATCTTCTTCAAACTACTCTTCTTCCATGACTGTATTCTGAAAAAGAGTCTTCACCCTTTGGTCTTCATTTGCATCTTTGTTTCTTTACAAAATCTGTGACTGATCATTTGCTCTTCTATATGGATTTGGGTTTCTAGGAGAAAATGTATTAGGAGCCCGTCCTTTCCCTGAATGCTACTCAACCTTCAGCTTGGAGATTTTAGAGGTCAATGACTCTATCATCTTAGTTATTTTGTCTATTTTGGGTTTTGAAGATGAAGAAGAAGAGGAAGACTCACCTCTCTGCCTCCTTCTATCAGCATGTCCTTTGAGTTTCTCTGCAGCCATGATATTGGATTCCACCTCCAAGGCTGCATCTTTCATTTCAGCTAGAGAAGCACATCTTCTCTCTCTTAATAGCAGGCAGAAATCAGAGTCAAAGGCATTGGCATAGGTGAGTTTGGCAGAGGTGGGGGTAGGCTTCACTTCAGCTGGTATCTTGCTATACATATGATTGAATCTTTTATTAAAGTCAGACAATGACTCCCCATTTTCCCTTTTCAGGTTGCCAAACTTAGTATGGTAATATAGCAGGTCTTTCTTATCTCCCCAATGCTTTAAAAACACATCATCTAATGCTTCAATGTCTGCTATAGACCTAGGGGTTAGCTCTCTGAACCACTTTCTAGCCTCTCCATCAAGGCTTTGGACAAATACTCTCATCCATACATCATCTTCACTGATATCTAGGTTATCATCATAACTATAAGAAGACTCATGGTGTTCTTTATTAGTTTACTCCCTCTGTACCAGTGAACTTAGGCATGTATTTCTGATATTCTCCTACAGGCATGGCATTCAAAGGAATAGGCAGGACCACGGGTCCATACCTAGCGACTATCAATCTTTCCATTTTGGTGGGTGCTTGTGGGCCTACCATGATTGGGGTAGATGGAAGTGTGCTAGCAGTCTGAAAGGTAGGGAGCTGATAAATGACTGACAGGGCTGAAGGAAAATGATGGACTATAGGGGAGGTTTACTTTGGACTGAGATCCAAAGGGAAACTTATTAGACAAGGACCTTTATGAATCTCTGAGAGTATTTCTTCACTAGTAATGTTAGACTCTATATTTTCAACATGTACATTCTTAGTTACAAGCCTTTCTTGCAGAGATACATAATATTGTTTAGGATTACCTAATCCTGATGATCCTTTTCGTGATATCTTTCTTTTCTTGACAATATTCTCAGGGCTAGGCACTTGGTCAGCTGGTGATTTCTGAGGATTTCTCTGAGTGTGTCGCACAAACTAAGCTAGAACTGTGATGTGGAGTTTCCAATAGGTTAGTCCTCCAGTAGAGTCACCAAATAGATGATTACAACCAAAAATGTGTCCAAACTTTCTCTATCATCAAAGCTGGATCTGGGTCGTTCTCCTAGGGAAGCTAAGCTTCAATGTCCTCTCCCTGGCAACAGTGCCAATTTTGTTAGGATTCCAAGGAACTCTCCTAGGTTGTAACTTGGAGATGCCTGGTAACATATAAATTCAACTATTGTTTCAGGTTTAGTGGAAGGAATTATGGTTTGGTTCAAGCTAGATAACCACTTCTACTTTGTTTCACTCCAGACATGTGTGAACACCCTCAGACTATAAGGATTTAGACCACCAATGCTCACAGTTTGAGGTATTAGGTGAATATGGAGAATACTAACCACACCAGAAGATGCACAAGACCATGTGATGGCTAGCTGCAACTAGTAAAGAAACCTGTAAATCTAATCTACTAATGCAAAGACAGGATGATAGCTCTCCTGCATTAGATAGAAAGAAACCCGGGCAACCTATTCAATGATGCAATCAACGCTTCAACACAAAGATAAGATGACAGTTATATAGTGCTAAAGACCATGAGCTCGAGAATACAGCATATCAGGCACAAGCTTGGAATAGAGGAAAATGGAAAGTGAGCAATTAACAACAAAAGAAGCTTGTATTAGCTGAAAATGAAGACGAGACGTTGCAAGTGACAAAATAGCTAGAGTCTCCAGACGTTGAACATTACATCAAATGCCAACCTTGATTACATCTTGTTTCTGGGTATTTATAGATTTACATTACAAGGGCACTTGGCTGCTTATGTATGGAGGGGTCATAATTAACCACCAACCACATTTAATTACCTGATGGAGTCTCTGAATGTGTTTGCTTGCTTCAGTGGGTGAATCTGATCTATTCAGGTGCTATGTTGTCCTTTCAAGCTATTGGAGTGCCCGTATTTGTGGAGTTCCATAACTGATAAATTCAGTTACAGAGTCATGCTTGTCCTTTTCTCCTTTTGGCCATGCTTTCTATTAAATATGGTGGTTGGGGGCCTGACCGTGACTGAGGATGGCAGAGCTAGTCATCTCCTTCTTCGGGCAATAGAAAGGTCGAGGACATGGAATGCGTGGGTAGGTGAATGATTTTGGTGAATGGGAAAAATAGCCATCGAATCGAGGAAATGGACAACAGAGATGGCTCGGCGAAGGCTATCGACCGCGGGAAGAGCGAGGTGAGTTAGGGCCATCAGATCTTTAGTGGACAGATCGGACGGTAATCAGGATATGAAGCTGCACAGGCATTTATCGGGTAGGGTGGATTGGTATGGAGGTAATGGTATTTATCGCACCACTTTCGGGAACGAAGTGGTAAATGCCTGGGGTCACGCAATTCCATCTAGTGATCGACATGTACCAGCGAATGAGATAGAAAAACCGCTCTCATCGTGTGCTATCGTTCGATCACATTGCCGGTGCGATGAAAGAGAGGGTCGTCAGATCTTTACAGAGATGATCTGATGGCAGAGAGTAGTGAAGTGGATCGCCTTTATCCGGTGCGATGGGAGCCGTTGGATCGGCTGGGAAGATCAACGGCGGGGAAACGATGAGGGGTTTATGAGCGCATGAGGGCATATGAGTGAGGTTCTATGGTGGGTTTGGGCTTTGCACTTGGGGCTAAGGCCAAAGGGGGTCAATTTGTTGGGTTTAGAAGAAAAATAGAGGAATGGAGGTGGCAGAGAGAAAGCGGGATAGAAGGAAAAGGGAAAATGACCCATGAGGGGCCCCCTTGAAGACACCATCACATAGACCCGAACTCCTCCATGATCTTAGAAAGTCAACGTTGCATAGAAGAGCTAACATTACATGAACGTATGTATTTGGTTCTCTTGCTATCATTGGCATGGGTTTTTCTAAGTGCGACAATGGTTTTAGCCTTGCCTTTCAATTTCTGAATAGCCATGGTGTGATGGGGTTCTCTTACTTGGTTGAGTTAGATTGCCAGATGGTTTCAAAATTGAGTGAGGTAGTCTCAAGGAAATTACCAAAGGCCTAGAAATCCTTGGACCATTATATGGAGGGATATGTAGTAAAGCCTAAGCATGGAGACGGGAAAATTCCTCACAATGCAGGTGAAGAAATATAAAGGCATCCAGGCTTGTATAGGCCTAGTGGTCCTTGGACCGATATATAGTGGAATTGCAGTAAAGCTTGGTAGTGTATGTTTCTTGTTTGTGCCTATGAATGCTTGACCAGTAATGGTGGATATGCGATAAATCTTGAGAAGCATGGTTGCTTTGTTGTGAGTCCCACATTCATGCTTCGAATATGTCATAGGGGAGACTCACTGAAAGAAATATTTGGTTCAAACCAATCTATGTCCAGGTTGTACACGAAAGTCCTTCACTTGGTTGGATTTTTCATATGTTAATAAGAGCTCGTTTTCCCTTGTATTTAATGAGTAAATTTTTTTGTTATCATGTGACATTGATGTTTGTTCTACCATTATTATGATTCTAGTTATTTGTTGGCTATAAGCATTGTTTTATGATAGATCTTAGTCATGTCTCTCATCATGCTTTGATTAGTAAATGAATGCTTAATGAATGTATGACCTAATATATGATAACACAACTAGTGTGAGAAGGCATCAAACATTTCGGAAAATTCTCAGATAAGTATAAGACCCCTACACTCAGATGTGTATTTATGACTTGTAGATTACATGTTCATCATGTGTTTGAAAAAATTTCTTTCATGGTTAGGATTGTTTAGGCCAAGTACTTGATCAAGTTTTGTGTTAAGAGATTTTTATTTGTGTCAGTTGTAGTTTTGGAAAATTTCCTCAAGTTTGAGGTAGTGGTTTGGATCCTATCCCTCAAAAAGTGGCTCAAATGTTGCTGTTGAAGACACAAAATTAGCTGAAAGAATGCAGTCTCTCCCTTGCAGTATTATGCATGAGAATAGAGACCTACAGTCTCTTCCTTGCATCCTTGTGCATGTGACAGGGGTTCAGATTAGTGATAAAGAAGGTTAACTGAGGGTTTGGATACCTAGAAGGGTGATTTAGCCCTTGGGGGTCCTATAGCACCTAAGGGAAGTCCATAAGGTTTTGGTTTTGTAGATTCCACTTCCTTAAGATGATCTAGGAGGTTGAGTCATATCCTAATAAATCTTCATCACATATTAACCTCGATGGACCAGTAAGCTTGGGTAAGTGTGGGAGGAGGGTGTTACGTTGGGAGTAAACCAAATTGACGTTAGGATATTCTGGAATTCTATAGGATTCCTAGACCCCATGTAATAACCAAGTCATGCTATATTTTTTGTATATTTAATAATAGACATAACTCCTTATTTATGTTAAAAAATAAATCCACAACCAGAAAACTAGATTAGTGAATGCAAGATAGTGTTATATCCCCCAACAAGGGTCAAATTCTCAAAATAATGGATAAAACACTCCTACAAGGGAGCCATTGATAAGTTGTGAAGCCGTCATGATGATTAAGCTAGGTAAGGTGGTCACACACCAAGCAGTGTAAATGGTGTTGGACCTCTTGATAAGTGGTGGATACTTGACACTTATAAGAGCTAAAGGAATTTTTCTCACATTTCCTTCTGTTAAAAACCAAAATGGCCACATAATGACAAGCATCTGAGTGAGGGTATTGTTTTAAGAGAACCCTATATGTGGCTTACTAGGGCAAAGATATCACAACATATCTTGAAAGTTGCCAAATGAAAAGGACTGTCAAACTCTGAATTAAAACAAATATCTTAATATGAAAATTCACACAATAATAAAACAACCCTACTCAATATATATATATATATATATATATATATATATATATAGATAGATAGATAGATAGATAGATAGATAGATAGATAGACAATCACAAACCTCCTTCCTCAGGATGCCAATCCATTTAAGAAAAAAACAAACATCATCATCCTTCCTATCAATAGGGAGAGCTCATGCAAGTACAGAGTGAACATGGATGAGATTTTGTGACTAAACATAGTTACACCAACCAACAAAATTTAGTGAGTAAAATTGACTTGGCTTACATCCTACCAACTCAGCTAATATGCACTGAAAAATATAGGTCAAGCTCAAGAAGCAATGCACACACTATTGCAAGCATGTGTCTCATGTCATTATGTTCTACACATTGACACACAGGTCAAGTGTGACCGGCATGTTAGGCCTGTATATCGGAAAAAATTTTAAAAAATGTGTCTTGTGCATGTCTGACATGAAAACATGGGACATAAACACACAAACATTA
This sequence comes from Pinus tabuliformis, assembly GCA_031772625.1. NCBI lineage: Eukaryota > Viridiplantae > Streptophyta > Pinopsida > Pinales > Pinaceae > Pinus > Pinus tabuliformis. The sequence goes on from CM062815.1 coordinate 751,077,855, forward strand.
TATAGCCATGAGGGTCAGCTCGACCAATTGGTGCCACTATTACTAGTGATCCAGCAAACTGCATAGATCCCCCCACTTTACACTAGGTACCATCCTCAGAATGAAAGCAAGTGCTAAATTCATGCCATTGTTACCAATGCTCCAACATATTGTGCGGGTCCTCCCACTTTATAACAACTACGATCCTCAAAATCAGAGGAAGTAAATGCTATAACTATAAAATAATCATTAATATAGTTCTATAATGATGAATAATATTTTTTTTAAATGTTATGATATATTAAAAATTCTATACATGATATAATATATTAATATGATTATAAATGCAATAGATAGTATACAACAAAACCCTGTGATCCCATCCGAGAACATACAAATGACTAGGGAGTGAGTTTATGTACAACATTTTAGTCCATCTAGGTATTTGGGCTATTCAACACCAATCGTCATGTCACAAACCATAAATGTCATGGGTCATCTAGCAAACCAACTTTTAAGTAGTAGATATATTTTCAACACCTCACTTCTAAAATCGTTAAAGGAAATTACTACAATTATCTATATAATGATATTGGCATTGGCACAACACGTAATTAAAGGGAATTGTAACTTTGAAATTATGGAAAGGATTACATGGAAGAAAATATACCTACCATGAAATAGAGAAGTTGAGCTTCTATAACCCAAATTACCATAGCAAGAGGGGCACTTATAAGAATATATGTTCCATAGTCAACTACAAGCCCCACCAAGAAAACATAACAACAAAAGAAGTATGATATGTTGCTATAAATAGGGAAAAGAAGAGTGCCTAGGTAGACATAACTTCAATGTTTCCTTGGATTTCATTTTCATAAGAAAGATAATTAACCAAATTTTAAGTTAAAAAATTGGTTATTAGCAACTCATTGAATCTAAACCCTAATTTCTTCCAATTATGAAGCTAAGGGTATTATGAAAAAAACTAAATATCTCTCAACATTCAACTATCAAGCATAAATCAACTTGATTTTTCAGAAAATGGGGGTTTGCAGTTCACGGACTCTTCAGATCTAGGATTTGAAACTGGAAAAGAACAGGGTCAGAGTGGCAGAGCTATACATAAGAGGATAGATCCTGACCTGACAAATGGTAAACGAGGGGTCCATAGGGACCCCATCTTATAAACAAATAATGATGCACAAACAGACAGCACAGGAAGGTGTGCAAATAGCTGGGTATGAAAGGTCACAGAAAGAGGACAGGACCAGCAAGGGAAGGAAAAGATATGAAGGCAATGAGGATCACAATACTCAAAAGCTGAAAGGAAAGGAGGATGGTAGTCGAACAGAAAACAGAGGCAGGGAGAAGCCAACGCAAGCACATCCCGCCCATGAAAACAAACAAGAAAAGAAGCAGACAAAAGAAGAAGAAGGGGCTCTGAATAAAGAGAAGGAGGAACAAGGAGACAAAACAGAAACATTCAATGGTAAAAAGACTCAAGGCCCATGTAAACCTAAGGCGGCAGAAACCCTAAGGGTGGTGATAACAGACCCAAACATTCAAGCCTACTGGGATCACATGATCGAACATGCAGTGATCTGCAAGTTCATGGGACTCTGGCCAATAGAAAGGGCGTTGTGCCAATGGATAAAGCAGCAATGGAAACCCAAAGGTGATGTTAGACTGCACTTAGGAGCCAAAGGTTTTTTCACTATTGTTTTCTCAAATCTAGAGGATAAGGATAGAATATTTGATGGCGGACCTTACTTCTTCGCTTCTGCGGGCCTATACATTAGGCCTTGGAAGCCCAATTTTGTGCCAGAAAAAGAAACCTTCAAGCAGGTGCCTGTCTGGATACGCCTCTTCTCCCTGCCAATAGACTATTGGGGATATGCAGCTCTAAAACAAATAGGTGATAAATTAGGGACCTTCATCAAAGCTTCAGAAGCCACTCTGCAGAGAAGATACACCTCCTGTGCCCGAATCTGTGTGGAAATGGATGTGTCGGGGGCATTGCATGAGGGACTGTGGCTGGAATATAGGGATGAGGACTATTTCCAAGCCATTGATTATGAGAAAATCCCATTCCGATGCAGAAAATGTCATGAGCATGGACATTTAATCAGAGAATGCCCATTAAATAAAACAGCGGAAGACCTTAAGGTAGATAAGGCAGAGAAGAACAGGGAATTCTTCACTCGACCAAGAGCAAGACAAAGAGCTAACAGGAAACACCCGACCAAAGCAAGCACATCACAAGGTAATACTAGCAATGCTTTCGAAGTTCTGGAAACTGAGACCGAATCAGAGGACAGCAATAAGGAACAAAACACCTCTAAAGTAAACAAAACTACAACAGAGCCTGAAACTAAAACAATGGAGAAAAATCCTCCAAGCATTATACTACAGAATCAAGAGGTAACAGAAGGGGTAGATGAAGACTCATAAATGCTCATAAGTGACATCGGAGGTGATGAGATGGAACTTATGACATACTAGAGCAAGAAGGAGTTAATCTACCAGACATGGTGGAAAACTGGAAAAAGAAGGGGATGGAACACATATCGGAAGAGGAATTCAAGAGAATTAATGATATACTAATAGCACGACAAATAACAGAAATCAAAATGCAAAGCAAGAACCTGGGCGTAGCCAAAGGAATGGGACTCCAAACAAAAGGTCTACTTCAAACCTCCACAAGCTCCAAACAAAGGAAAAAGAGAGGGCACAGAACCAATAATGAGGCACTGCAGGAATTGGGACAAATGCTCTTAAACTCTGGTAAGATGAAGGCTCTAGAAGTTTTTTCTCTAAACTACTAAATCTTGTTTTAAAATGAAAGTCATCTCTTGGAATGCTAGAGGGCTTAATAGCCAAATAAAACAACGAATTTTAAAGAAGAAGGTCCAAAAGGAAAAACCAGACATTATATTTGTGCAAGAAACCAAATGTGCAAGTAGTACTATTCATAATGTAAGCAAAAAATTAGGCAAACACATGGAATACCTGGAAACTGCTAGCAATGGATGGGAGGGAGGCTTAATCACCCTGTGGGATCCGCAAGTAATCAAAATCCTCTCCTCTGAAGTGACCAGATCTTTCATAGCTGTAGAAGCTCAGGTGGTAGGAAATTCGGAAACCTATTTGTGTACTAATGTCTATGGGCCTCAGAAGCTAGAAGAGAAGTTTCTTTTTCTGAGAACTCTGCTGAATCTGAAGCTAAGATATCCCAGAGCGAAGGTAGTCATAGGAGGGGATTTCAATATGATAACTACCCTCATGGAAAAGAAAGGAGGGATAAGGAAACTCAACAAAGATTCTGAAGCTTTCTTAGATTTCATCAAAATAGCTAAACTAGTGGATGTCCACCCCAAGAGTGGGGCTTACACTTGGAATAACAAAAGGGGAGGTGAAAGACAAATTGCTTCTCGACTAGACAGATTTCTAATCTCCGAAAGTATTTTGTTGGAGGGAGTTATAGTAGAATCAGATATACTCCCTAGTGGAGGGTCAGACCATTGGCCCATTTCTCTGATTGCTGCTATCTAGGGCACTCCAAGAAACAAGCCGTTTAGATTTGAGAAATTTTGGCTTACCCATCCGGACTTCACTCAACTTATTGAAAAATGGTGGAATGAACCGGTGGAAATCAGAGGTACCAAAATGTACAGATTACAAGCCAAACTGAGATACATCAAAGACAAGATCAAAATTTGGAACAAAACAGTCTTTGGGAACATATTCAAAGAAAAATCCAAATTAGAGGAGCATTTAGAGTAGATACACAAAGGTTGGATCACTGGAGATATTAATCCAGAAACAGTAAACAAAGAAAAAATTCTGATGTGGCAATGGCAGCTTCGTTTCCAACAAGAGGAAACCCTATGGAAACAAAAGTCTCGGATTCAGTGGCTCAAGGAAGGGGAACAAAATACAAAATTCTTCCATAGATCAGTAATGGACCACAGGGGAGCTAACAAAATCCTCAGTCTCAAAAATGAACAGGGAGTCATTCTACAGACACATCAACAAGTTTCAACCCTTCTTACTACGCATTTCAGCAGCATAGCTCAAGAGCCAGAGGTTGACAGGACAGAAGAAATTGATGAACTCATCAAATCCATCCCCAAGACAATCACTAATGAGCAAAATCTGGCACTAACTCGAGAAAATTGTTTGGAAGAGGTGGAAGAAGCGGTGAAGGATATGCCAAATGATAAAGCTCCTGGGCCTGATGGTTTTACCATCAACTTCTACAAGGCTTGCTAGGACATTGTTAAAATAGAGGTCTGGGAAGTTGTGAAAGACTCTCGGCGTTATGCCTCAATCCTCAAGTCCCTCAATTATACGTTCCTTGTCCTGATTCCAGAAGAAGAGGAAGCCAACACCCTGGCAAAATTTCGGCCTATAGCTTTGTGCAATGTTATATATAAAATTATCTCTAAAGTCATAGCTAACAGAATGAAACCAATTCTTCCGGGCCTCATCTCTGAAGAGAAATCTGGATATGTTGAGGGGAGACAAATTCTAGACAATATTTTACTAGCTCAAGAAATGATTCATACTCTTCACTCCAGAAAGATTACAGGTATGATGATGCAACTTGACTTATCAAAGGCTTATGAAAAAGTCAACTGGAATTACCTGGAAGCAATTTTAAAAGCTTTTGGCTTTGCTAGTCAATGGATAGTGTGGATTTTAGCTCTGATCAAATCTACTAAATTTTCTATTCTGGTAAACAGTGCCCTTTCTGATCAATTCTCCCCCTCACGAGGGCTTAGGCAAGGAGACCCATTATCACCTTTCCTTTTTGTAATCCTAATGGAAGGTTTAAGTAGACTCATTCGCAGCGCTAAAGAGGAAGGAAGTGTCAAAGGATTGCAGCCCTTGCCTTCCATTCCAGCGACCACTCACCAACAATTTGTTGATGATACGATGTTACATGGTACTCCCACAGTCAAAGAAGCCTTGGGCTACAAAAGGATCCTCAATCTTTTTAGCAAAGCTTCAGGTATGGAAGTTAATCTATCTAAATCCACCATCTTCTTTTTCAATACTCATTTAGTAGTGCAAAAAAATCTCTCTACCATCCTAGGCTTCTGGAGAAGCAGCCTGCCCTCTAGGTACCTAGGAGCTCCTCTAACTGATAAACCCTGGCAAAAAATACATTGGGAGAAGATCCTAGCAAGCCTGGAGAAAAGATGCCATCATTGGACCCATAGGGCCCTCAATTTTGCTAGTAGGCTAGTCTTAACCAAAGCAGTCCTGCAAGCTATTCCTCAATAAATGCTCTCCATAATTCTTGCTCCCAAAGGAGTCCTTCAGCAAATGAGGATAATTCAGAGAAATTTCTTATGGTCAGGAAATTCAGAGAAGAAAAAGTGGGCACTAATGGCATGGAATAAAATGCGTAAGCCCAAACAACTGGGAGGGTTAAACTTGCTAGACCCCTCCATTGTCAATAGGACCTGTGGTGCTAAGTTGTGGTGGAAATGGTTGAAGGAACCCAAACTTCCTTGGGCTAGACATTGGAAAGAAAAATACACTCCAATGCATAGTATACAACACTTGATCAGAATGCAAGAGAACCCAGAAGGCTCACCGATCTGGAACCTAGTAAGAAAAAATCGACACATTATACAGGAGAATAGCTTCTAGGAAATTCGCAATGGAGAAACTACCCTTTTTTGGGAGGATGCCTGGCAACAATTCCCCAAGTTGGAAAGGCCTGAGTTTGCAGGTCTTCAAAGAAATTACCAGGAGCTTGGGAGAATGACGGTGAATCACTATTGGAATCCTAATAATAGGGACTAGGAGTGGAGAACTTGGGCAGTGAATGAAACAGAGCACATGAACGAAGCAAACAATGACATTAGGAACTTGCAAACGCTGTTAAACAAAAGAAGAATTATAATGGTAGAAGACAATGGCCGACTAAGATGGGGAAAGCAAGGAGGGGGCAATTTCATGCTCAAAGAAGCCAAAAACTTCATCGAAGATTCGGAGCAAGAAGAAAAAGTTAAATGGAGCAACAAGGTCTGGGATTCTCAGTTCTGGCTGAAAATTAAAACCTTCCTTTGGCTCCTAATGCACAGGAAAACTCTCACTTGGGAGAATCTCCGAAAGAAAGGGTTTTGTGGCCCATCTAGATGCCCCATGTGTGAAAAGGAAGAAGAAACAATGAATCATCTCTTCAACACATGTGAGTTGGTAGACCTCCTGTGGAATTGGACAGAAACCACTTTACAGCAAACAGACAAAATAAGAGATTCCATTCAAGAAACCATCGAAAATTGGCGAGGCAATTTCTCCAGCAATCAATTGGTTAACATCATTTGGAAAACCATGCCAGGATTCATTACATGGTCAATCTGGAAGGAAAGGAATAGGAGAGTATTCTTAAATGAAACTAGAAATATAAATCACTCTATAGAAATTATTATACAAAATATCAGGCAATTGGTTCTTGTCAAAGGCAGACCAGAACAAGATACTAAAGCATCAACTGGGGACTTACAAATCTTGAAAGCTTTCAACCTGGATAAAGGAACCTTCGTGGCTACCGTGAATCGCCAACGGAAAATAAATACCACTTTAAGTATCTGGAAATGGCCACCTTCAGGCTTCCTTAAACTAAATTTCGATGGTGCTTCTAAGGGTAATCCAGGTCTAGCAGGCATCGGAGGCATTCTCAGGAACAGTGAAGGAGAAATTCAGTACATCTATAGCAGATCCTTAGGGGAAGGAACCAATAATGAGATGGAGTTCGCAGCGTTGGAACAGGGTCTGCGAATTCTTTGGAAATTACAGGCAGGCGCAGCAGTGGTAGAAGGGGACTCCCAGGCAATCATAGCGGCGAGAAGGATGTATGCGGGAGCCAAAGCAAGCAAAGTTACACAGCATTGGAGACTGGCCAAGGTGACAGAGAGTATTGCCGAACATCTTGGGCGTTTGAATGGTTTAATCTTTCAAGTTGTTCGCTGCAAAGCTAATACCGTTGCGGATCATTTGGCAAATTATGGTATAGAGAACCCCACTATCATCATGGACAGCTGTTGGCAGGACGTCGCCTGCCCGGAAGTAAGAAACAGGTGTACCCTGCTCTCAAGGCAGGATATGGTAAATGAAAGATAAGGCCAAAGGGATGGCACTCTATGCAGGTATTGGGATATGATTATTATCAATCGTACTATGGGGAGAATTAAGGGTTGGCAGAAGAATGAAGGACAGGCAGGAAATGGGCATTCAATGGACAAGCAGGCGGGAGTCACTCCCATCAGCTCCATGAACGAAAAGTATGAGTTCTGCAGGTGCCCATATAAAAGTATGGACACTTGGCACACGTTGGAGAGGTTCAAGAGGGGAAAAATTAAGAGCAAAAATCCGAGACATCATCGAAGGTGTGAACCATGAAGCAAGGATAATTATGAAAGGATTTGTGGTCAGCAGGTGACAAGATGGAACGCAGCAAGTGACTCACCTGCTCTCTCCTCTATATCTTCAATCCCCAATAACGACAACACCACTGTGTATTCGGTTGGTCTGTAGAAACTCTTTTCCTCGGCCCTTAGAATACGATGTTGTTCGGTGCTTGATTTCAAGACAATGGCAGACGAGGGCAGCAGAAATGCTTCTGCCAACCAAGATCTCAAGCAAGCTCGGGAAACTTATGAAACAAGGACCTCTCAGAGGGAAAAACGTAAGATTGAGGAGCTGGAGGCTATAGTGGCTGAGGAAGAGGAGAACTTGGAGGAGCATGAATTGGAGAAGGATATGGAGTGGGTCCAGGACCCTGGAACATCTACAACTCGAGCCACCCAATATGTCTGCACACAGGCGGAAATGTGGAGGATGAAGACGATGCTGGCAAAAGCCATAAGCATGCAAGGTGATTATATCAGCCAGGCACGACAGGCTCAACATGCTATTTCTGTAACTTCTGCGGAGCATGTGGCGATCTTGGAAGCCTTGGACTTTAAAATTAGCGGCCTGGAGCAGCAATTCGATAGCATTTCCAAAAAGCTAACAGTCTTGATCAGTCTTCTGCGTCACTCCATTTTTCAGGGAGCTATGAGTGTTTGGGAAAGGGCGGAGGAGAAAACGGGCAACAATCAGGGCACACTCTCATCGCTACCTCAGGCGGGCAGAGCCAAGGCTCCGACTGGTTAGGAATCCTCCAAGAATTATGTGGTTCTCGAGATGTAATGGGTCTTTGCTGCAAGCACTGGATGAGTTCCTGGGGCATGGGTCTGTACATTTGATCATTGACCTTGGAACTTATCCGTTTTGTCAATTTTTTTGGTTTTTTTCTCTAGCTGTCCAAGGCTCTATGTGGGTCTCAGTTTGTTCACTATTTGTTTCTTGTCAACCCCTGACTTTCTCTGCCGCCCTGCATGGTGTGCCCTGGGGTTCTGTAGGAGATCATTTTGGTCATGATGGAGTGTATTCAGACTAGGAAAGCAGTCTTCTGTCTGCACGAGTAGACCTTTTGTAAATATGTATTATTGTCTTAATATAAAATGCTGATTTACACAAACAAACTATCAAGCATAAAAAATTTCATGCAAAAGATATAAAAAGCATTCAAAAGTGCATCAAAACAATTAGTTGAAAAAACCTTGCACACTTATTAGGAATTCAGGATATCTTGGTTGCACAATATATAAGAAAAAAATTTCAATAGTCAAGACTTATTTGTAGTGTATTATCTGTTGTTTCTGAAGTTGGATTTGGAAAATCACTGCTTTACATAGACATGATGTTTTTCTTAATGAGAAACAAGATGGAAAAAATAAATGTTTGGTCTAGGTTGTTTAAATTCAAATGAAAAAGAACATGGACAATTTATTGACATAATTCTCAAACATTTATGTGTAATTTGGCACTTGATCAAACTAGGTAACATTATATATGTGAGTTATTGTAACTTGCTTAGTCTATTTACCACAACTGATTCAGAGTCAATTGAAGTTAATTAGCCTTAAGTTCATTGAAACAAATTAAATGAATTTTTGGTAGGAATTTTACCTTACCAAACATTGTGATGTGAGAGAAATGTTGAAATGTCTACATCAAGGCTCCAAATGAGTTCGGACACAACTAAGTTTATCCCTGAAAGGTTTATTTGCAAGAATGGAGTGAGATTTGTTGCAGGAAACATAATTCCCCAAAATCTATGAATGAAAAAGTTGTAAAACAAAACCATGTTATACTTTGACATAGAGAGAGAAACTTCAAAAACTTTCATACAAAGTATGCACTTTCCTTACCAAAGTTACAAAAAGTGAGGTCAAAAGTCCGTCTCCTACCTTAACCAGAATTAAATACATGTAATAGAAAGCAAATTTTGACCTATTAAACATATGTATCGAGAAAACAAAACTTGACCCATACAACTCTAAAATTTGAAATAATCTACCCTGAAAAGCAAAAGCAAAAATTTGCTTGAAGCTAGATTTTAGATGGTTGGTAGGACATGGAGTTGATCTTCCATTGAATAGAAGAGTTAATTCTAGGTATCTATGAGAGTGTATGCCAAAACCAAAAGGATAGTAAATTTCAAAGGAGGGGCTCAACACCCTCGCCATTTTGCTCAAGTTATTGTGGCCTTCAAGTCTCCCACAAAATCAATAGCACAAGAAGGCTACCTTGTCCCTATTTTTCAAGTGTAGCAATGTATGTACCAAATATAAATTAACTGAGTTTACTCTTTCATGCATATGGACCAACTATAAATTAACAAAGCTATTGCTTTTAACATATTAATATTATTTTCATTTTTTATTTTTGAAAAGAAAATAAGGAAAGGCCCAATAAAGAATAAACATGATTTGAATGTGTTCAGTAAAAACATATGTTTTTTTTTGTTAGGTTCATCTTGAACATGATAGGAACCTTTTCATAGATTCGTGCACTTGAACACTTGCAATGGTATCTAATAGTTCCTATCACGGATAAAATTTTTGATTTAATTTTTTTAATGAATGCTACTTTAAGTAGTATTCAACAATGTAAACTTTGAAACGGGAATTGATATTGTTACCCGTTTTGTAGAGATAGCAAAAAAGTGACCCAATTTTGAAAAGGGGTGATGCAGAATACACGTGTTTTTTTAGAGCATAGTTTTTGGCACTATAATTTTTTTTATATACATTGCATTTTAGAATGGTAGTGATTTTGATGTTGATTTAAAAAAGTGGTAATTCTACACCATACCCTTTTTTTAAAAGGATTTTTTTTTTTTTACTTTTAATTTTATAATGTATGAAATGTAAATAATTATTTTATAAATTTAATAACTTTGGAAGTGGTCTTATTCTTCATATTGTTTTTATTTTTTTTTTAGTGAGGTTTTTATTGTTTTGAATATTTAAAGAAGAATGTCGATATTTGCATTTTTGATATTCTACATATTTATATATCGTTAATTAAATTTTCAATCCACAAGAAATAATTGTCTCTAAAGAAAATATATAAAAATATATATAAAAAAACAAAAATGAAAAGTAAAAAATGTTAAAAAAATTATCTCATAAACCATAAAAGAATTTTAATTTTAATTTAAAATTTAAAATTTTAAGATTTATAATTATTATTAAAAAAAAAATTATATGATTAAAAAATTTTAATTTAAAATTTTAAAATTCAATAATTATTATTTAAAAAAAAATACGATTAAAAATTTTTAATTAAAAATTTTAAAATTCATATAATTATTATTTAAAAAAAAAAATTAAAATGAATTTCCCGCCCCCTGGTCACCCGTGGTGAAGCGGCGGTGGGCGGAGGGACCTGTGCGCAGGCCCTCCGCCCACCGCCGCACCATCATGGGCTGCCGGGGGCGGGCATCCGATTACAGGAATCCCCCGGCTGCCCGTGGTGGCGCGGCGGTGGGTGGAGGGAGGGCCTGCGCGCAGGTCCCTCCGCCCACCGCCATGCCACCACGGGTGACCGAGGGGCGAGAAATTCACTTTTTATTTTTTTTATTTTTTTATTTTTTAAATAATAATTATATGTATTTTAATAATTTTAATTAAAAAGTTTTAATCATATTTTTTTTCAAATAATAATTATTAAATTTTAAAATTTTAAATTAAAATTTTTTAATCGTATAATTTTTTTTAATAATAATTATAAATTTTAAAATTTTGAATTAAAAATTTTAATTCGTTTAAAAAAAATTTAAGAATTTTTTAATGATTGTTTTTTCAAATAAGCAAAAAAAAATTGTTTAAAAAAAAAAGGTTAATAATAATAATTTTTTCAATTAAAAAAATAAATGGTTTAAGAAAAATAATTTAAACTTTAAAATTTTTTTGGCTTTTTTTTATATTTTAATATTATTTTGGTTTTTTTTTAAATAATTTTCATATTTTATTTTATTTATTTATTTAGTTATTAATTTGAGTTAATTTTTGTTTTTTTAAATTACTAGTTTTTAGATTTTTTTTCGTTATATATATATATATATATAAACTAGTTTGTTTTTAAACTTTTTTTTTTTTTTTTTTTCTAGCTTTTGCTAATGTTTTGTTTCAATTTCTCTATTTTTACTTACTTAATTATATATATATATATATATATATACATATATATATATATATATATATATATATATATATATATATATATATATTTTTTTTTTTTTTTCCCAAATTATTTTATGGTTTATGAGATAATTTTTTGAACATTTTTTATTTTTTATTTTTGTCTTTTTTTAATATATTTTATATTTGTTTTTTTAAGTAATCAACGTTTTAATCTTAATTTTAGTAGTTTTAATTTTATTTTTTTTGTTAATTTTCTATTTTTGTAAAATTTATTTTGTTTTTAATTTTAATTTTAATTTTTCTTTTCTTTTCTTTTCTCTCTCTCTATTTTTTTTTTTACCTACTTAATTTTTAGTTGATTCTAAATGTTATTTTTTCTCTTCCATATTTTTTTTTTTTTTTCTTTTTGCCAATTTTTTTTTTTATGGCTTAGAAGATATATATATATATATATTTCCAATTTTTTTTACTATTTATTTGTTTATAATATTTATTTTTTTTGTTTTCTCATTCTTATCATTAATTTTGTTTTTTTTTTTCACATTTGTATGATATATATATATATATATATTTAATTTGATTTTTTTTCATGTTTTTATTTTTTGATTTTATGTTTTCTTTTTAGTATATATTTTAATTTATGTTTTGTTATTTTTTTCAATTTTTTTTTTGTTTTGTGTTTTTTCATTGTTTTAATATATATATATATATATATATATATAATTTTATGTTTTCATTATTTCTTTTAAATTTTAATGTTTTTGGGGGTCATGATAAAATATTTTACGTCATTATTTCAAAATTTTGAAATTTTACTTTTGAAAAAAAAAGTGTTCTCCCAGCGTTAACACTTTTCGTTTTGAGTGTGTTTTTGGATAATTTTTGCGCAAAAAATTGGTTTTCACCGCCATTTTTAAAACATGTTGAAAATTTATCCAAGAAAAAAAAAAGGTGTTATTCCAGCATCAACACTTTTCGTTTTAACATTGTTTTTGATGTTTTTCCGAAGTTTTTTGGCCAGAGTTCTCGTTTTGAGTTTATAGTTCCCGTTTCAAAGTTTACATTTTTATTCACAGGATTTTCATATTACTGCATGTAAAGAAAAAATAAGACAAACCCAACATGGGGTAACTATGCCTATTTATGGATTTTAATGTTGGGAGTTCAAATTACAAAATCCATTTGGTTAAGACTAAACTTGATGGTAGAGGTTTTTTCTTTCGAAATATATGGGGATACTACTTCTAAAGTCAAGGGTCAAGGATGATTGGGTAACTCGTGATATTATATTTCAACAAACACAAAAAAATACCACTATATTTACATTTCTAAAGTTTCAAGTATTGAACTGTTGAAACTTAAATGCATATGGAATACAGGTTGTATAATATTTGAATTCAGCTTCACTCATGATGTGTGTCATCAATTTCAAACGTATTTTGTACATATTATCATTTGTATTCCTACTATAAATCAATTAAACTTCTAGAAATAAATTGAATAAAACGTGTTCGTTTTACAAAATACCTCTGGTGCCATGTATCCAAGTGTGTCTGTTTTACCATTCATATTCTTTCGAATCTCAAGTTGATCCCAATGGAAAACTTAGTGTTTGTTGTGCTAAATTCCAATTTAGAATATAAACAAGTGCTTGAGGATTATGAGGTAAATTGCAAGTTAACCATGAGTTTTTATGCAAATCTCATGAGAAATATTAACATACGTAAAACATTGAACAACAGTATATATCAGACATAAACATCAGCATAAACAGCATCACAACATCACATGATGAAGGAGTTCACACCTCTTGGGCTACGTCTCCTTGGTCCAGCTTCCAATGGATTGGCCCGCTTCAATTATCATCAAAAGTGTGAATACATACATTTACAATGCTGAAATGGCTCTCAAACTTGTTCCAATGGCTTCAGAAGACCCAAAAATATCTGTATAGCCCCTTCTTGCCCCCAATTTGGTCAAAAACATCATTAGTCAGGACTTCCCCAAGTTTTGGTACTAACTACACCACAAATTCCACCAAATTCGACACCTAACCCACAATTTCACCTCCAATTCAACTAACCAAGCACCAAATTGCCCAATATCGAGGCAGATTTGTCGGGGCACTTAAAATCCCTCTAAGGCCTTATTTCTAAAAATCATGGTTGGTGTGGAGGCTACATGCCCAGGGGCTAAGCCCAATGACCCGCCCTCGCCAAGCGGGCTCCCACCCCCAACACTAAAACCAATACATAATAAATGTATGTTGAAGACCATAGTTATTAATAACTAAATGGATGGTGAGTTGATAAAGGCTTGTGTTGAAAACTTGGAGGTGACAAGTTCAACCTCGCCCGCTACTACTCAGACCTCAACACAATTTTGGTGGTCTTCGGGCTACCATGTGGCAACCCCTAGCCGTGCATGTGGCAGCCTATGATTGGCCACCCAAAACCCATTCAAAACATTGCATATCACACAATAAATGGATTCCAATTGTCACATGTGATTCGAGGGAGGAGCCTAGTCATATGCACAGTCATCTTGCCATGTAGGCATTGCAATCATCCTACCATGTCAGCAGTATGGACTATTGACTCTACAGTTCTGCAATTTTTTCTGCCAAATTCACCTATTTGAGAAAGCAGACAGAACATGTTTCTGGGAGCATACAGAGTTCGTTTCACGTTAAACAAGTTGCACCAAATTCAGAATGATGATCACTACACAGTCATTTAGGTTCCAAACCGATCTGACAACTTTGCATTTTGAGAAAAAAATTGAGCACTTGATCACTCCTCCCCACTGGAAGCTTTTGGACCCCAAAATATCACTTTTAGTTCTTTAGCAAATGACAGTACAGTTCCCTCACCTTTCCAATCTTTATCCATTAGGCCTTTCTTGGATCGGTTCGTTTGAGCCCCACACGAAGGTAGTCCACACTCCCTCATTTTAAAGTCCTTGTTCTTCTGTCAAGAATGGTGTCTTACTGAAACTCATCAAGGTATTATGCAGAAAACTCTTCAATGGAAGGAATATGAACATTATCACCTTGATCTTCAATCAAAGGAGGCTCATACAACCTTAAATTTTCCTCATTAAAAACAACGTAAATTCGCATACATGAAGGCAAATCCAACCTGAAGGCATTGCCACCAATCTTTTCCAAAATTCTAAATGGACCATATCGAATTGGTTTCAAATTTTTACCTTATCCTTGGAGCCTCTCTTTTCAAATGTGATTCCAAACTTCATCACCAACTTGGAACTTGTGATCTACCCGATGCTTGTCACATGCCTTGACTTGTACTTGCTTTGGCTCTTTCCCAGTTGTTCTTGAACGGTTTGATGCACCAATAGTATCTTTTAAATGAACCTTCTTGCTTTTTCTATGTCACTATGACCATGAATAGCAACATCCTTTCCAAAATTCAAATCCAAAGGAGACTTAGGCAAGTATCCCAAAAATGCTTCAAATGGCAATGTTTGAGTTGAAGGGTGCTTGGCCCAGTTGTAAGCATGTTGAATGGAGTGAAAATGTTCATCCCACAACTTAGGATGCTTGTTGCAATACCGACGAAGAAGATGTATCATGGTTCTGTTCACCACTTATGTTTGACCATCTATTTGCAGATGGAATGTTGTACTCTTTTTCAATTTGGTGTCGATGAATCCCCACAGGCTTCACCAAAAGTTACCAACAAAGCAATAATCTCGATCACTAACAATGGATGTGGGAAATCCAAAATGCACCCGAATATTAACTCAGTAGTTTTTTCAATTGTAATTTTATTTTTACATGGCATCAAAACACACATTTTACTAAACCTATCCACAACTACAAAAATATAATCATGTTTCATTTTTCACATAGGAAGACCTCCTACAAAATCCATAGAAACACTCTCCCATGGACAGGAAGGTATTGGAAGTGGTGTATACAATCCTATATTTCTATTTCTAGGCTTAGTGACAACACATAATGAACATCCTCTAATAAAAGGTGACACACTTTCAAGCATGCGAGGCCAATATCAATACCTCTGTAGATGTGCCATTGTCTTTCTTACACCGAAATGACTAGCAATAAGAGAAGTATGTGCCTCTCTTATGAAGTTGACTCTTCCTCCCTGTGGAATATAAAGCCTACCAAGATGGTAAAATAGGTTATCATGCAAATGATAATCCAATTCCTCTACTTGGTTACCTTGACTCAAGTTTGCATAAACTTCCTGAAAGTCATTTTCTAATGCATACTGCTCAATATAAATTTCATGCAAAACAAAATTATGCTTAAGTAAAGTAGTTGCAGTAATAATAGGCCTAGAAAGCATATCGGCAACCTTGTTATAGATACATTTATTATACCTTATTACCAAGTGGAATTGTTGAAGAAAACCGATCCATCAAAAGTGCCTTAATTACTACAACTTAGATTGAGATTGCAAGTATTGCAATGGTTGATGATCAGTGTGAATGAGTGTTTCCTTACCCATCAAGTAGCGTTCCCACTTGTTCACACTTTGCACCAATGCATAAAATTCCTTGTCATATGTAGGATAATTAATCACTGCACCATTGAAATTTTTCGAATGAAAATAGATAGGCTTACCATGTTGCATGAGGACTACATCCATGGCGTAGTCACTAGCATCAGTCTGGATCTCAAATGATTGTCTCAAGTCTGGAAGTGCAAGTACTGGGGCTGAACTGATATTTTCCTTCAATGCATCAAAGGCCTTTTGTTGTTTGCCTCCCCACTAAAAAACCTTTTTCACACTAGTCAATGCATGCAAAGGAGCTCCTATAGAAGAAACGTTAGCAATGAATTTCCTTCAATATTTGGCTACTCCCAAAACACTTCTTACCTCAGTAACTATCTTGGGCCTTGGCCAATCCAAAATGGCATCAACCTTGGAGGGATCTATTTTCAACTCACCTCCTCCAACAATATGACCCAAGTAAACTAAAAAAGTTTTTCCAAACTCGCACTTTGACATCTTGAAATACACCTATTCTTTCTTTAAGACATCAAGTACTCTTCTCACATGCATGGCATGTTCATCATGATATTTATTGCAAATTATATATGTCATCTAAGTAGACTATAACAAATTCATCAAGAAATGGCCTCAATACATCATTCATCACATGCATGAAGGTAGCAGGGACATTACATAAACCAAAAGGCATAACTAGCCATTAAAACAAACCTTGTTTTGTCTTAAATGTTGTCTTCCAAATGCCTCCTTCAGCAATTCTAATTTGATGGTAGCCACTCCTTAAGTCCAACTTAGCAAAATACTTTTCATCTTTCAATTACAAGTAAATCATCTATTCTAGGCAGTGGGTAAATGTTCTTTACTATAATCTTGTTCAATGCACAGAAGTCCACACATATGCGCCATGTTCTATCCTTCTTTGGCACCAAAACAATAGGTGACCCACATGGAGAAGAACTTGGCTTGATGATCCCTTTGTCCTACAACTCTTGAATTTTCTTTTTAAATTATACACTTTCCATCACTAACATCCTATACATGCCAATGTTAGGAAGAGGACAATCTTGCTAGAGTTGTATTTCATGTTGGATTCCCTTCTTGGGAGGAAATTATTTTGGCTCCTAAAACATCTCATCATATTGGTTAACAGGCTCAACTAATTCATATTTCAATCTTGAGTCACAACCTTGAAAATCTTCATTATCAACATCATTCTTGGGTTTGATAATTAGAAGCACAAAATTATTGCTAGAATTCACTAGTCTTTTCATATGCCCTGCATTTACAAGTGAAATATTTATTTTCTTGCTATGGGATCTTACAATGTATTCTACTCCATCTTTGAACAAATGGTATTTGTTTTCATGTCTATGGAAGATAGCTTTTCTGTGATAGAGATATGGGCTGCCCAAAACTATACCACAAATGTCTAATGGCACAACATCAAGTTCCACTTCATCTATGAAATTTGTAGTAATGGAGAATTGCAGTCTACACTTTCTAGTTACTTGAAATTATGCATTGTCACACACCCATCCTAATGGATATGGCTTGTGATGTGCAATGGTTTCGACTTTTAAACTTTTGATAATGTTTTTAGAAATGAGATTGGCTTGAGAGCCACTACCAAAAAGAGTATCAATTTTGCTATGTTTTGAGATTATGCTTATGTGGAAAATTTCTATCCTCTTCTTTTCATTTGGAGTATCATTATGTAAATTTGAAGTACTAGTGCTAGAAATGGAGTCTTACATTTTATCCCCATGGCT
Source organism: Pinus tabuliformis (assembly GCA_031772625.1). Taxonomy (NCBI): domain Eukaryota; kingdom Viridiplantae; phylum Streptophyta; class Pinopsida; order Pinales; family Pinaceae; genus Pinus; species Pinus tabuliformis. Next base: position 751,095,657 of record CM062815.1, read on the forward strand.
GTGATTTTAGTTTCATCACCTGAATCAGATCCCAAATCCTATTGAGTGGTTGTAGCTGTCTTTTTTTTCCCTTGTTGTTAAACTTCTTTGGTTTAATTTTAGGATGAAGCTTACAACAATGAGCTTCATCGTGACCCTCCTTGGAACAATGCTTTCATGTTAGTTTCTCTCCTTCCTTCTTAATGACTACATTTTTCTTTCCTTTCCCTTTAAAACTCTTTTCTTTATCTCCACTTTTGAAAGGATTCTTCCTGCCATCTTGTGGAATGTTCTTACCTCTTGATTCAAGATGTGTGGCCTGCACACAAACCTCATCTAAGCTGGTAGGATTAAACATAAGGATAGTATGCCTCAAATAGTTGTGTAAACCCACAATATACCTCAACAAAGTGTCTTGTGATTGCAAATATACACCTAATATCAAAGACCTTCTTCTAAACTCTTGGGTGTAACTTTATTCACTTTGACCCTTTAGTTGTCTAAAATTTTGCCAGTCCATTTTGGTTTTTTTCATATATGCTAGAGGGTAAAATTGTCTTTTAATCGTGGAAATAAAATCAAACCAAGAGATTGAAATCTTACCATGTTTTTTCATCTCATCTTGTGTCTTGGCTTTCCCACCATATTAATGTTGCACCCTCCAGTCTCAAGGAAGCTAGCTGAATCTTTGTGTCATCATGTTGAAGGTTTTGAATCCCATAGTAGACCTCAAGTTGATGAACCCATTTTTCAAGATTTCTTCATTCACTTAACCATTATACATTTGCAATTCGAATTTTACATCTTGTTTCAATAAGGGATTTTTACCATGTCCCTTTGAGATATGTGCATGATTTTGAGTAAGGGTTGTAGTAGTGGAAAAGGATGATGATGAAGGTGAAGATGGTGGTGAGGATGATGGTGGAGAAGATGGTGGTTTATCACCATTCCCATTACCTCCTCCTCCTGGATAACCCTCTCCTCTTTGAGGCTTGGAGCTTTCACCCTGCAACCTTGCATTCCTCTCTTCATAGAGGACTTTCACCATTTCTGTCATCTCAAAGAAAGCCTTCCTAAAGTGTTCTCATGCTCTGTCATGTTATTAGTTCTTCCTTCATGAGCCATGATTATTTAATCCCCAGGAACAACATGAGGTGAAAATTATGGCGGATATTGTGGCAACTATGCCCTCCTTCTACTTGCTCCAATTTGAGAACTTGCACCGACAATTTTGCCTTGTCCTCTCTTGAGCTTCAACCTTGTAATCATTTAAACACTTGAAAAATAATTAAATCCTCCTTGCAGAAGTAAACCAATATCTCTAATACCAAAATTGATATGAATGGGAAAGTCAATGTTTGTTGTGCTAAATTTCAATTCATAATATAAATAAGTGCTTGAGGATTATGTGGTAAATTGCAAGTTAGCCATGAGTTTTTATGTGTTTTTACGTAAATTTCATGAGAAAATTAACATAAGTAAAACATTGAACAACAGTATATATTAGACATAAACATCACCATAAACAGTAACACAATAACACATGATGAAGGAGTTCACCCCTCCTGGGCTATGTCTCCTTGGTCCAGCTTGCAATGGCTTAACCCTCATGAATTATGCTCAAAAGTGTGAATACATACATTTATAGTGCTCAAAAGTGTGAATACATACATTTAGAAGACACAAAAATGCATGTCTAGCCTCTTCTTGGCCCCAATTTGGTAAAAAATGGCATTAGTTATGACTTCCCCAAGTTTTTGCACTAATCGCACCACAAATTCCACCAAATCCGACACCTAACCCACAATTTCGCCACCAATTCCGCTAATCAAGCGCCAAATTTCCCAATATCCAGGTGGATTTTCCAGGTACTTAAAATCCCTCTAAGGCATTATTTTTTAAAATCATGGTCCTGTGGAGGCCATGTGCATGGGGGCTAAAGCCAATGGCCCACCCCTGCTGGTCGCGCCCCCACCCCGAATACTAAAACCAATACATAATAAATGTATATTGAAGACTATATTTTTTAAGAACTAAATGGATGGTGTGTTGGTAAAGGCTTGTGTTGGAGACTTGGAGGTCATTGGTTTGACCCTGCCTGCTGTTGCTTGGACCTCAATACAATTTTGGTGGCCATCAGGCTGCCACGTGACTGCCCCTGGCCATGCCACATGGCAGCCTGTGATTGGCCACCCAAAACCCAATAAAAACATGTCATATCACACCAATAAATTATGCCACTTGTCACCATGTGATTTGACGAAGGAGCCCAGTCATATGCATAGTCACCTTGCCACGTAGGCATCCCAATCATCCTACTACATCAGTAGCATGGACTGCTCACTATTCAGTGCTGCATTTTTTTCACCAAATTTTCTTGTTTGAGAACATAGACAAAACATGTTTCTTGGAGCATATAGAGTCCTTTTCATGTAAAACAAGTTGCGCCAGATTTAGAATGATGAGCACTATGTGGTCATTGAGGTTCCACAATGATCCGACAACTTTGAATTTTGAGCAAATGTTTGAGCACCTGATCATCTGTGCCTCCACACGAGCTACACCAAAATCAACTATTTGATAGTTTGAGATTTATCTAACAACATATTTTCTATTTGCATGCCCTTGTTGTTGGCTTATGGGGGCCTGATCTAGGTTCAACATTCGTTAGCCAAAAAAATCCCTACACTACTGACCATTTCGGCATTAGCCCGCGAAGCGGGGACTAAAGTCTCACCCGAAGCAGTATGGGGGGATGCTAGAACCAAAGTTTCCGCACCCTTGAGATGGATGTGATGTTAGTTTATTCCAACTATACCTACTTTCACACAGGTTTCTTATCCCTTTGTTCAGCCGTTCGGTACCCTCACGAATTGTTACAATTGGCTTCCGCACAACCTACCTAGGGGTTGATATGCTTTCATGCTGCGAACTATGATATTTCCCAAACTATGCTAAGTATCTTACTTATCTTATTAATAGAACTTCGTTAGCTTCACATAAACAAATGTTCATACTTGCGTTCACTTAACCAAATACAGTTATACACATTCGTGCATCATATAAGCATTAGAAGTGAAATTCATATCCAATATAATAGATGCATAAACAAGAAATAAAGACACAGAAATTATAAAATACTTCTCTTCATTGATAATTCCAACTGATTACAAACTCGACTTGCCATGTGCACTCAGCTCTAGGGGTCCATGCACTCAGCCACTGACTTCTAGGCCTCTGCGCACTTAGCTGCAAAGCCTCTACCTATGCAATGACCCAAAACTTAGACTTCTACTTCAAAGATATGACTCAATTCCTCATGATTGATTAGTTATCGATGCCTTAACTACTTAAAGCTTCGCTCTATTTATACAATCCCATGGTCCGCGGATCATGGGTAGATCTTTTACAACCGAATTACATTATCAAAATAAGGGCAGACAACCCTATGAATCTTTAACAACTACGCGTTCTACGACCACAAAATGTAGAGTCTTTACATTAGGATTACAAAAATTGGACCAAAATATGGAATTTAAACCCCAAAACTGCGCTTGGGGGATCCCATGCCCAACAGACCCCCAACACATACATCGTGACTCGCCCTTGAGACACTCTATAGGTGCAAAGATCTTAGTGCAAAGACCTCCCAGATCTCTTTGGATCGCTACAATTTCGGCAGTGCACTAAGCGGCTGCCTGCTGAACTTCCTCCACGCGTTGTTTGGTGACCGCTACTGCTAAACTACTGCCCTGAATCCTCTGCTGAGTTGCTTGCGATTGCATGAGCTTTTCTTCAATGGAGGCTATAATTGTATAAGCCTAATCGATCCATGGTTGTAGGCGTGCTTTTAAGATTGCTTCATTATGCCAAGTGACATCCACTTGTTCCTTGAGCGCCTTTGCCTCCTACGTCCTTGCAAGACTATGTGTAAAAGAAGTCGTCTGCGCGGTCCCTTTTACCTCGTCGTACTTTTGTTGTAGCTCGCGTGCCTCTGTCTCTAGGCGCTCTACATTCAGGTCCTCTTGTAGGGTGGTTAGGACCTCGAATGACTGTTTGAACAGCTGCATGCAGTCTGCCACTACGCTGTTAACCACCATTGTTACTGCTATAAAAGCAGTGGTTTGCTATTCCTTGATCTCTGGCAGAGTTGAAGGCTGAGCCTTCAACTGCAGTTTTGTGATCTACAGGTTTAGCTCCAGCTGAACCCTGCCCATCTCTACTCTAGCATCATGCACCCCTGTGGCCAATTTGTGGACGTGCATCTCCACCTATTCTTCTACCTAAGTGTCCAACTTCAGGACCATCTAGTAGGCTTCCTTTACTACGTGCATTATCGACCTGTTCTACTCCACTTCTTCATTACGCTGCAGGCCCAACTATTCAATGTTGATGTGCTGCTCACTGATCACCTGTAGTGTGCGACTCTCCCTAGCTCGAACTTCCGTGGTGACTCCATCCTACAAGAGATAGAGTGTCTCCCGAGGAGCATGGCCATATTTAATTTGACCCCTTTCAAACTACTGATCGTGGCCTTGTCGGCCTCCTTCTCTATAGTAAATGCCCCATCTAGTAGCACTATCGTGTTGGTCACCTTTGTGCGCAACATTTCCTCGGCAGCCAAAGTGCCAGTCGCAAGGCTGGTAGATAGTATGCCATCCTGTGGAGTGCATACCTGCAACTCTGTCCTGAGAACCCCCAATACCAGCTGTTGTTGTCGCTCAAATTTTTGTAGGGCCTCCGCGGTGACATCCCTCACCATTTTGCCGACATCATGCAAATCCCCCTCATTGTGGGTGATTGGGTCGAAGGATGTTTTGTATGCCTTGGTTTTCTTTCGTGGTACTTTCTGCTCTCGTGGCCATGGATGCTTGAGATCGGTGGATGTCGTCTGCGGGTCCGTGCCACCTTGTTTTGTGTATGTATCTAGTTCGGGCGAAGGTGACTTTTGTCCTCCGCACTCTGCTTCTCCTATTTTCTATTTCTTTTCCAACTTCACAGTGTCATGCGCTACTTGGGCCTTAGTCGTTGCTTCCTCTTTTCTGCTCTTCTTTGCTAGCTGCGCCAATCGAAGCCTTATCTCTTCCTTCTTGTGCTACACAATGGACTTGTTTGTTTCCACCACGGAGCCAGCTGGAGCACACCACTCCAGCGGCCAAGACTCAAGGACTGCGAATATTACATCGTCGGTCACCAGGTATGGTAAATCATGCTATGTCTTCATAGGGTCCTGTTGCACCCTGATGAAGACATGGTGGAAATCTACTTTGAACTCTGCAAAGATCTGTAAACTGTTGTATACTATGGGTGACAACCACGGCTTACGATTGATCCCCATCTAGATATTTATCTCCATTAATATCCAAAACATCTTGCTCTCCTTTATCTATTGTGCATCCATGGTCACGCACACCAAAGTGTACTTTGTTGCCTCAGGAAGATCTGGCATGACCGAAGGGAACTGGCTATCTTTGGGCAACTCCCATGCCACGAGTACTATCAACAGTAGGAGCCATGTGTAATGAAATGTTTTTCCCTAATCCTATGCCTCGTGATAGTTCGTAAGGAAATCGCCACATAGATAGTTCACTCATTTGAACTGGACTCCTTCTGCGCACTGGGTCCCGAGTGCAACCACGGGCATAGGCACCTCATCTATGTGGCACTTCCGCATCACCTTTCCTGCTAGGATTTGTGTCGCGACCTTGACGGCATGGTTTTTAATGCTAGAGATGGCGTATCCTTGCTTTTTCTTTTCCAACTTGAACCTCTTCTTCATTTCTTTCACGAGGGCACACTCATCACCCTTTCATTCAGAAATGTTGGCTAGATCCTCCCCAGAGTAGGGCAGCCATGTAATCTAGTGAATCAAATGGTCTGCGATGGGGATGGGCTCCTCTAGCCACAAACACCCATCATGGACCAAGCAGAGTAGCTACTTGATGACGATGATGGTCACTGGGGCATGGTGGTTATGCGGTACCCAAAGTAAGTTAAGAAACCAGGCTTTCTCTACACCTCTGAACCATGTGCGTGGCTCCAATTAAATTATTCGAGCCATCTCAACAATCCTCTACAGCATTAGCTTCGCAGTCACTAAATGCGGGAATTTCTCATGGTCTGCGAGGCCCCAATCTTCAAATTTCAACACGGGAACCTACCCGCTCAAAAATAATATCATTTGGGAGCAGCGGAGTTTTCAAAGAGCTCTTGCTCTCATCTATATCCTTCGGCACCTTGTCTTTACCGTTGCGTGGAGTAACATATTCCAGCAACTAGGTAATAGTGTCCGAACCCTGGGTTTCAACGTCCATCTCTACATCCTCCTCCTCCACCAAGATTTCTTCAGATTCCTCCTTGTCAGCCTCCAGATTAATGGTCTTCCCCTTTTCTTGCAATGTGAGCTTGGAGCTTAGTAGATTTCTAGTCAGGACGCGCATTAGGATCATGGCCTGCTTATCCTTCTTAGGTCTCTGTGTTTGTGGTGATTTAGGGACCTCAACGATTATTCCGTCGCTCTTTAGGGGCTTCTACTTCCGCAATTTCATGCGCGGCTTCCGTGGGTGTCCACATCATTCTAGTCAGGAGGTCTTGTGTCTCCTTCGGCAATGTTTCAAACACTGAACTTGCTCTCAAAGCCTGAAAGTTCGAAAGGTCCATACAAAGTTTATAGTGCAACAACTTAGTGCTCAAAATGCCAAGTGTTTTTCGCTGGACAACCTCTTGTAATTTATAGGGCCTCTTGAATTTACATTTGACCACTCCCCCCACATTCAGTCCATTAATGCTAGATTGGCAGTAGATTTTCAAGAATCTAGCCCATAAAGTTCCCCTTAAATGCCTGTTGCCCACTACATTTGGCCTCAAACCAACCATAAAATCGTGAATAGTCACTGTAATGGTCACTTTTTGGCAAACCTACGCGCTAGCGCAGCTATCTTCGTGTTGTCATAGACCCTGTGATACTTTGTTGCCTCGCACAGTCCTGACATTACACAGCTCTCGGGAAGTGTAGTTTATAGTCCCGTGCCTACTTTCAGCTGCCTGGAGCGTTAAGACTGTGCCTCGGTTGGCTAGTCAGATGGTTGGGCCACCTATGTATGGCTTCAAATGGCCACCATTCACTTTTCTTGGGAAGGTATCTCCATTTAACTTAACTAGCTAGACCGCGCCACCATCGGTAATCTCCTTAATAACATACGGCCCTAGCCAATGCATTATGAGTTTCCCTCGAAATTTTTCAAGCTTACTGTCATACAACAACACTAAGTCATTCACCTTAAAGTTGCATAACTTAATATGTCAATCGTGCCAAGCCTTTTCATGCTACTTTTGGACCTGTTGGTGAAATCTAGCCAAGAATATCTCTTCTTCCAACTCATCTAACTGTGCGAGTCTCTCATCCAGAGCTCCGTGATCCGTCATACCTATGAGCGTTGCTATCCACAGACTAGGCACGATGTATTCCATAGGCATTATGGTTTCCACTCCATAGACAGGCCTAAAAGGTGTCTGACCTGTCAGCTTCTTACATGTTGTTCGATAGGCCCATAAGACTACAGGTATGCGCAGGTCCCAATCACTTCGCTCAGCATTGCATATCTTTGTCAACGCATTTTCAAACAACTTGTTGAATTCCTCGACTGTTCCGTTAGCCTCTGGGTGATAAGGTGTGCTCTTTTGATGATATACCTAAAATTCTTCTGCTAGTGTGCTGATTGTCTCATTTAGAAAGTGCGTACCATGATCACTCATCATGATCAACAATGTAAACTTTGAAACGGGAACTATAAACTCAAAACAGGAACTTTGGCCAAAAAACCCCGAAAAAACATCAAAAACAGTGCTAAAAACGAAAAGTTTTGATGTTGGAATAACACCTTTTTTTTCTTAGGTAAAATTTCAACATGTTTTAAAAATGGCTGTGAAAACCAATTTTTTGTGCAAAAATTATCCAAAAAACACACTCAAAATGAAAAGTGTTAACGCTGAGAGAACACTTTTTTTTTCAAAAGTAAAATTTCAACATTTCGAAATAATGGCATAAAATATTTTATCATGACCCCGAAAAACATTAAATTAAAAAAAATAATGAAAAAAAATAAAATAAAATAAAACAATGAAAAAACACAAAACAAAAAAAGGTTTTAAAAAAATAACAAAACATAAATTAAAATATATACTAAAAACAAAACATAAAAAAATAAAAAATGAAAAAGAATGAAAAAAAAATGTAAAAAAAAAAACTAATGATAAGAATTAAAAAACTAAAAAAAAATTATAAGCAAATAAATAATAAAAAAAATATTAAAAAAAAAAAAAAAGAAAAAAAGAAGAAGAAGTTATCTTGTAAACCATAAAAGAAATTGGCAAAAGAAAAAATAAAATAAAATATGGAAACCAAACCTACCTTTTATATTAAAAAAAAAACAAAATTTAATTAATTAACTTACATTTTATATTAAAAAATAAAAATAAAAAATTTTACTTTTTTTAACAATTTTTTTTTTAATAAAAAAATAAAATTTACATTTTTTTAAGAGAAATTTTTTTATTAGAAAAAATTATAATTTCTTTTTTTTTAAACAATTCTATTTTCTTTTTAATAGAAATCATAAAAAATATTTTAAATTTTTTTAAACAAATTCAATTTTTGAATTTAAAATTTAAAAAATTATTTAAAACAAAAAAAATTAATTAACATTGATTTTTTGTTTTTTGTTTTTTGTTTTTTTGCTTTTTTTCCTTAAACCAATGTTAATTTAAAGAAAAAAATAATAATTTTTTAAATTTTGAATTAAAAATTGAATTTGTTTAAAAGAAAATTTAAATATTTTTTATGATTTATATTTTTAAATATTTTCATTTTTCAGTTTAAAAAAAAAAAAAAATTGTCAAAAAAAAATGTAAATTTTATTTTATTTTTTAATTTAAAAAAATTGTTTAAAGGATCAAAAAAAGTAAATTTTAATTTTTTTTAAACAAATCTTTTTATTAAAAAAAATTAAAAATTACAATTTCTTTTAAACAATTTATCTTTATTAAAAAAAAATTATAATTTTTTTTAAAACAATTTTTTTTTTTTTTAATTTTATTTATTTTTTTAAATATAAATCATAAAAAATATTTTAATTTTTTTAAAACAAATTTAATTTTTAAATTAAAATTTAAAAAATTATTAGAAAAAAAAAATTAAAAATTAACATTTGTTGTTGTTGTTTTTTTTTTTGTTAATAAAAAAAACAAAAAAACAAAGACCAATGTTAATTTAATTTTCTTTAATAAATTTTTAAATTTTAAATTAAAAAAATAAATTTGTTTAAAAAAAATTAAAATATTTTTTATGATTTATATTTTTAAATAATATATATATATATATATATATATGATGATGATGATGATGATGATGATGATGATGATGATTAACGTCCGCTGAGACCAAATAATGGTCAATCGGACCTAAAGAAACAAATTATCTATTTTGATTTAAGATTTTATTCCTATGCTCAAAAAGCTTGGAGAGAAGCCTCCCGAGCTCACTATAATTTTGACATTGTAAAAGGCTAGGAAGGTCAGTATTGTAACAAAGGTTGTGAAACTGAGATCTAATGTGGTTATACGTGGGGCACTCTAAGAGGAAGTGGTTTTCATCCTCGATGTTCCTATTCTCACATATATGGCAGATCCTTTCCGTCCATGGCATTTTAGGAACTGCCCAACGACCTGTTTCACTATGGAGCTCATGAGAATTCATTCTAATCTTTGCTATATTAATTTTCTTCTTTGAGCTAGTTAAAATAGAGAGATACTTTTGATATTCTAGGGTGGGGTTGATGACCTTCTTATAATAACTTAATTTTCTTTTAGCCACTAAGTCTTTCTCACACCACATTTTTTCTTTGAACTTAGAAGTAACAATATCTTTAATGTTATTTATGTTTTGCAATGCATCATTTTCATTGATCTCCCAATAGTTTAACCAGGCCCTTCTGTCTTTATGCCACCCTCGATTGAGCCTTAGGTGGTTTTGGCTAGAATTTAAAGCTAGCTTAGGAAGTCTATGATCGTCTATGTTACTAATTTTATGCTTGTACAACAGAAACCTAAGCATAGCTAGGCTCTCAATAGGGGAAAGACCTGCTTCTATAAGGAGAATAGGATAGGGTGTATTACTTTTAATTTTCAGGTTATAAGTTATAAAACGCTTCTGCATTTGCTCAATCTTTCTCCATGATTCTCTGGAGATGCTGCAACCCCAAACCTCACAGCCATATAAGATAACAGGAGTGACTAAAGTTTCAAAGAGGAACTTCTTTTTATCCCACATTACAAGGTTTGCTATTTTACAATTATTTTCAAGACCAAAGTAAGCTTTCCACCCCCATTAATCCTTTTCTCAATGCTATGGTTCCAGTTGAGCTTGTGATGAATATTAATTCCTAGGTACTTGTAAGAATACACTCCCTCCAAGTTATTATTATCATACATAAAATTAGCGTAAGTGTCCTTCTTGGATTTGATAATCATAACTTTTGTTTTGTCAGTGTTAACAGTCATACCCATGGTAGAGCAGAAATCCTTAAGAAGCCTGAGTTGCTTACTAAGATCAGATGGGCACCTTGCCAAAAGAACAATATCGTCAGCATAAAGAAGAAGGATGACAACTATCCCAGCTAAGATCGTGCCATCACATCCTGCTTCCTCTAAATAGCCTTCGAGCTTATCGATGTAAATGCCAAATAGGGTAGGGGAGAGGGGGCAACCTTGTTTAACTCCGATGTTACACTTAATATCTTTTGACCACCCTTCATTGCTCTTTAGCTTCGCAATTACATTCTTGTATAACCTTATAGCGGCAGCTCTCAACTCGAGAGGAACCTTTAGCTCTTCTAATCTATTCCAAAGGTTGTATCTAGGAACCATATCAAAAGCCTTTCTAAAGTCCACAAAGCAACAAAATAAATTGGATTTATCATTACAACATTCCTCCGCAATGATCCTAAGTGTAACAAGGTGGTCTGTTGTTGAGTGATGCCTTCTGAAACCTGCTTGGCCTTTAGCCCGCTTACCTTCACTTTCAAGCCATATGCTTAACTTCTTTTCCAAAATACTACCATATAACTTGGATAAGAGAGGTCTGATCATAATTGTTCGATAATTAGAGGAGTTATTTGTATCCCCACTTTTAAAAATAGGGATAATGAGGCTCTCAGTCCAAGGTTTAGGGAACACTTGCTTGACTGCTTGATTGAAAAGCTTGTGGATGTGGGGGATGAGGACAGGACCTCCAATTTTTAAGATTTCCGCTTGGTAACCTTCAATGTCCTTAGCTTTCCCATTAGCGAGGCGATTAACCCCAAACTTAATGTCTTCTAAAGAGAAAACTTCTTTCGTTGTGAGAAGGGTTTCCAAATTATCCATGACATTTGGAGATTCATAAAGCTTTTTAAGATAGGAATTCCAATCGTGAAGAGCAATTTTATTATTATCCTTAGTCTTCCTAGTTAGAATCTGCCTCCAAAATTTCTTAGGAGCTACCTTAGAGAGGTGTAAGAGATTCTCCTGTCTTTGACGAATGTACTGCCTCTTTTTCCTTTTAGTTAGGGCTTTGTATATTTTTATCTTGTCCATTTTAAGAGATTCATCAACAGCTTCCTTAATTGCTCTCCTTGCACTTTTACAATCTTTGTCATACCATGGATTGGTTTTGCTATTTCTTTTATTATTTGAAACTTCAATTGAGAACTTGTTAATAGAATATGAGAGGATTGTATTAAAATTATGATAGAGGTCTTCTATGTTGTCTATATTAGATAAAGGAAGCGAATTAATTTTTAATTCATTTAGAAAGAGATCATTTTTATTTCTATCAAATATTAAGTTCTTTTGGCTATAAGTATTATTTTCTATGGGAACTCTATGCATGACAAAATTGAGAGTTATAAGTAAAGGCCTATGATCAGAGTCAGGTTCGTGGTCGTTTAAGCTGTCAAAATTTATTATTTCGTTGTATAATGGGAGATCAGAAATAACGTAGTCTACCACGCTGCTACCAAGTCCATGGATGCAGGTCATCTTGCCAGAATTGGGCCACTTCTTTAGACCGTTGCAAATTATGAGATCCTGAGCACTACAGAGCTTGACTAGCTCCGACCCAAACAAATTTTCCCTGAGATCTTCAGAGTTCCTTTTGTACCTGCTAGCCAGAGTAGGGTCTTCGTCTAACCAAAGAGGATTAGGGTTGGAATGATTGCTTACAATAATAGCTTGGTTGTTTGAAGTTCGAGCATTAAAGTCACCTATTAAAAGGATATTACCGTCATTCCTTAGGCTAGAAATATCATTCTCTAAACCATTGTAAGGGTTAGTTTTATCTAGATTCTTCTTCTTATAGAAGTTAGAATTAATGGGGGGAAAATAACATATTGCTATGTAAGAATTTTTATTATTAATGTCTTTGATCTCTATCCAACTATATTGGTTGTGAGGGTCGTTTTTATAAATCCTAACATGGGGGGAGATGTTCTTCTTAATGTAACAAGCTATTCCCCCAATGCCTCTACAGGAGGATCGCTTGTTCCAGGTAGACCATAGCGTAAAGCCATCTATGTTAGGGACCTTAGATTCTTCGTGCTCCCAAGTTTCAACAAGCAAAATAATATCAACATCATTTGAAATCCAACTTAGCTTGGGGCCTTTGTTCCATGGGAAGCCCCGACAATTCCAAGAAATGATCCGGAGCATGTTTAATTGCTATTGATTACTATCTTTTTGGTTTCTATCTCGAATAAAGGCTTTTCTATTTCTGATTATTGCCCATTTTCCTTCCTTTCTAGCTTCTTTTACCTTTTGAACCTCCTTTCTTAATTCTGCTTGGTCTTCTGGAATGAGATCTTCATTTATGAATATTCCCGTTCCTTTTAGACTTGAGGTTTTACTAAGTATGTCGTGCTTATGATCAGTGGAGCTCACCTTTATGCAGATTAGTCTTCCTTTATATATAACTTTTTTAATAAAAAGAAAAAAATGTAAATTTTATTTTTTTTAATAAAAAAAATGTTTAAAAAAACAAAAAATGCAGATTTTAATTTTATTTATTTATTTATTTTTTAAATAAAAAATGTAGGTTTACTTTTTAATTTTTTATATTTTTAATATAAATGGTTAAATAAAAAAAGATTGTTTAAAAAAAAAATTATTTTTTTTTCTTACTAAAAAATACACATTTTTTTTTTTTAATCTTACTAGTTTTTTAATTTTTTTTGTTAATTTTATATATGTATTTTTAAACTAGTTTGTTTTTAATTTTTCTTTTTTTTGTTTTTCCCAATTTTTGCTAATGTTTTTTTTTTTAATTTCTCTATTTTTAATTTTATATATATATATATATATATATATATATATATCGAAATCGAGAGAGAGAGAGAGAGAGAGAGAGATTTTAATTTTGTCTTTTTTGTTTTTTTTCCAAATTCTTTGTGGTTTGTGAGATAAATTTTTTTTAACATTTTTTGTTTTTTTTTAAATATTAATTTTACTAGTTTTTTTTATTTTTTCGTTAATTTTCTATTTTTTCAAAACTAGTTTGTTTTTAATTTTTTTTTCCTATTTTTTGCTAATGTTTTTTTTTTTTTTTTTACTTTTATATATATATATATATATATATATATATATAATTTTGTTTTTTTTTTTTTTCCAAATTCTTTTATGGTTTATGAGATAATTTTTTTTTAACATCTTTTATTTTTTATTAGTTTTATATATATATATATATATATATATATATATATATATATATACATATTTTTATATTTGTTTTTTAGAGACAATTATTTCATGTGGATTGAAAATTTAATTAACAATGTATAAATATGTAGAATATCGAAAATGCAAAATATCGACCTTCTTCTTTAAATATGCAAATCAATAAAAACCTCACTACAAAAAAATAAAAATAAAAATAAAAACAAGAAAATATGAAGAAGAAGACCACTTCCAAAATTATTAAATTTACAAAATAATTATTTACATTTCATACATTAGAAAATTTAAAGTCAAAAAATAGGTCTTTTAAAAAAAGGGTCTGATGCAGAATAACCACTTTTTTAAATCAGCATGAAAATCACTACCATTCTAAAACGCAATGTACATAAAAAAAATTAAAGTGCCAAAAACTATGCTAAAAAAAAACATCTGTGTTCTGTTTCACCTCTTTTCAAAATCGGGTCACTTTTTTGCTATCTCTACAAAATGAGAACAGTATCAGTTCCCGTTTCAAAGTTTACATTGATGATCTTCGTACAACCAAATCATGTCAGTACATGCTCAAATAGAAACATCGTGGCAGTCGCACCCATGCAATCCTTCACCGGCTGCGCTTCTACCCAATGAGTCAAGTACTCCATCGCAGTGATAATATACCTCGCACCTATCTTTCCTTGGGGTTAAATTGGTCCTACAAAATCTATTGCCCATTTATCGAAGGGTTGCAACATCATTTGTGGATTCAAAGGCATTTCATCCCTCCATGATGACCTGCTTGTTCTCTGACATACGTCGCACGCCTTGCAATATGCTTTTGAATCTCGATGAAGGGTTGGCCACCACGACCCTGCACGTAGAATCTTCTGTGCGGTTTCTCTCCCTGCATAATGTCTTCTCGCAGCGCCCCCATGAGCGTTCCCGAGGATTCTGCTTTGTTCAAACTCAAGTACATACCTTCACAGTATCTCATCATTCCCCATCTTGTGTAGATGCCTAGAAATGATAGAGAAATCTACCATGCACACCACTAATTCCTTATTTTGTTGGATAGAGTATCCTTCTGGCGCAGTTCCTATTGTTAGGAAATGTATTATGTCCTCGAAATGTTCATCTGCAATGCGCATAGCAAAAAATTGCGCGTCAAGTAATCCTTCCTCCAAATTATTAGGTTCCTCCCCAGTCACAATGCGCAATAGGTGATCTGGTCCCACGGTCAATCATCCAGGCTTCCCAACAACTTCAAAATCGTACTCTTGGAATAATAAAAGCCATCTACAAATTCTCCCCCCAAACACAGTCTTATTGACTAGGTACTTTAGCGCAGAGTACATGTGCACCTGCTTAGGTTGGGGCTTTTCTCTATAGGCCTACATCCATTTGCGTGGATCATTATGCCCATCATACTTGTTTGTTAGTCGCATCTTAGGCTTCCCAAATCGTGTCCACATCATTTTTCTACATTCAAGCCAATAATCCAAACTTCCCTTGTGCGTACCCCAACATCTTGCGAGCGTAGCATGCAGTGCCCAGTCCAAGGCCTGGAAGCGTTTCTTTTTTGGCACCTCCCCTTCAAATGCATCCAAAAAGACATCTACCTCATTTATACCATCATAAATAGGTAGATTTCTTACCTCTGACAATATGCAGTGTAGCGACCTGGTCGTCATATTGCAATTCAACATAGTTACTTCATGTAACCGACTCTTCGAACGTTTTATTTCTTCATCAGAGTTCAAAGTGCAAGAACTCTCATGCTCGCATGTAATCCACCCATCCGCGGTGGGATTCACCCAGTCATGGTCTCATGTTGTTATCTTATAGATGTAGTCCAAATCATCATCGCTCTCATAGTCATGGACCGGCTCCATATAGCGCGATCCTTTAGCAGGATCCACAGGTATTGTTACACGTAGTGATTTCTTCTCAAAGACCATTTTTCTCCTCTTCGGATTGATTACCTCGTTCATATCAGTAGCCTAGTCAATTCCCAAGAGCGCGGGGTAGGGATTGCTATCATCAACAATCTCTATGACTTCAAACTCTGTCAGCGCCCTCGCTCCCTCAATATCCATGGTTACTCCCTGCAGCCACCCCATGGGCATTATTTTTTGTTGATTCGCCATCCTTAGCTGAATTGGAGACTATTGTAGTGTAGGTCTCTCCATTCGCTCTCATGTCTATTTCGGTAGAACATTCACACATGATCCCAAAGCAAGAATGACTTGATCCATCTCGTATTCTCCGATTTGCGCGGTGAGTCTCATTTTATGCCCTGTCCTTGTTTTAAGGTTTCCAATCTTGCGGACTACATGCAGTTCACCTGGCGCAGTCCTAATACATCTATTGATAAGTTCCTATAACCCTTTCATAGCCTTACTATCACACAATAACTTCATACAGGTTTCGGGGAAAGTTTTCAGCATAGAGGGGTCCATCTTCGGCTCCAGTTTATCTTTGCTTCCTAAAGTGGAGGCCTCAACAAAGCTCTTCTTAGCTTCCATGAAGGTTTCCCAAGCATGCTCCAAATCGAACTCAGCCTCCTTTGTCGGGGCTTTGTGAACCCATGTACTGTCTTTCGGCTATTTCCCTTTGTCATCTCCTTTCGCAATCCCACTTTGGAGCACTATATTTATATTCGGATCTTCCTCGTGTGGCTTAGACCTCATCATCTACGGGTTCTAAGTCGGGGGAGGTGGTAGCGCTCCTTTGTCACGTATCCTAGCTATCAGTGTAGGACAATCTTCTATCTCA
Organism: Pinus tabuliformis; assembly: GCA_031772625.1. Taxonomy (NCBI): domain Eukaryota; kingdom Viridiplantae; phylum Streptophyta; class Pinopsida; order Pinales; family Pinaceae; genus Pinus; species Pinus tabuliformis. The sequence goes on from CM062815.1 coordinate 751,112,151, forward strand.
TGATCAAACAACATGGAATACTTGCATGACGAGCATGTTGGATTAGTGCAATCATGGGGCATAGTGTCTTGGCCCTCTACAATTGTAGCAAATCAACTATCCGCGACCTCTACCAAGTCCTCGTCTGCCTCAACCTCATCTGCGACATCCCTACATTCTGTTCAAGGGGCTAAATTTCGGCCTGAAATCTATAGGTGGGAGTTCTATCCATCATCAATTCATAGCTCCTGCAAATATGCTCGTCACATCCCACCGCCCTACAAAAGTTACAGAACAATTGTTGCGGAGTTTGTGTATACTTCTGTAACAAGTGGTAGTTAGCCGTGGCATGTTTTCTAGCTACTTGACATATCGCACACCACAAAGTAGGCACCGCACTAGGTCCTGCTTGAGCTTCCGACCTTAAAGACATTGATCCTCCTCCTACAAGGTAATTTGTAAGAACCAAGCAATGGTCTTGTCATGACCCTGACTCTTGCATTTCACGCACCATACTTCTTTGTATACCATTGGCCAAACCATCCTATCCTGCATCAAGCTTTGCATCTCAAGGCACAAATTCTTCAGCTACGCGTGGATCTGCTAAACTCCTAGATTAGGATCTTGCATCGAGGTCTCATGTAGTCTCATGGCTATCTTCAAGGCCTCTACCTGAGTTGTTATCTTCTGCTGTGATAGCGCACTCCTTAAATGTGGTAGTAGCAAAGCTACAAAACACTCATGATGTTGTCCATCTGTCAAATTCATATTGGATTCATGGATTGTACATTTCAGCCTCTAATCTAATTCCCAAGGAGTCTCGCCTGGTAGCATCGTGATCTCTTTGAATCCCATAATTGACTACGCTTCAGATTTGGGCTTGCTAAATTCCCTATTTAGTGCTGCTTGGATGTCCGCGACTCTTGCATTTGGGTTAACGTTGGAGTACTTAATATACTAGGTCAGCGCGCGATCCTGTAGAGTGCTAACTAGTGTTTCTTTCTTTATATGGTCATCTGTAACACCTTACGCTTCCCATACAGCTCTTACAACGAACCAGAATTGGTCCGGATCCTCATTTCCCAAACCTTTGAACATAGGCAACTTCACTGTATTTTCCATACTAAATTGTGGTGGTGGTGGAGGTGGTATGGGTGAAGTTGGAGGTGATGGCGGTGAAGATGGAGGTGGTGTGGGCAGAGGTGGTATTCATGGAAATCCCTGTCTTATCAATTGAATAGAACTTCGCAGAGAGACCTTCACGATCCCTTCTTCATCTCCTTGTGGAGGTGAAATCAAGGGGCTATGCTCTAGACCCTTATTTCCTTCATTTCTGTAAATTCTTCCACTTCACATAGACCCGAACATCAAGGTAGCTGCATAACCCATTTTTCACACAAGAACATTTTAATCGAAGTATTCAGATATTTTACGTACTTACCTCGTAGTCCTTTGATAAAGTGTCACTCTGCCTTGCTATAGCTAATAGAGGTGTTGACTGCGAACTCAGGAACAAATCCTCCTATAATATGATCAAGCCAATCATTGACGACATGCATGATATTATCCTCTGATGCTTCCAACCTTTGCATTGGTTCTGGGGTCGACAGAATAGGACTGTCAAGCTTCCACCTTCCTTGGCTATCTGTTATCCTTGCTACCCACTCGCATAGCTCAGTAGGGAAAGAGGCGAAAAAGATTTTATGGATCTCCGTATAAAAGTAGTTGTCTAGCCACTATTCTTTTGATAGTCGCGGGTTTCTGTTCTCCTACACCACGAACTCGTGAATTCTTCTGTCCAACTAGCCTTCAATTTATTTCTTAGTTGGATTCCACTGATACGACATCACACATCTCTATGCAGATTCTGGTCCTGGAAATAGAACCATTTGTTGGCTTATGGGGGCCTAACCCAGGTTCAGCGTTAGTTAGCCAAACAAATCCCTACACTACTAGCCCTTTCGGCATCAGTCCGCAGAGTGCGGACTAAAATTTGACCCGAAGAATTATGGGGGGATGTTGGAACCAAGTTTCAACACCCTTGAGGTGGATGTGATGTCGGTTTATTCCAATTATACATGCCTTTGCACAGGTTGCTTATCCCTCTATTCTATGCTTCAGTACCCTCGCGAACTGTTACAATCGGCTTCTGCGTAGCCCTACCCAGGGGTTGATATGCTTTCACGTTGTTACAGCAGTGAACTGTGATATTTCCCAAACTATGCTAAGTATCTTACTTATCTTATTAACAAACCTTCATTAGCTTTGCGTAAACAAATGTTCTTACTTGCGTTCACTTAACCAATACAGTTATACACATTCGCGCATCATATAAGTATTAGAAGTGAAATTCATACCCAATATAATAGATGCATAAACAGGAAATAAAGACGTAGAAATTATAGAATACTTATCTTTATTGATAATTCCAGATGATTACAGACTCGACTCGCCCTGCGCACTCAGCTGCAGGGGTCTGCGCACTCAACTGCGGACTTCTAGGCCTCTGTGCACTCAACTGTAGAGCCTCTACCTATGCTACGATCGAAAACTTATACTTCTACTCCAAAGATATGACTCAATTCTTTGTCATTGATTAGTTACCGATGCCTTACCTACTTAGAGCTTCACTCTATTTATACAATCCCATGGTCAGCGAACCATGGGTAGATATTTTACAACCGACATTACATTATCAAAATAAGGGCGGACAACCCTATCACTCTTTAACAACTATGTGCTCCGCGACCACAAAATGCGGAGTCTTTATACTAGGATTACAAAAATTGGACAAAAAATTGGGCTTTAAGCCCCAAAACTGCCCTTGGGGGATCCTGTGTACAATCTTCTTTAAACGAAGATAGCTCAATCTCCACGATTGAATTACATAAATGATAGAACAATTAATAAAATCAAACATCATGCAATTTCCAATACAAGTCTATGAATACAATCCAACAAGTAAGATTGTTATCGGTCTTTATCCCAACATGTAGCGGGCTAAATGATAGTTTAACTTTAACATCCATAATAAGATAAATTAGACTGTGGTTACAGTAAGGTAACCTCTAAAAAATTTGTTATCCTTATTTTGGAGGCTAAGAAAATAAAAATCACCTCATTGAAAGGTTCGAAGCTAGCTTAATAACAACTTTAAAAGCCAATTTCTTTCATCTCTTCTTGATGAGAAAGTTATTGAGTGTTCCCCCAACAATATACTCTACTAGAACACAAGTCTTTGACGACACCTCAATAAGGTTACCATTGAGAGAATTTTGTGCAGATATTCTACGTTTTGAATTTCCATTGAAGCTCTAATTAACTGCAACAAAAAATCATATTAATATAAACGTAGGCAAGCATCAGAAGCTATTTTTAAGTGTAAGTGTTGTATGAATTCATAAATTTTCCATTTTGAAAACCTAATATAATAATTCAATTTCAATACTACAATTAGTTTAAACATGTTAGTTCCAAAATGAATATAAGGAATGTACATTCACAAGTTTCTTTGAGGCTTCCAGTGAGAGGTAATGTTTTGAATCAATAGGTCAAATAGTGAATGTGAATAAAAGTGACCCAAAATAATATAACCTTTGTAACATTTTCATGGTCAAGCTTGTGCCAGACAACTATTTCTTGTTGAAATGAGTCCCTTATTTGAGAAATTTCATATTATGTTTCTTATGCATTCTTCTCCCTAATCTAATAGCTTCACTCAATGGACAAGAAAGTGAATATGAGTTCAAAGAAAACACCCACAATGCAAAGAAAACAGAAAATCATAGATAGATAAGTCAAAAAATGGGAGTCATTTTGAAAGGGTAATGTCATCACTATTTCAAAGGAAAATAAAAGCATCATTATAATCAACAATATGAGATAATGACAACGAGACCTTGCTTCACTAGTGAGGTCAATGGAAAATAAAAGCATCATTATAATCAAGAATATGAAATAATGCCAACGAGACCTTGCTTCACTAGTGAGGTCAATGGAGTATGATGCTATTGTCTAAAGTCCATGCTCACTATGATTTTTGCCACTTGAATGACATGTTTCAAATGGGTATAAGGCCTTGCATAAATCCTAGTTGATTTTGGTGGATTAAATGCCCCCCAATTTGGTGTCTAAGCCAAAGTAAGTTTGGGTCATGCAGTGCAATCCCCAACCTCTGGATGTGTTTTAACTCTGTGGATGCAACTTAAAAAAGAACCATATGAAGCATGACTCTAAAGCTTCTCACTTGTCATAAGGTATCCAATGGAAGTTTCATTATAACTAAAAATAGAAGCCAAAAATAAAAATCTAGGGACAAGAGAAGAACTTGAAACCAACATAGTGGTAGACATCTTATATGAATATAGAGAATTCCTTTAATAATTGCATGGCTTACTCTTAGAAAGTGACATCACTTTTTTATGACAACTCAGGTATAAAAGATATGAAACTTTTTCATGTATGTAATGTTGGCATAACATGATATGAGATGTGCTCTATAATCATGAACCATATACATCATGCAATGTGCATACATGCCAACAAACTATAATCATTCTGTCATGTTTCACTTTCCGTAGGTAGCTGCATTCTTAGTTGACATGCAAACGAGAAAAATGCTAGGTGCACACAATAATAGTGAAGAGGTGCCCAATCACTTAAAAATTCCTAAATTAGTTTTAGCCCCAATTTTCATACATGCTAGAAAAGACCCAATGGAAATGCTTGTATTAAATGAATAATCCCACATGATTGTATCCTAGTGGAGAAGTTGCAAACCCTATTCCAAGAAGATGGCTAAGATTCCAATCTTATCATGCCATTTCAATGAATTTCCAATATGTTAATCATAAAGACTTGACCACTTCCCATGTTAAGTAACAAAATTGACCATTAGGTTTTTCATTCGGTGTAGGAGGTCCGTTGTACCCTTATAGCTGAGAAAGAAAAGTGTATAAAAGAAAGGTATTTCTATCACTAAAAAAACAAGATGTAACCATGAAAAGTTCTACAAAAACCACCCTTTTAAAATAACAAAATATGGTTGTTTTTCATATGGACATAATATTATAACTCTCTATAACTCTCCATCACACGGCATCGAACTGCCCAATGAAATTTAGTCTACGATCGTTGGAGACACTATTGGTTACATGGAAGATGATCTCCATGACATGAATTCAGTGAAGTCCGATATTTTACGAAAATATGAAGGTCACAGTCATCTTAAGTGTGTAATGTGCATGAGCCCAGAAGTCTTGCTTTTATTTATAGCATGTGCACGTCAGGTTGTGTGTAAAAAATACAATGAAAAACAAGGCTTGACAGATTGTCCATCTTGTACAATTCGTATCCAATGGTGGATAAACATATATGGTGTAAGCTCAAAAGGCTAGTTGAATGTATACATGGACAAAAACAATTGATATAGTTTTGGGGGCATTAAATATGGATGACAAATGTGGGTATGCTTTTCCTTCCTCATACTTAGTTCTAGAATTATAGTTTTGACTTTAATTAGTACGATGAGCTTCAAAATACGTTGTCCATTGTTTACTGTCTTGAATGTTATTTTCACTCTTTGATTTTGCCACGAAGAGGATCAAGATTGTTGCTTTGATTCTAGAGCTAAGATTCACTGCTTCTTGTAGTTGTCATGTTATTTCTGCAAACGTTCATGGTTAACCCTCTTACAAGTGACCTAGCAACCGATGGATAGGGGTCACGAGGGAGCTAAAAATCAAAATTTTTATTCAGAAAAGGCATGCGTGGACTTTCGAAAAGATTCTAGCTTACATATAGTGGAAATCTACGTGGCTTGTACATGTACCACACATCTACAAATTTCGTGGTTTCGACGCCCTTTTCACACTAAAGGGGGAGGGTAGTCCTTTGGTGTTTACAAAGACGGCGCCCTATGGGGCAAGCTCTTAGAAGATGCTCCTTTGTCAACTCGATGACGTGTCATAATACGCTGGCTCTGTAGTTTTGTGATTTCTGATCGAAGAGAAAGAAGGAAACATACGATTGCTGATATAACCAAATCTAATTTTTGTGATAGCCTATGAATTCGATGGCTTTTGGCAACCTCTGCATCACTATCAACGTTGCAAGAATTTCCAAAACACAAGTATGAATACCTATCATTCCAATGGTAAATAAAACCAGAGTTTTAAATAAAAGCAGCTTAGATTTATGTAGTTTTGGATGTATCATGCACCTACAGAAATCAAATTTTTGTGGATGCAATTTTTTCCTTAAATTATTAATCTAAAGTTATTAAATCTAATAATATTAATACTATAATATATTAATATTAATATTAATATTAATATTAATATTAATATTAGATTTAAGGATAGATGCACACCTTTCTTTAAATTATTAATCTAAAGTTATTAAATATAATAATATTAATATTATAATATATTAATATTCATATTAATTTTTTTTTTTTTATTAAATGGTATAGTAACATAATTATAATAAACCTACATCAAATTAATATTTTCAAATATTACAACCTTGACGTGGAAATATCTATGCTTTTAAATATTTTAATATATCCATAGGATACCGTTTTTCCTTTTAAAGATTAATTTTACAAATATTTAATTAAAAGAAATATTAAAATATTTTGGATAAATATTTTCGGTTATTTGTGTTGAATTGTATTGTAGTTTTTAAATTTGTATGGTTATTCTCAATTTTGTTTTGAGCCGGCATTATTTTTTATTAGTTTATTAGAAGCATGACATACCTACTCATTCCCTCGTACTGGATTGTAGAATGTGCTCTTGGTGCAATCAGAAGGAAGCACAAGATTAATAATTATTGATCGTGAAGCACAACAAAATGTATTTAATATTCATTACCATGGAAGAGTACAGACAAACACACTGCAAATTATGAAATTGAAGATGAACCATCCCTCTAAAGTGGATTCTCTTCTGCCAAAGATCGTTTGATGAATTTACAACCAACATAGGGTGATTTTGACACAAATGAAGCCATCTCTTCTATGAAAAAACAATGGAGTTGATTGTAATTTCCACAAATAAATGGAAGAGTCTTTCACCATAGATCGACAAACCATAATGTTGCATGCCCAGAACTAAAATAGATTGATGGTATGTGAATGCTCCAACACTCTCGGAGTTTAAAGAGCAAGTCCACATTCGATGGTTTTGATCAAGCAATTTACTAAAGAAATCAATAGTGGAGGTTAAATGCAGACCCCCTCAACCTATTTTGAAACCACTAAGGGGCGAGGTGGGTCTACCAAACCATCGAAGGATTTATTGTGGGGCACACACGACCATCCACCTCATTTTATACATGGTTTGATATGTATTTTTATTTGCAGGATCGAAATCCTAAAAGCACATATATTAAGAAGTTTTTGAAAATGGGGAGCACTTCACTCTAAAATGGGACAATTTTAGTACTAACAATTGGATCGAGAGGTGCAAACGAATGTTAATAAGAAGAGTGGGGGAATGTGGAAGGAAATAGTTCGTAAATTCTTTTGTGTAATATGTTTGGATTGTATGAAATTCGATAGGTTGAATGACCACAATTAGCACACCGTAGGTTAATATTTAGTTTACAGACTATAGAGGAGAGGGAGGAAAATCTCTTGCAGATAAGAGTCTGAAAACGTTATCTTGTGAACCTCGTAATTAAAGTTTTGGCCAATAAATTTTTGTAAGCAGTAATAAATGATATTATTGATTCTCATGTCGTTTAAGGCAGATTTTTCATGGCCTCTATAGACCTATATTCACTAAAACCCCTAACTTTAATGCATAAGAGCATATTTATAGCTATTGTTCCCACCTTACCATATATGTGGGATAATTGGCCTTACTATAAAACTCACAACTCACTATCCTAAAACTTTATCTTAACCTAAAATATCTTAGCCATAGAAAATATAAATTGCTATGAAAAGTTCTTAATGCCCCACATGTTTTACCATCAACTAACACTGAAGTGGGTTATCTTAGGCATTGCAACAACCCTCCTCCTTGAATTGTTTGCCCTAATGTAATTATGGCACTGAATGTCATAGTATTTCAAACTCGATGTGTTGAAAATAAGGGTACCAAGGAGGTGTTTCCTAGTGCATTTATCCATTTGGCCTAGGAAGACACATTAGTGACCCTTTTGTCTAGTGACATTATTTTTTTTATAAATGTCATGGAGCAAAGTACTTTTTATGAGATTTTATCTGTATACCTTAATTTATTAAAGTCACATGTTTTATAAAAGTGACTTTATGAGAAAATTACTAAGTACACTTTATAATATTAAAGTGGCTTTTATGCTTTAAAAGCGCCTCTATGAGATAAAAAGTGCACATGCTACAAAACCTTAAGAGTATTAGGAGACTCATTAATTGAGTGGGACCACATGAGGGAGGGGGTTAAGTATGGGACTTGATCTCAGCCATTGATCTCATGGGCTAAGATTTAATCTCAGCCCTTGATTTCTAATGGTTAGGGTTCTCCTCTTTTGAAGTGACAAAAAAGGGAAAAGGATATAGAACTCATTATTATTATCATGAGACTTGAGGAGCGCAAGGAGCATGGAGGAAAAGATTGCAGGGATATGGAAAGAGTTTGAATAGCTAGAGAGAAAACATGTATGAGTTTCTAGCTCCAACATCTGGCACACATCTGGAGATTTTTGTTGAAGAGGTTTTAGGTCACTTTTCTATGATTTCTGGATATTTTTTAAGATAGTTATTAGTGTAGATTTTGGAGGGTTCCTGAGTATGACACTCAACATACTTCTAGCATTAAAAAATAGTAAATTGAAACTTTGTTACCTATGCTAGAGAACAATCAACTACATCAAGATTCACTGAGTCTGTTAGCATATATTTTGGGCCTCTTCCAAGACATATTTCATGCCATTTGCAGTCATAAGTTGAGGTAGAGATATTGGAAATTTTTTTATTGTACCTAGTACGTGATTCTATGCATAGTTGGGTGGCTTCAAGCATGAAATTCGAGGAAGATTAGATCTTTGTTTGATGACTATATGAGGGATCGAATTTGCTTGTAACTAGCAGTGACATCATGAAACTAAAAGGGATATAAGTTTGAATTTTCTCTTATGTGTATAAATTTCCTTAAGAGCAACCAAAATGATCCTTAAAGACTCGCTCTCCCCTTCTAGGTTTTTCTAGGGTCATTAGCGTTGAGAATTCAATAGGGAAATGAATGTGTTAATTTTCTTTAACTTGATAATTGTTTTTGTTACCTTTTTCCTTATTAGCTTTGTTCCTTATTATTATAATGTGAGATACATAAAACAACTACTTAAAAATAAGAGCAGTGGCACAATATATAGGTTGCAAGCCAAGGCCAAAACCCCTCCTCCTAATGGGAAAACCCTTAAATCTCTTTTTTTCTTATAGATCCTTGAATTGAAGAATACCAAGACCTTGTGACTCAGAACAATTCCCTCCAAGATCAAGATCAACCACCAACTCCACCTCCGACTGCAAAAACTTCAACCTCCTACTGTAGATCCAAAATTGTGTCTACCCCACAATTGTTTCAACTGTTGCTACCACACTTAAAAACTTTGATCTTCCTCTTTTAGCCTTCTCTTTCCTTTCCTTGTGAATTAGGGACTGAGAGATACCCTTAGTGACATTTCCTTGCATTATTTTGTCCCTTCCTTCCAAGATCAAACTATATGTAACCCTTGCACAAAAACCCTAGCTTCATCAAGCACGTGGGAGAGAGAGCTAGCCAAAAGACTTCGAATTTCTTCGACCTCTTCTTCATCCTTGTTCTAAGACCTATTCTTTGTCCTATTATTCACATAGAAAGAGAGATGAGTGAGTGATTCTTTGGAGGACAAGTTTCTCTCTTTATATATTCCTCTTCAAGTGGTAGAGATTACTCTTCAATTAGGCCGACTTGATAGCTTCTATGCCGACCTGATCTTGGAGGGTATTTTGACACTTTAAAGACAAAAATATTTTTTCTTTACAAGATACAATGTTCCCAATGGGGTCTTCAATAGATGACAATTAATCTTAGACCTATTACAAACCCTATAAGCACTCAATGGGTGCTTGACCTATAAAATAAAAGAACTCGATCATGAAACCCATGCTCCAATAATAATAATTTCTTTTCATTTTATAATCCATAAGAACACATTTCATACTTATGAAGACCGAACCTAGTTACACATTTTTCAACACTCCCTATTAGCTAGGGAGGTATTCATAAGAGGTACATGGTCATTCTCAGTCTGAAGAGATCTCATAAAAAGAGTCAGATCAGTAGCCCATCTGTCTAACATCATGTTAACCAACATTGTCACATAGTGAGGCCTTAACTAACATCTCTATCTCTCCACAATATCAGAGCACAATGTTGCCGAGACGAATGATTTATAGACACCATAATCATTATCTCTCAAGGTACATACTCCAGCCAAGTGTTCATCAAGTATGACCTTCTTTGGACTATTATTATCTTGGATATTCAGTCCTCAAATAATATCATTCCATGCCTACTCTTGTCTTGAATTCCCTGCCACATTCTCAAAGAGTATCGAATGCCAGGTGGTTACCCAATCCTCCATTCTTTCTTCCTAAGTGAAGACATGAATGTAGTGTCTATGTATCCCTTTCAATTAGGGAGGATACATCAACCAAGCCAACCTTGTCTCTCAAGTACACAAGCTTCTTGTTAGGAAGATATTTTGTCAATATTTTAGCTACTTGTTCATCATTGGAGATGTATTGTAGTTGTAACACACCATTTTGTACTAGCTCTCAAATATCGTGATACTTGTTGTTTATATAATCTATCCTTCCATGAAATACTCGGTCTTCAAACAAGCATTTACAACTATTGTTATAAAAAAAATATCAATGTAGGGTTCATTAGTCCTTCAAACAAGTTGGATATCAATTTCCTCAACCATATTGCTTCTCTTCTTATTTCACAGGCTGCAAGATACTCAACCTCGGCACTACTCAAAGAAATTGTATCTTACTTTCTGCTCATCCATGAGACGATGGAGGATCCTAATCTGAAACATCCTCCTGTAGTGCTCCTACCACCTTTCTCACTTCCTCCTGAGTCAGAATCTGTGTATCCAATTAGTTGGACATCATTCCTTCTATCATACTTCAGACAATAGTGAATAGTTCCTCGCAGGTGTCTCAGAATATGTTTTTCTTCTATCAAATGATCATGCTTTGGCTCCACTTGGAATTCACTAAGAACATTTACTGCAAAGGATATGTCTCTTTGAGTATTCACCAATCACATCAATGATCTAATTAGTTTTCTATACTTGGAAGGATCCACAAGGCTTGATTTAAAACTCCTTAGTCTCTTCAAATTTTTGATCATCGGAGTGGTCATAGGTTTGCATTACATCATGTCAAACTTCTTCAACATCTTGATTATGTACTTTCCTTGACACAAATAAGCTTGATTAGGTCCTTCCCAGACTTCTAGTCCTAAATAGTAATGCATCAACCCAAGATCCTTCATGTCAAATTCTGCTGCTAGTTGATTCTTACATTCTTCAGTTTGACCTTCTACACTTTTCAAGAGAAGATAATCTACATGAAGAAGAATGATTATAGCTTCTCCATCTACAACCTATTTTTTAAAGGTTTTGATCAACATAAATTTTTGTGAAGCCTATTTGTAGAAATTCTCACTGTAGATTAAACTGATTATGCAATGTACTAAAGGAAAATACTTAATCTACTTCTACAATCAAACTTGCGGAAGCTTAATCGATTTTTGAGCAAGATAAAATAGAACACATATAACGAAGAAGAAGAATCAATACACATGAAACGCGGAAGAATACTCTAGGGAAAGCCTCAACTAAAAACCCTGCTATCTGTATTATCATACAAGTGGAAATATCTCAGGATTACACAAAGCTTTAGCTCTCACAACTATCCAGCTCTTAGTATAATCCTTCACTACTACTCATAGATAGACAAGGCTTCTCACAGACCTTCTCCTCTACCCTCCAAGCCTCCTATTTCCTTGCACTATTCCTCTGGGATGATTCACCTTCAACCAAATGGAACACTGCTCTTACACATTGTAAAACTACACAATCCTTAAGGAATGAATTCCTTCTGTATGCAAGATATTTTCTCATAGGAATATTCTTGCAACTGATAGTACACTATCCATGTCTTTAATCTCTACTGGGTCTTTGTATGAATGGACATGCATGAGTTATTTATGAGAGAATATTTAGTTATCTGGAGCACACTAGTTGCATGCATGCATGCATGCATTAACTGACTAAACTCACAATTAGTTCCACAAACTGTTTGGAACTAATTTAACTAGACTAACTCAGTTAACTGAGCTAACTAATTACAACTCAAATACAACTCATGCTTATCTCCTTAATTAAGGGACAACTTCCTCAATCAAAGGGATAACTGTTGCATGACTTCACAAAGACTTCATGTTTGAATTTCTCCAACTAGTTAACTCAAGATGAATTAATTAATTATTTTTCAAATAGCTGGTGAGACTAAATTCGAATTTTAATTCAAGGACAAATTAAAATTGGAATATATCCTGAAATGATATCTATACCAATGCTATTTTTAGCATTTCTATTTTTAGCATTTCTTGTTGCTATTTTCAACACTCCCTCTCAACAAGAAAGGAATTATCTGCCACCTCGATCCTATCTCTATGGAACTCGAATTTACACTTTGACAATGCCTTAGTCAAAATGTCAGCATCTTGCTCCTCGGTCAAAATATACTACAACAACATGATCCTCCTCACCACACAGTATCTGAGATGATGATACCGAATGTCGATATGCTTGGACCTGTCATGAAATACTGGATTCTCAAAGAGTGTGATACAACTCTGATTATCACAATAGATCACAGTTGGATCCATCCTTTGATCAAACAAACCAACTAGAATTTTCCGCATCCAAATGGCCTCACATGCTACCTGACTTGAATCCATGTATTTAGCCTCTACTGAGCTGAGTGCAACTGAGCTCTATTTCCTGTTGTACCAAGAAACTACAGCTAAACCAAGGTTTAAAATTCCTCCTAATGTGCTCTTCCGATTTGATGGAATCCCTGCCTAATCTGCATCTGTAAAGCCCTGTAGCTTCACTCCCTTTGTCCATATGTACCATAATCCATACTGAGATGTGCCTCTAAGGTATCTCAAAACATGCTTAGATGCCTTCCAAAACTTCTTGGTAGGCTGAACCATAGCTTGACTCATCTGGTTCACTGCATAGCACAAATCTGGTCATGTGCTCACTAAGTACATCTGTGAACCCACAAGCTGCCGATACACAGTGGCTTCTACTACTTCTCTTGAAGTAGCATCCTCCTTCCTCTAGTTACCTGCTAGAGGAATCTGCATGGGCTTGCACTTCTCCATGTGGAATCTCCTGAGTATCTCATTAGCATAATTTCCTTTAGACACAAACACTTCCCCATCCTTCTGCCACACTTCCATGCCTAGAAAGTAGTGCATGAAACCCATGTCTTTCATCTCGAAGTCTCTTGCAAGGTCCTCCTTGCAAGACATGATCAACTGATCATCACCTGTCAATATCAGATCATCAACATAAATAATAATGATCAACTGCTTACCTTCCACCATGATGTGGTACAAGTTCACATCTGCTTCACTCTTTGTGAAACCCAACCTGGTGAAGTAGTTGTCGATCCTAGTGTACCAAGCATGAGGTGCTTGCTTTAGCCTATACAAAGTTCTCTTGAGTCGGCACACATGCAACTCATGATCGAAGGTCTCAAAACCTTCTAGTTGCTCTATGTACACCTCTTCCTCAATCTTTACATTGAGGAATGCAATCTTCACATCCATCTGATTGATCTTCCAACCCATCTATGCTGATAGTGCCAACATCGATCTGATAGATGAGTACCTTGATACAGGAGCAAAAGTCTCATCATAGTCGATCCCCTCGACCTGTGAGAAACCACGGGCAACAAACCTTGCCTTATGTTTCTCCACACTACCATCGATAGCTTGTTTTACCTTGTAAAGCCAATGGGAACTCAAAACTGACTTGTTCTCCGGTCTCGGAACCACATCCCAAACCCTATTCCAAACTATGGAGTCATACTCCTCCACCATAGCATCAACCCAAATCAGCTACTACACTAATTCCTCAAAGGAAGATGGCTCAGTCTCAACACATTCCCCAATAAGGGCCATGTATCCAGTGTACCTATCAGGTGACCTCCTAGGCCTGCGTTGAGAAGATGGTTCTCCCACATTCTCTCTCGCATCTGACAACAATCTGTCAGCTTCTCTCGTGCACTTCTGCCCATCTCTAGAAGACTCTGCTTGAGTGGATGTCTCCACTCATGGAACCTCTGCATGCGGTTGCTCTGCATTAGTCTGAGGCTCCTCCTCCTTACGAACCAAAAGTTCCTCCACAGCCTATAGTTGGAGCTCCCTCTCAAGGGAAACTCACATGGCCTTCTGCTCATCAAACTTAAGATATTTGTGAACAATTGTCTTCTGACTGGTAGGCAAATACCCTCGATAGTTGTGAGGTGAATCAGTGTACCCCACAAGTATCCCCAACTCAGCTGTCGGCTCAAGGTTCTTCCAAGCATCCTTGGTCACATGGCAATAAACCAATGAGCCAAAGATCCTGAAGTGACCCACATCTGGTCTCTTCCCGGATAAATCTTCCTCTATTGTGTTCATCCCAAGAATGAGAAGTGGGCTTCTATTCTACAAATAGACCACTATGTTGCATTTCTCAGCCCACAAATGAAGTGGTAGGCCTTGGTCATGAAGAATCGCCCAAGCTACCCCCAAAATCATTTTATTCTTCCTCTCAGCCACCCCATTCTGCTGTGGGTTATGAGGTGCCGTGAACTCCTGTTTAATTCCTTCCACTGCATAGAAGTCCTTAAACTCTTGAGAGACATACTATCCACCATTGTTGCTTCTCATGGCCTAAATCTTCTTCCCTAATTCTTTCTCAACCAAAGATTTGAACTCACAAAACTTTGAGAAGGTTTGATCCTTCTTCTGCATGAAATAGATCCAACATTTACGAGAAAAATCATCAAGGAAAATCACATAATACCTTTGTTTCATGGTGGAGGCTGTCGAGAATGGTCCACACACATCTGTATGAACTCGCTCCAAGATTGCTTCAGCTCAACTGTCTCGATCATGAAAGGAAGACTTGGCGTACTTTCCCAAGGTACAACCTTTGCATGTGTCCACTTTCTTAAGTTTACCCTTGGGAAGTCCGGTAGAAATCTATTGCGTAATCTTCAAGGCCCCATGATGCAAGTGGCCCAATAGCCTATGCCATAACTTTCCAATACCTTGGCTTTGCACCAATTCTGCCTTGGAACTCAATGCATCATAGTCATCTACCTCCAACTTGTAGAGATTCTTCACTTGAATCCCAATCCTCTTGGTATGACCCGTGGTTATGTGTCTCAGGAACACCTTTCCTTTACTGAAGACTGCATCATAGCCTTTGTCTTCCAACATCGCAACTGATACAAAGTTTTTCTTCAGTCCATGCACATACTTTACGTCAATCAGGGTGAGAGGAGCTCCATGCTCCCTCTGAAAAAAAACTGTACCTTCACTTGAAACAGGGTACTTTCCATCATCACCCATATCTATGCGCATCTTGAGGTCTTTCTCCTCCAAGGAGCTGAATAAACTCTTATCGCCATTCATGTGGAATGAGGCTCCACTATCCAGGTACCAAACACAACCCACCATCGATGAAACCATGCATGTGATGAGGGTAAAATCCAATTCGAACTGAGAGGCTAGTGCCTCACCTTCTGATACTTTTGAGGATCCCTTCTTGGATTTCTTCAATGGACAATTAGTTGCATAATGTCCCACTTCATGAAAATTAAAGCATCTCACTTTAGATTTGTCAATCTTCTTCCTACCATGGGAAGAACACGATTTGGAATTGGAAGCCTTCCCTTTCCCTTTCCTCCCCTTACTTGCTAAGGTTAGATTTTCTTCATCATCATGCTTAGATGAAGAACCATCTCTACTGCTCCTCCTGATCTCCTCCTGCATCAAATCTGACCACAGTCGTTCCTAATCGGGCAGTTTCTCTCTTCCATTCACTAAGTCCTGGTAGCTATGCCAGCTCTTAGGAAGACCAAGGAGATCAAGACTCACCATATCATCATTGGCTCTCATTATTCCTACACTTCCAATATCATCTCTACAAGTGGTGAGCTTGTTCAAATATGTATAAATTGTGTCGCCCTTTTCACACTTGATTTTTCGAAGCTTGTCCTTGAGCGCGAGCTTCCTCTGGTTGCTACTTTTCTGATATAGGTCCTTCAATGTCTTCCACATTGAAAACAGAGTCTCCTTCCCATGGAGACATGAGAAAATATGGTCTCGAATTCCCTCGAGAAGAATCCTTCTTGCCTTCGCCACACACTTCTTCCATTTAGCCAATTCTTGGGCATTAGCTGCTGCTGGATTGGGTATTTCTTGATCAATGAAATCCTTCAAACCATTGTCTTCTAATACCGCTTCCATCCGATCCTTCCATGCTATGTAATTCGGGCTGCCATCTAGAGCATACTCGAGTCTCAAGCCATTGAACGCCATTGGTGAACTTTGAGGTGTGATAAGAATTCTATTTTGTACCTGCCATCAAGAACTTGAAACTTTGAATTTTCCCTTCTCAGTATGTTGTTCACAGCTTTGATCACCTTTTCTCTGATACCATGTAGAAATTCTCGCTGTAGATTAAACTGATTATGCAATGTACTAAAGAAAAATACTTAATCTACTTCTACAATCAAACTTGCGGAAGCTTAATTTATTTTTGAGCAAGATCAAACATAACACATATAACAGATAAGAAGAATAAATACACATGAAACACAGAAGAATACTCTGGGGAAAGCCTTAGCTAAAAACCTCGCTATCTGTATTATCATACAAGTGGAAATATCTTAGGATTACACAAAGCTTTAGCTCTCACAGTTATCCAACTCTCAGTACAATCCCTCACTGTTGCTCATAGACAGACAAGGATTCTCACAAACATTCTCCTCTGCCCTCCAAGCCTCCTATTTTCTTGCGTTGTTCCTCTAGGATGATTCACCTTCAACAAAATGGAACACTGCTCTTACACACTGTAAAACTGCGTAATCCTCAAGGAATGAATTCCCTCTCCATGCAAGTGATTTTCTCATAGGAATATTCTTGCAACTGATAGTACATTGTCCCTGCCTTTAATCTCAACTGGGTCTTTGTTTGAACTGACATGTATGAGTTATTTTGTGAGAGAATATTAAGTTATCTGGAGTACACTAGTTGCATGCATGCATGCATTAACTACCTAAACTCACAATTAGTTCCACAAACTGTTTGGAACTAATTTAACTGGAATTAACTTAGTTAACTGAGCTAACTAATTATGATTCAAATACAACTCATCCTTATCTCCTTAATTAAGGGATAACTTCCTCAATCAAAGGAATAACTATTGCATGACTTCACAAAGACTTCATGTTTTAATTTCTCCAACTAATTAACTCAATATGAATTAATTAATTAATTTTCAAATAGCTGGTGAGACTAAATTCGAATTTTAATTCTCAATGTTAAATCAAGGGCAAATTAAAATTGGAATATATCCTGAAATGCTACCTATAGCAATGTTATTTTTACCATTTCTATTTTTATCATTTCTTGTTGCTATTTTCAACACTATTCTTTTCAGGTATGCATCCATTCTAGCATACCATGCCCTTGGTGCTTTAAGGCCATATAATTCTTTCTTCAATCTGAAAACATATTCCTTCCTATATTTAACTTTGAATGCCAAGGGTTGCTCTATATATACTTTTTCATCTATTGTGTCATTCAAAAATGTAGTCTTAACATCCATTTGATGGATCCCATCTCATTGATGTTTCCAGAGAGACTAATGAATGAATCATTGTATATCTTGTTCTTAGAGAAAATGTCTCTACGTAGTATATGCCTTCTAGTTAAGAGAAGCCCCTAGCCACAAATATTTCCTTATATTAATCTATACTTCCATCTTTTGCATATGTTTCATCTTATAAATCCACTTGGAAGTTACCGTAGATTTGTCTTCGAGCCTAGGTACAATCTCCGAGACTCCATTCTTCATTATAGATTGATAATCTTCATTCATGGCATATTTACATTCCTAGTGATTTACAACCTCTTCAAAAGTGGATGGTTCTCATTCTATTAGTTTTTTCATGTATGAAACATACCCATAATATCTCTTGGGTTTCTTGCTTTCACTAAATGAGCCTTTCACTGCCCCATGACATTTTGAATCAAGTAGTGTAGATTTCAACCAATACGGCCTTTTCCTTATTTCAGGCATGACCACAGGTTGAACAGGTTCACTAGGACCTTCTTCTTCAAGGTGTGATTCTTCTTCTCCCCTGTTAACTTATTCCTCAAATACAGGAAGTTCTTCATCATCAGAGTCTATGGAAAGTTCCTTTGATTTCTTGAATCCTATGATTTCATAAAATATGACATCTCAATTGACTTCTATGTGATATCCTTCTTTTATGTAGATCTTATAGGCTGTCGATGAGCTATTGTACCCAACAAGATTCCCTTCATACCTCATGGATCAAACTTCTTTCTTTTGTCCTTTGGTATGTTGATATATACAGGACAAACAAAGATTTAGAGATGATCCATAGTTGGCTTCTTTCCAGTGAACACTTCTTCTAGAGTTTTGTTGGATGGGGACCTATGGGGACTTCAATTTTGAATGTAAACAACTATCTTTGTGGCTTCTCCCCACATAAACATAGGTAGATCCTAATCGCGTAACATTTCTTTTACACTTTCTTTAATGGACCGATTCTTCCATTCTATAAGTCCATTTTTCTCGAGATTATATGGAACTATCATATCCCTATTAATCCCATACTCCTTACAGAATTCTATATCAACTTGGATGTATATTCTCCTCCATTATCAGATATTTGTATCTTGAATCTTGTTTTTATAAGGTTCTCCACTTCAGATTTGAATTCTTGAAATTTAGTAAATACTTCATCCTTGGTTTTCATTAAGTTAGACCAAGTCTTTCTTGAATGATCATCTACAAATGTGACATAATAATATGACCTCCAAGTGATTTAGGAGTCATAGGGCCACATACAATGGAGTGAATGAGATCCAAGATGTATTTTGACTGTGAAGCACTACTTCCAAATAGACTCTTGGTATTCTTACCCAATTCACATCCCTTACATACTCCTCCATGATCTTGTTTCAGTTTAGGTATTCCATATACTATGGAACTTAGAGTTGCAAGGATCTTGAAATGTAGATGACCAAATCTTCTATGCCAAAGTTCACACAGGCTAATTTCAATGTGAGCTAGAACTTGGGTTGAAGGAGATATTAGTCTATAAATTATTCCTTCTCAAATATCAATGAATTTAGCTTGTTCTATACTTGAGCCTTTACTCCATACAACACCCTTTCCATCAATGAAAGCTACTTTATAACCCTTATCTTCTAAGCTTGAAATGCAAAGTAATTTCTTATGCAAACCTAGAAAAAATAGAATGTTGTTGAGGTGGATGTTTCTTCCATTCTCTAGCTTTATAGAGGTCGATCCAATACCCTTTACGGGATATATATCCCTATCTCCAAGTTCCACTGAATAAGTGGATTTTCCTTTTGATAAGGTCTACTATTGTTTGGAATGGCCAGTCATGTGTCTTGATGCACCACTATCAATTACGCAAATGTCTTTATCTTAGAATGTGCAAGAGAGAGTCAAGAAGAGACTGTCATCCTTTTCCTTGAATGCTACCTTATTTGAAGAAAATAAGATATTGCACGCTTTCTTCATACCTTCTTCGAGATGGCTTGCTATCTTGGAACACTTGTTGACGAAATTATTCATTGTAGAGTAGATCTTCATGATGCCCTTAGCCAACCTTAGCTCTAAAACGATGTTGAGAATTCGATAGGGAAATGAATATGTTAATTCTCTTTAACTTGATAATTTTTTGTGTTACATTTTTCATTATTAGCTTTTTTCCTGATTATTATAATGTGAGATACATCAAACAACTACCAAAACAATAAGAATAGTGACATAGTATATAGGCTGCAAGCCAGGGCCAAAACCCCTCCTTTTTAGGGGAAAAACCTTAAATCTATTATATTCTTATAGATCCTTCAATTGACGAATACAAAGACCTTGTGACTCATACCAATACTCTCCAATATCAAGATAAACCACCAACTTGGCATCCTACTACATATCCAAAATTTTCTCTACCCAACGATTGTTGCAACTATTGTTTCCACACTTGAAAACTTTGATCTTCCTCTTAGAGCCTTCTTCTTCCCTTCACTTTTTATTCCTTGTGACTTAAGGCTTGAGAGATACCCTTAGTGACCTTTGCTTTCCTTCTTTTGTCCCTTCCAAGATCAAACTAGATGTAACCCTTGCGCAGAAACTCTAGCTTCACCAAGCACGTGGGAGAGAGAGATAACCCAAACACTTTGACTTTCATGGACCTCTTCTTCATCCTTCTTCTTTTACCTCTTCTTCATCCTCTTCTTTGCATAGAATGAGGGATGATTGAGTGCTTCTTTGGAGGATGAGTTCCTCTCTTTATATAGGCCTCTCCAAGGGGTAGATGTGGCTCTTTAGTTAGGCTGACTTGACAGCTTCAAGACCGACTTGATATTGGATGGTATTTTGACACTTTAAAGACAAAAATGTTTTTTCTTTACAAGATAAAATATGCCCATTGGGGTCTTCAATATATGAAAATGACTCTTAGACCTAGGAAAGGCCTGAGAAGGACTCAATGTGTGTTTGACCTATAAAATAAAAGAACTTGATCATAAAACCCATGCTCCAATAATAATAATAATTTGTTTTCATTTTATAATTTACAAAAACACATTTCATACTTATGAAGAACGAACCTAGTTACACATTTTTCAACAATTAGATAAAAATCACTATGTAGTGTTCTAAGTGTGTGTGCTTGCATTTATATCTTGTATCAGTTGTGAAAAATCAAAAGAGTAGAGTAGTCGTATGTTTCTAGTTGAATGCATGTCTAACATTTATATCAGTTATGTGTATTTATGGGGTTTTGGAATTAAACCTATGCAAAGACTTTAAATTGGAAAGGGCTACAACATATACACAATTTTTTTGTACTATGTAGTGTCAGTTCAGGTCAGATCATCCTATTGAGAAACATACTTTGGAAGTATTCCATTCCTTAATTTTATAATTTGATAGCTAATTATCTCTACTATTTGTAGTTTCACTTATGATATGGTCAAAAAGATATGGAAGCTTCTATTAGGGATAAGTTTTTTCTTAGGAATGGATGTTTTAAGTTCAACAAGTTTTTTTTTCATGAGAAATATTTGTATATTCCATATCAGGAATATACATATTTTAGTTTTTGAGGGATTATTCAGACAACAAGGCTTGGAGCCATTTTAAGAAACACTCATTATGAGCTCAACATGTCACATATGTGAATTGAAACTAAGTGGGGAGGATAACAACATTTCTCCCTACCATTTGAGCTAAACCTAATAGACAAAGTTTAGCTAGCTTTATTCCAAATCTTTTAACAATTTCCTTCGACAATCCATATGACACCCCTTTTCCTCTATGGGATATCTCATGTTGCTTGTGTTCAAAAAGCAACATCAAAATATTTTGGAGGTATTTAATAGGCTTATCACTAATATCTATATGTCACTTGTCTTGAGTCACAGAGACAGCAAGCTCTTGTAATAATTTTGTTTCATAGTTAGAATTTGCAGGTTGAAAAATGGTAGGCTCTCTAAATGTTAAGCTTTTTTCTATAACATTTGAGGCAAATGTTTGATGGATAATTTTCCCTATTTATCTTGTAAGTTGGTGCCCATGTTCAAAACAATGGCCTCTAGAACTCTTTCATATCCATCTTTGATGGGAGAAATGATGTAATATTTTTCCATAACAATTTTTGTAGTAGATATCATTATCATTACCCCTGTTTGGTTTGGGTTCCCCCTATAATTATTCCAACAACCATTGTTGTTTTCATTATCCCTTTCATTATGTTGGATCCCTAATAAAAGAGTGCATGTTATTCTACAAGCCATTTATGAGTCCATTTCTATAAGAGCCAACATACAAAATTTAAATCTACATGCCGATAATGAAGTTTGATTAAACATACGGGGAATTTTCATGTGGTATTTGATTGATCACTATAGTATTTATTAATGGTTATTATTTTTCCTTTCACTACTGTGCATGTTGTATAAGTTTCAACTCACTTTCCAAAATAAACTATCAAAACAATAGCCAAGTCCATCATGTGTCATGAATAGTTTGTGGTACCATAGTTGAAAATAGTTGAATTTTTTAGTACCTGAGTCAAACTCTACTTAGTTCTACTTCTAAGGCTAATTAACTTCATCCTGAATTTGATTCTCTTCCAACATATTAAACTTTCCAGTACCAATTATGAAAACATCACCATGAAACCAAATCACATTTCGATCATTGGCTTTGATTAAAAAGAAGGGGACTTTTCATGTGGTATTTAATTGATGACTACAATATCTATTAATGGTTATTATTTTTCCTTCCACTATTTTTAATGTTGTATAAGTTTCAATTCACTTTCCAAAATAAACTATCAAAACAATAGCCAAGTCCATCATGTGTCCTGAATAGTTTGTGGTACCATAGTTGAATTTTTTTAGTACTTGAGTCAAACTCTACTCATTTCTACTTCTAAGGCTAGTTAAATTCATCTTGAATTTGATTCTCTTCCAATATATAGAAATTTCCAGTTCCAAGTTTGAAAACATCACCATGAAACCAAGTCACAAAAGATTATATACCAAAGGCACTACTACTCTGCTTTAATATGGCAAAATTTTAGTAAGAGTTAAACCAAGAGAGAAATTAATCCACCATTCATTTTAAAGAATCTTGTAGTTCATGCCTTATAACTAGTGATTAGGTTCACCATCAAAGCATCTCTACCAGTGTCAATAAGTGCAGATTATGACCATACAGTAGCGAGGTAACAAATTAAACAGTGAGTAGATTTTGAGAAATACCATCATAATTTTATGATTTAAATTGTAGATTGTGTAAGGCACCAAAATAGTATAGAAGTTATGTCATGTAATATTTCTCAATCCAAGTGTTGTCGATTCTCAATAAAACACAAATTTTTTATCCCTTGGGATAGCAAAGTAATTGATCAAAACTGGCTAAAATATATCATTCAACATAAATTTAGGATATGTTGTCTCTGACCATGAGAACAATGACTTGAAGTGTGATTATTGTGCCAAGTTAACATTGACTTGTTTCATGTATCAACAACATTCAAAAGGACAAAGATACACTAGAATTAAGGAACATGTTCAACAAAAATATATTATCATGAGAAATCAGACTTATGCTACCTGCACAAAATAATGAAAGCATGCCAGTATACAGTGGTGAAACGATTACCCAATCAATACATCAAAAATGATCAAAATGAAGGAAAAAGTTAGAGTTAAAGGAATACTTATTATGTTTGTATGAGAAGTTGCAAATTTTCATGATATTTTGTGGCATTCCAACTTGAACAAGGTCTAGAAGAATCCTATTAGGGTGGGCTTGGAATGTCTTAACATAGCTAAAAATGTAATCCCATCTACCACATTTCAACCCTATTAAGTGCTCCCTCTACTCGTACAAGATCTCATGCATTTAAAAAAAAGCAGGAAGTGTCTCAATCAAAACTATTTCTCTAATGTTCCCTCTAAGGACACCCGTAGCATCTTTTGCATGCTCAAAATATCATTCCGCAACGCAACTTCCTTGCATTCCAATCAGATATCATGTTAGATTTAGAGGACCAGTGCCATGATGATCCAAATCAAATACAAAATGAAAAAGAAAAGGAAATTTCAATGATATTTCTTAGTAAATTTAAATGATAAGTGCCACAATAATCTACATCAAATACGAAAGGAAAAGGAAATGGAACAATTCTTTTTCACAGAAATTTTATAGAGAATAAAAATTTAACAACAATCTTGGACAATGTTGTTAATGAAAACCTAAAGTTATCCAATTTGGGGGGATAAAAGAAGGGTCCAGATCCTCCATTTTCTAGTCAAGACATTACATGATTATGATAAAATTAAAAACCAAAATCCACTAGGCATCCCATTGAAGATTTCCAATCAATCTCAACATTGGATTTTGGAAAGTGCCAACCCCTAGGCCTAACAAAGAGCACAAAAGCCTGATCATTCAGGTTGTATGTATTGTTTCTTGTCTTTTCCGTACATTATGGTTCCTTCCACTACATCCTTCAAGTTTATGTGACCTCTCATAATGTTTTTCCAAGTGGGATACAAAGAATCCTCAATGTATGATTGTGCCAAACAATAAGAACCAAATTGATCAAATTTACTTAACAATGGAAATACTTTTGAGACATGGATGTCTATAAACAAGGGTACCACTTTTTTCAACTTCCCCATAAATAGAGGTGGCAGTGAATCTTGACCCTTCGAGTGGACATTTGGAAAGAAATGATAATGAAACATAAATGATTCATCGGGAACTCTTATTATGTTTTTTGATGCATACCAATGCCCAAAGTTTGTAAGGAAGAAATGTATAATTAAAAGAGGGGCATATGGAATAGCAAGCTATAACTAGACTATCTCATAAAGTTGATGCCTATTATATTAGTGTTACGATAAAACTAAAGTAATTTTAATAATTTTAAAAACTACATCTTAAAGTATGATATATGATCTATTGAATAGTTTTGTAGTTATATTGGTCTAAGGGTACTTGGGGGAATGGTAAAAGGAAACAACTAACTAATCAACTGCAAATCTCATCAACTAGGAGCACACAAGCATGCTTAAGAACATAGAAAAATAATAAAAGGAAACCACCATGTAACAACAACATCAAATATAAGAAAATAATATTAATCCATGTGCCAATTACAAGAAAGGATAAAGGTATATAATATAGAACAACAAACATGTAGAAGCATCCATGAGAGAAATTAGTTGAGCAGAGTCCATGCTTTCATTGGCAATAATCACAAAGTAAAATTCCATTCTCTACATAGAATCCCTAGAAAAAGAAGAGAAATACTAACGTGAATGGCTCTCATGCTAACTGAAAAAGGGATGATTTTCATCTTTGATATCCATTATAGAAAACACTATTTAATAATCTACAAGAGTCCAGTGAAATTTCTAAGCAAAACATGGTAAAATAATTTGATTACAAAGCGACACAAATTCAACCCAACATTTTCAATCCTTATGGAAAGGCTTTGTCATTGAACAAAAATGTTATCCAACACTCTCGGGAAACTATTTATTACTATAGATTTTTTTTTATTAAGGTGGAAGGATTCAAAACTTGAACCAAATTATGTTGTTGGTGTCAATCTCCTAGATCTTGCAATGCATGTTTTACATCTAGTGAAACCATTTTTACTATGTTAACAAAGAAAAAGAGAAATTATGCTTCATTGTTTCTTAAAAAATAGGAAGAATTTTCGTGACTGAGAAACCATGTAGCATAAAATAACAACTCATTTGCATAAAAAAAATATCTGGTGAAATATAAGCAAGATCATTCTCCCCCATTGCTTCTCGTAATTTTCCTTGTTAGCTTTCTTTTTGTGCTCACCTCAAGCATTAGTGACACCATCCCATACTTCATCATTAAAAACTCCTTATTACCACCAACTTACTTACACTTCCAACTATTAGAACTCCAAGACCTCTACCATAGAAGTCTAATGAAATATTGAGAAGTACCCGACCAGTTGATTTTTCAAAAAGAATCTCTCTTACCACTCAAATCAAGGAACTCACAAAAACAAATTGTGACTACAAACACTAGTTGTCAAAAATAGAGGCTCAATTTTTCTTCCTTATAACAGGGAAAAATTTGACTAATGATGAGGAGGACTTTATCAATTCCTACCTTAGGTCCTATGGAACATGTGGCAATTTCGTAGCACTCATGAAGACTGAACTTTAAATCATGACAATGGTGGGACATCAAAGGGAAGAAAGGGTATCCATTATGGACAATTAGGGCATGGATGGGGATAGATGAGAAGACAATAATTGTAAAGAAAAACCTTCTCATTACTTAGCCTTCAACAATCCCAACATGCAGCCTTCGATCCACAGACTCCAATTCATGCAGACTCTTTTCACTTTGTTATTTCTTAATGTGTGGCTAGGTTGTACAATTTTGTTCTTATGGGATATACAACACAGGAGTTGCCAACACTATGGTCACCTTTAAAGTCATTTTCAGTTGTAAAGCATACAACCTTTTGTAACCATGCCAAGTTAAGTAAATACATCAACATTGCAACAACTTACCATGGTACAATGAGGAAAAAGCTAAAGCACATTAGAGGTTGAGGAAGTAAAATAGAAAAAGAAATTAAATCAAAATGCTTTGAAAAGATCAGCTCTGATTGCCCCACAATTATGGCTGCTCTGATTTCCACACAGTTATGGCCACAGGCCTTGTAACATTCTTGTGAGATGAATGAAATTTATCTTGTGTTGTTGAAAAAATGACAACTTGTACAAAATGCAAGTAACCATGAACTAGTCTAAAGGACAACACATAATTTTTCAGTGAAATTATGGAATGATTTCAATTAAACATTTTGATTATTTATTGTAAATCAACATTGATCTTAGATACAATTTAGAAATTATCGGAACACTACCTTCTGCAACTTTGTAGATTGTATTTTCATTGATATATCCCTTATATCTCTCTCACTCTCATTATTCTAGTGAGGAGTCAGAACAATAAACAACAGCAAAAAATAGTGTATGAAGTACTACTGTAAAAGTCCAAGAATGAATTTGGAAAGAACATACGATGGCCTTCAATTTTAAAGAAAAATTCATGGGATCATAATGATGATCTCTCATTTTAGAAGCTAGATCATTAAACGACTCTGGAACTACCATTCCTTCTGGGAGTGCTTTATTGTTTGATTGAAGGAGGACACCAAAAATATCTTTAGCCATTATTTGAACCATACATTTGCCATATTCAAATATCAATGAATTGAAAACCTCAATGAGTAACTGAAATCCATTACATAATGGGCAGACATATTCTATTTTTCCCTTCTACATAATCATAACTACAATGTGAAAACAATATCGCATTAGTTTGACTCAGTAACAACTATTCATGGATGTCAATAAAACTCAAATGGGAGACTCTACCCAACAACTTAGTTGATCACAAACTTCAGAAATAAATTATCCCATTAAAAGGTTATGAAATAAGCACTCAGAAAAAGAAATTAACCTAAATTAAGCAAGAACCAGGAAACTTATTGACCAAACCCCAATCTAATTTTGGGAAGGTGTTTTGATGGAGTTTGACTCTTATTGTCAGCTAAAATAGTAGCTTCAAAATTTATAGAGTCATTCTTTCATATATGACATGCCATAAGTGCCTAGCATTACATTAAATATCAAAAAGAGAAAGTCAGTGAGGCTAGCTATACTAAACCCTAAGACTAAAGGATGAAAAAACACAAGGAACCACTATGGAGTCTAAATATCAGTTAACAACAAAATCAATTATAGGTAACCAAATCAATAAAAAGATACTAATAGAAATACAAACAAGATCTACCACATTAGGCTTATGCTTTCAAACAAAATAGTCATGTATTTATGAAATGGATACTTATGTTTTTCTTGACTAATTAATGAATGGGAGAGGTATAATGACATACATGTGAAGCATTTTCCCTCCTCAAAATCCTTGGTCCCAATTTACTTGAACAATGTGCGTAAAAATAACCCAAATACAAAAAATTGTTTGTTGCACAAGTTACACCAAATGATCTTAACTAAAAACTATGCTCCCCAAAGTTTACTAAACATTCTGCATCAAATCTATGAAAAAATGTTGTGTGCGTCCAAAATAAGCCCAAAAATAAAAGGAATCCCAAATCAACTTTTGCCAAAATTAATAAAAAACCCATATGTTCTATGTTGTTTCCAAGTGAAGTGCAGTCCTCAAAATTATCAAGAGTAATCACTGCAATGAAAGTGAATACAAAAGGAAAAAGAAATGCTAGAAGCAACATAATGTAAAAGAGGGTCTTGTAGGATAGATGGTGTGCAAAAACCTTCACCTTCATAAAATATAGAGAGCCATTTGTGGTAGAAATGGTGATTCAAGACATGTTAGTAGATATGTGAACATGCATTATGAGATTTATTATTCCATTATGTAGTCCTTCCTATTTATCCCTTCTTAAAGGAATTTGTTGGGCCTTATAATTTTGTGAACACCAGTTAAAATCCATGGATAATTTGTGCTTAAGGAAACCACAATAGATCCATTCAAAAGAGAGGTATGTTCAATCACAACGACTAAATAAAAAAAAAAACCCATCGCCATTTTGTACACTTACATTTATATGTATCTAAAGTGGCCATCAGAGAATATTTCCCCTAAAAGATTATCTGAAGGTTTTTGATCCACCGGTATCTTGGTCGCAGGCTAGAAATTAAGATAAATAATCATAAATTAAAAACAAAACAAAAAATAGACTTCATCAGCATGTATCTTTTAACTCTGCCAAGCTCAATAAATAAAATTTCATTCATGCCAAAGAGGCCAAAAATACAAGGTAGAGTGGAAAACGATTGGTGGGAAATAAGGTGTACAATAACAACAATGTGTATCACCTACTCAAATCACCAATTATATGCTCAAATCATCGATATGACACACTTCTCTCAGTAAAATTATGAAACATCATATAATAACTTAACTTAGAACTTATAGCCAAAGCATCAAGAGTTATAATAAAGTTCTTAAATAATCACAATAAAAATAATACACATTAGAAATATCATATACACATGGATGATACATACCAAGCTAAATATGGTAGCTAAAGAAACTTCTTCCTAGACCTAGTGTCCTAGATGGCAAAGGCAAGGTGTCATCAAACCTCTTCCACAAAAAAAAAAATTCCAATAAGAAACAAATATCATTTTTGTATTAATATTAATGCAAAGGTGTAATTTACATCATCTAACATATACTAAATCTCCTTCATATATATGATGTGAGATTCTAATATGTGCAACATCTAATGTCAAAGCAATATCAAAATACCCATAGGATTCAAAATATTTTCATAAGATTCTAGTACTGTTATGTTCATAATGTACATTCAAACTAGGAAAACAACTTGATATCCAAATTAAAAATTATTAGATCTTAAGTTCAATGGATATTACCTTGATAATAAAGAATCTAGATATGCATGAAAATTTCAGTCTTCAAATAAGGGAAATGTGTCCTTTACCAATTGACGAACACTTCTCCATGTAGGTATTATTCATAATGTATTTAACCAAACTCTAATCCCACTCCCATTTGGATAATTTTTCAACCTTTGAATTTAATTTCCTCTGAATGTGATAAAATGATACAATCTTGAAGATTCTAATCACCTCCATAACTCTAATCATCCATTAAACTAGTAAAGAAGTGTTTAGGGAAGTATAACCTTTCGGCTGATCTATAACAACCTTTGAATCACCTATCACTTGTAAGTTTAAATTGTTGAAGTGATACAATTAAAATGACTAACATAAATGATGGATTCTTATTATTTTAGTACTTATTGGGTAGTCGTATTTTTGTTCCTAGACTAAATTAGTCATTTTTACCTATATTACTTATTAGCTAGTCATATATTTTAATCTCAAACTAAATTTGTCATTTATATTAGTCATTTTTTGTTGGGTCACTTAAGATTTCTCATTTTTTATAGTATTTCACTTGGAAAAGTTGCAGTGCCTAACTTTTTGAGTCACTTTGTCAGTAATTTCTCATTTTCTACTAGGGACAAAATTATTTTTGCATGGGGTCACATGGTGATATGCCCTAGATTCAAGTAGCCAATCAATACTACTTCTAGAAGTATATAAAGAGGCTTCTTCTTTTATGAAATATTAAATAAAACATCACTTTCAGAAGCTACTGCAATAGTCTCACCTTCATTTATGTTGCTTGATTTTTTACTTGTGTTGATTGATTTTTGTTCATTCTCCACCTTTTGTTCATTCTTCCAAAACCAATAATCCTTGTTCTTGTGTCCTTCTCTTCTACAATGAAAATAAATAAGTATTCTCGTTCTTGATTTTGATCTACCTCTATATTTTGAACACCCACGTCTGCCATACTTAATTTTCCTTCCACAATCAACTAAGACTAGATCTTATCCTCCCTAGCTTTTCGTAATTGATTCATGTCGCAAATCCTAATTCATTAAAAACTACTAACATCATCAAACTTTAGGGTCCTTACAAGTGATGAAGTGTTGATAGCTACTATCGAATTGTCCCATCTATTTAGCATAGAGAACAATAGTGAGTTGGCTTTAATATCATCATCCAAAATAATTTTGACAGAGACAAGTTGAGTGGTAATTATATTAACCTCATTCAAATGCTCTACAACTAAAGCACCTACCTGTTGAAAAATCTAGATTAGGTAGATTACGAGTGATTTCTCTTTACTTTGATAATTGTTTGTGGTGTTATTTACTTAAACTTGTAGTATTTATAATTAAATTCTTCTTATCTTGATTATTATAGTGTTCTTATCATCAAAAAAATGCCAAAAACATGAATATCAATAAAGAAAATGGACACAAGATGTACGCTCCTATACAGTGCCAAAACTTCTCCTAAATAAGAAAACCCACAAGAAATTATTCTCTTCTTATAGAAACTTCAAATGACGAATTCCAAGTCCCTTTAGACCCAAGAATGAGACCCCTCTAAGATCAAGTCAACCTCCTTTAGATGATCCTTTTTTCACAAATTCAACATCAGTCAAACAACCTCAAATTTCAAATTTCAGCCTCTATTTCAGAATTTCAACTTCTACTTCAGGTCTGCAACTTTTTGGCCCTCCCCCAATAGTTGTAACTTTGCAGGTGTCAGCGAAAGAGGCTAATTTAGGCCTCCTCTCTTCTTCAATTGGCTTGATTGTGTAGGAATTTAAAGGGTAAGTTCCTTAGAACACCAAAGGACACAGCTGACAAACAGATCACAAATCAGTACACCAGTATTCTTGATGTGGTTAAAACCCTCAAAGACGGAAACAGTCCATGACCTGAGCCAATGCGGCCACTTCAAGAAATTTATTAATGTAAAAGAAACAAAATTTACATAAGCTTATCTCATGAACGATCACCTAACAAATGACCCTCCATGCTCTTTAAATAGAGATCATGGACCAATCGGGTGTTAAGCCATGGATCAAGTGTCGGTAATACCAAGGAGAGAATGAACTATTGGATCACTTCATGTCTAGAAAATATCGTGACCGTCATATTGTAACTTTAAAAAAGTACATAATAAAGAAACACACTTTACCTAGCTATACACTATCCTAACATGACCCCTTAAGAACAACTTGAGATAGGATTGAAGGATGTACAAACACGACACAGTAGGAGAAGGAAGGAGACATTAGAGCATATCCCCCCTAGTGACAACTTTCTGAACTCCAACCATAAACCGAAGTTTAGTAAACTTCACCTCTATGAGAGCCCTTGTAAAGATGTCTGCAACTTGATCATTGGTTGAACAATATTGCACTTCAAGAACATGGTCAAGAATGAGCTTTCTAATGAAGTGCATATGAAATTCAATTTGTTTTTTGCACTGATGTTCGACTGGGTATTTACATAGTTGAATGGCACTTTCATTATCACACCAAAATGTAGTCGAATGTTGTTGTTGAAAACCAAACTCTCATAGGATCTGACGAAGACACAGGTCTTCCTTACTAGCTTCAATGACACCACAATACTTTTCTTCTACTGATGAAAGAGAAATGGCACTCTGTTTCTTGCAAGCCCATGTAATAGGTTCAATTCCCAAGAGTGAAGACATTACCTGTAGTAGATTTCTGATCATCTAGGTCAACTGCCAAATCGGAATCAGTGAAAACAACCAATAGAGGAGATGCTTATGCACTGTAATCAATACCAAACTGAATGGTACGTCAAACATAACGAAGTATTCTTTTAGCTGCTTTCCAATGACTTTCATGTGGGTTTTGCATAAACCAAGAAACAAGACCCACAAAAAAGGAAATTTCATGATGGTATGGGCTAGATACAAAAGTTTTCCAACAAGTTGATAGTATAAGGTAGCATCAACTTCAGGGGAAGTACAAGTGACTGAAATTTTGGCTCTAGATGGAAAGGGAGAAGGGGATGGTTTACATTCTTCCATGTGAAAGTGGCATAGAAGATCACAAGAATACTTGGACTGGGAAAGAGAAATACATTCTTTGGATTGTAAGACTCGAAGATGAAGAAAATAATGCAAGTGTCCTCAGTCTATCATTTCAAACTACTTTTTAAGGTTGGACTTCACATGGTTTATAAGGTTGGGATCACTACCATTAAGGATAAGATCATCAACATAAAGAACAATAATGATAAGTGACTTACCCACTTTCTTGGTGTAGACAATATTTGGAGACTAACACCTAGAAAAGCCACTATCTAAAAGAAAGCTATCCATTTTTACAAGCTCAAGGGGATTTCTTGAGACCATAAAGGGATTTCTTAAGCCGACATACAAGGATAGAGTCTATTTGTATAAATCTAGGAGGTTGTTCCATATAGATTTCTTCATGAAAGTCCCCATGTAAGAAGGAAAATTTAACATCCATCTAACGGGCTTCCCATTTGAAAGAGGGACCAAGGGAAAGAATAAGGTGGATAGAGTTCATTTTAGCAACAGGGGAGAATGTTTCAGTATAGTCAATGACTTCAACTCGTGAAAAACCCTTATCAACAAGATGAGTTTAATGTTTATCAAATTTTCCATTTCGTCCAAACTTGGTTTTGTAAACCCATTTGCATCTAACAAGTTTCTGTCCCTTTGGAAGAGGAAGAATATCCCATGTATCATTTTCCAATAATGAACAATATTCTTCATTCATATTTGCATCCCAATCTGGATTGCCTGAAGCTTTTACAAAGGTGTCAGGATCATAATTCGTTGAAGCTTGAGCCAGTAAAGAAGAGGCTCTATCAAACTAAGAATGTGTACGAAACTGATATGTAGGATCATCTGCAAGAGCACTTGCTGCATCCTTAGTAGCGTGGATCAATTTTGGAAGTTGAGGCACTGAAGGAGGACCACAATAAGGTGGGGGAGGATTTTCATCATCATTGTCATCATATGAAGAAGGAATATTTTCAAAAGTATAAGGGATAGAGAGAGGTGGCACATCCGCTGAACTAGGCTCGTAGGCCGATATATTTTCAGCAAACATTACATCTCTTCTAATGATAACATTTTTGGATTTAGGTTGAAGGTCTATATCCTTTGACATCTTCAGAATATCCAACAAAAATACATTTTTCACTCTTAGGTTCTAAGTCTTTATGTTTCTCATCTGGAATATGGGCCCATGCTTCACTTCCAAAAACACGAAAGTGACTTACATCTAGTTTAATTGAGCTCCATGCTTCTTCTAGAGTGATATTCTTTAAAACATTAGTAGGAGTGTGATTTACTATGTAATTTTCACATTTAATTGCTTCTTCCCAAAAATTGCATTAAAGGCCAAGAACATGTTAAAGACGTCACTCTTGAGTCTTAAGAAGTATACCCAAGTGTGTCTGGAGAAATCATCAATGAAAGTTAAGAAATACTTATAGCTAGAGAATGAAACAACTAGAAGTGGACCACATAAATCACTATGCGCAAGTTGTAAAGGGGTTGAGGCATGCCAAGAGGCACGTTTTTCAAAACTATATTGATGATGTTTTCTGAGTACACATTTGAAACAAACATCATCTCTGCAAAATACCATAGGAAGACTTGTCACCATATTCTCTTTACATATATTTTGAAGGGAGCGATAGTTTAAGTGACCAAATCATTCATGCCAATTTTTTCTCACTTCATCATTATGAGCAACAAATATTGAGGGAAGAGTTTATGACCCAAAATTGTTAAACTTATACAACCTTGTGGAATCATTAGAATGCCAATAGCTAAAATCTGTCTAGGATCTCTTAGGTCCTTAATTACAACATCATGAGGTCAAAATTCAACGGTTTTACCTTCACCTAAATGAGTTATCTGATATACAAATAGAAGGTTGCAAGATAAGTTAGTAACATATAATACATCACTAAATTGACCATTGTCTAGACGAATAGTTCCAGTCCCTACAACACTAAGATATCTATCATCACTAACATATATATTTTTGGTGTTCCAATCATTTAAAGAAGAAAACATGGCTTTGTTTTTGGCCATGTGATAAGAAGCTCCAGAATCAATGATCCACTCATGAGATTGAGAAGAAGAGGAAACGTTTATTGCATAACCAGATCGAGATGCTTGACAACCACATGCAGAAAGTGTTATTCTTAAAGCATTTGAATTATAAGTGGCCATCACAATTACAAAAGTTGCAATGTCTATCAGTCTTCTTCCCTTTGTTTTTAGTTTCCTTGTTGAGTTGACTTTTCATTTTGAGACTAAAATGGCTTAGGACCCTTGTTTTGTTTACGACCATTCTTTTTAGGATGCTGCTTCTTAGGATTCTTTGAAATTGGTTTTTGTTGGGCTACTAGGGCTTTCTTAGAAAAGTTATTAGTATTAATAAGACCAAGATGTAAGTGTTTCTCTTGCTTTCTTATTAAAAAATCATAAAAGGCATCAAAAGAGGGGGACTTGTAGTGGTGTCCTTGAGAAATAAAGGCTTCTCTAGTAGATTGGAAGGTGGAAACAAACACAGAGTAGGTTGGTCCTATCTTAGTAAGAATGGAATAGATAAGGCTACCATCTTCTTTCTTAACCTTAACACCTTCGAAGAGAAGTCTAAGGGCTTTGAAATTGGAAAAAAAATCTTCAGTAGAAGAAACATTATTAGGGTCCAATGTAAGCAACTCATTTTCAGGTTGACGGGCTCTAATTTCATTTTTAATTCCAAAAACTTTATTGAGTTGTTTCATTACTTCATCAAGGGTATCAATTTATGTGATATGGAATCTAAGGTCTAGAGAAATAGAAATCCCTATCAACCCACATGCTTGATCTTGCTTATATTCCCATTTGTCTTGCTTATTTTTATATTTAGGTTTAGACTCTTGGCGTGAGGCTATTCTATAAAGACCTTTACTTCTAAGTAAATCCACAATGTAGGATAGCCATTGAAAGTAGTTGATATTGTCAACAATAAATAGGCATGGAATTTCTATTTTAAAGGAAACGAAAGCTACAGATACTAAAACTAAGTGTTCCAATGGAAAGATCTCGAAAAATTAGGCCGATTAAAATAACAGCTCTAAAAATGGCTTCTGGATGAAGAAGTTATGGATTTTTGAATAAAAGTTGTTGAAGATGCCCACAAACTACGTGAATGTTGGGAAGTGAGTGATAATGTTATATATATATATATATATATATATATATATATATATATATATATATATATATAAAATCCCCCCCGCCCCCGTCCCCCCACCACTCCAAACTTAATCTAGTTAGCTCACTTTTAAAAAATATTACTTTATGTGACCCACTTTTATAAATAAGTGAAAGTCACTTTTACAATGGTACTTTATGAACTATCCACTATATTGTACCTTAAATAAGAGATAAAGTGACTTTAGAATTATAAGTTACTCACTTTTTATAATGGGTGAGAACACTTTTACATAAACTAACTTAAAAATATAAGTTACACGTGCTTTTTGAAAAAATAACTCGACAAAAGGAAAGACTTGAACACGACACCTCTATTCTCATAAAGTAACTTTGGACCAAGTGAACTAGTTTAAAAGGTTAGTAATTTTTGGAAAGGAGTACAAGGTTTTTTTTTTTTTTTTCCACTGAAACTTTAGAATGTGTGCTTACTTGAAAAACTATTTTTTTCCTACAAAACAAGAAAAGCAACCACACAACCCATAACAAACAAGCAAAAGTAATCCAAGACTTATGGCTTAAAGTTAGATTTGGCTGGAAACTAAATATTTTCCTCAATGTTTATGATTTTCTGAGATCACACTAAGGTGCAGTGGAAATGAGCATACACATGAGAAAAAACATTTATTTTCTTTTTCTTGTTTATCCATATTGCACATAGTCGCGATGCAAAGCGCATATGTGGAAATGAATGGTTTAGATTTGGTAATAAAAAAAATATGGAGGACTATAAACCGAAATAAACAGAGAGACAAATAATTGTAATTTAAAATAAAGATTGTGTACCTCTCAATCTTAAAAATGACGTAGCTAGGGCTACCGGAAACCTTTTCGCGTGAAACATAAGGGGTTCCTCACTAAAACATAGGCTCCTACCACAATAGAGTAGTCCTCTTGACTTGAAAGTGGTCGGAAACAATAGATTTAGGAAATGAAGGTTAGATGGAATTGTACCGACTTCAAATTTGGATCACCAACAGATGTGGCCCTCGAATATCTCTGATACCATGTAGGAATTTACAGGATAAGTTCCTTAGATAGAACACCGAAGGACACAATGTTACAGGGAAAACTGTCTATATAGAACTACTCTATCCCACTAAGGTGTGACAGCTGCCTTAGAAACAAACAGAGAAAAGCTACTTTCGTTTTTCCTTTATGAATTATAGATAGAGAGGAACAGAAAGACCAACCTCTATCTTGCGCTAATCTCCTGATTTGATTCCTCTCTTCTTTGATAGTCTTCAGCTACCTGCTCCCTTGCACGCCCAGCTTCACAAAGTACCTGTAAGATCACAGAAGCATAGCACTATACAAAGACATGGATCTATAATCATAAACAATCTAGGATCAGATGTAAATTGACCATACAAATGTAACAAGCATCAATGACACAAAAGCATGGAGGAAAACTTGAATAGCTTTTATTGATAAACAAGAAAAGAGCCAAGAGGAGTTACAACCAGTTGTTCTGACCCAGCATCAACCTCCTAGCAAAGAAGCCCCTCTTCACCTCAAACAAAGCTTAGATCACCCAACAATCTGATGTTTGTCTCAAGAAACC
The DNA here is from genome assembly GCA_031772625.1 of Pinus tabuliformis. NCBI lineage: Eukaryota > Viridiplantae > Streptophyta > Pinopsida > Pinales > Pinaceae > Pinus > Pinus tabuliformis. Next base: position 751,149,348 of record CM062815.1, read on the forward strand.
AACAACAATTCCTTACAATATGCAAAATTCTAGCCTCTGGATCTCTGGGATGAGGGATCCATATATATATGTTTGTATTGGAGATGAGTCAGCTCATGATTTGATTAGTGTCTTCCCTCTGATAGTTCTTACTTCCACTTGGAGATTGATGGTCTCTTACTCATCCTTGGTCGAATTCAGTGAGGCAAGTGTCACAGGAGAAGATTCTGGAAGCTTCCATTGCCTCTCCACCTCGCGGAATGACACTGCCATTTGTCATTTCTCGCCCATTGCACCCCACAGAAGGGATTTTTGAAATGCAGCGCACCCACACAGTGTATTTAGGTGAGATGCAACGCACTTAGCCAGTGGAGCAGCTAAAATGATCCTGTTTTGACCAATTCTGAGCAGTCTTTCATGGAGAACTTCTGGGAGAAGCTGTAATTTGTTGACCTTGTTCTTTTAGGGGTTAGAACAACACTTTTAGGGACTTAGGAGCCCTTGGTTTATGGACATTTCATGCTTGGGGTTGTAGGGCCCAAAAATGTCTATAACAGTTGCCCCTTAAAGCATGAGGTCGTTAATCTTTTGATGTCGGGTGAAATGCTTTATTATGAGGATTCGAAGTTCTTTCAATGCTGGGAGGAGACCTGTAATAAGATACAATACAATACATTATCTTCATAATATTTTCATGATCTAGCTGAGGTGGGCATTCCCATGCTCAGCTTTATAAATTCATTTTCATGTACATAGGATAGACAATCGTCTGAGTGTAGACTGATGATTCCGATAGAGCCATCATCCTTTTGATTGGATGATTATCTGTGCAGCAATGATGTACATTTAATGTCTTTATTTCCCTGAATATATATCGCAGCCCGGATGGATGAAACTAGATCCGGGGTCTTCAATCTTGTTCGATCTTCACTCAAAGTACAAGTCGATCCATGTGAGAAATGTTCTGAAGTCGAACATGGAAAGACATCGCTTGATTGCCAGTCAATGATGTAAACCGTTAACAAGCGCGAGAGGGATCACCGATAATGATAATGACCCTCAAGGTACTGCAGTACAATTCACGTGGTTTGAGTAAAGGACTTGGCATCGAACACCACGCAAAATCTTTCGGTCGAAGGCCATTGATGTAAATCTGTCGCTGGAAGTGAGAAACTTGCCATTGAGGCATGCAAGCTTCAAAGTACTGAATGGGGTGTTCCTAGATCAACTTCTTGGATAATGAGCTGATGTCGACAAGAAGTGATCCATCACAGGAGGGCCTTAATAAATCCCACATCAATGACACGGAACGGAGCAAATGATTTTAATGGAGGTGAAAACGATCTGGTGATATAAGGTTCAGGGTGGCGGTCATGAAAGAATGGAGTATAAATGTATGGTAGTGGGTGAGACACAGGTAAACTCTCTGAATGACTTCTCTTGAACATATCGGCGACACTGATGTGATGGATTGGTAGCATTAACCCCAAATGTGGATGGTATGATGTGACCATGGTGATGTGACCGGTGAATGAAACAACCCAACCTGACTCAGACACGGAGTGGAAGTGTTATGTTCAAGAGCGACTTGCTACCATAAAAGTTTCTTCAAGTTTTCTTCCCAATTTTCCCCAGTCATTACTGACCAGTACCTCTTTATTTTTGTCAAGCTTGAGGAGGATAACATATGCTTGTTCTATAATTTTCCCTTCGGGCAAACCCATCGCTATGTTTTAATGAGCCTAGCGATAGTGAAACTCGTTCTCGTCTATAGACAAGTTTGTCGCTATTAAAATTTTAACGAGTTTAACGACAAAGATAACTCGGTCCTTTTCAATTTTAGAGAGTCTGAAAAGGAACGTAAAGGTAACTCCAAAATTCCTTTTTCGTCATCTAATCCCTTAAGTCCGAAAAAGTATAAAACAATACAGAAGGGATGAATTTTCGATACTTTTAACGAGCCGAACAAAACAAGTGCTCGATCTTTTTGTGTAATAATCCCTCAGGTCCAAAAAGATTAAAATCTAGAGGATGGATAGCACTTCCTGTCCCTTTAACGAGTTGGAGAGGCCAATGGCTCGGCAATCTTTTCATATTTTACGAGTTAGTTGAAAAGAGCTTAAAGGAGACTCGTCTTTTGAGGAACGAGTGATAAAATGGGTAGCAGCTGATTCCAGGTAAGGTTTGGAATTTTCCAATCACAGCAGTGTTACAAGGATGGCTAGTGAAATCACTCTTCACAGCTGCTCCTCAAAATGGGTAAACAATCAAATGGGGTGAATGATCGGCCAATGCAAAAGTGGAGGTGATGGTGCAAACATGACCAAGGCTTTAATGGCTGAAGTACTATATTCACGACGATTATTTACCGGGGAATAGTTCATTTTTTAACGAGCTTAAACGCGGGGGGAAACATTTGCTCATGGCTTATCTTTATTTTTTAATGAGCTTGAACTATGCGCTAAAACTGCTCAATGTGGGTTTATTTTTTAACGAGCTTGAACCTTGCGGTAACACTGCTCGATTAATCCAGTCGTGTGATGAGAATGTCTCATATAAAACAGCAATTTTTAGAGTTTTTCCCCACATCCTTTCTTTATGCAAGTTAGGAAACGACCAATCCTACGAGTTTAAAGGGTTAGAGGACCTACAAATTTAAAAAATAAATAGTCGCTCTTCGCTTGCAAGCCAAAAGGTTTGCATGCCCCCAGGCATAAAACAGAGTTTCAAGGTTACCCCTTCTTTAGTCCATTAAAACATTTGTTTTACCGAGAGAGGCCTACCTCTTATAGGTTACCCAAAGATCATTCTATTCACAGCGCAAACAAAACACTTCTTCGGCGATGTCTACCGAAATAGACAAAGGTGAGTGAAGGAGGCTACTCCACTCACATAACTTTGACAAGAGAATCTTGTTCTAGAATAACCCCCTCTTCCAATCACGGACGGGGGTACAGACTAGTCATATTCTCTCGCGGAAATCTACCCTATACCTGAAGTTTTCCTGCCGAAGCAGACCAGGGTACGTGCCCCCTGGGTTTCAGTCATGTCCCCCCGAATCACTCGCGCTCATCGGGTGGACGGACTGGAGATTGAGACATTTCTTGCGTGAAAAGACCATTCAGGGATGGTATATGACTATTTTCTCTGTATGATCTGGGAAATGGAAGCTGGTCTACGAGCTTGACCACTCTTCCTTCGTGTAGAAAACACATTACTCTAAAGAGTGAGAAGACAATTTCTCCCATGCAATAAATATAGTCTCATCCAAGGAGTAGATTGTAATCCAGGGATCCTTGGACTACCATTACGTTCATGTGAACGGTTTTCCCTCTTAATCTTATGGGCACATCAGGAAGGATCCCTAACGGTCGATTGGTTCCTTTATCAAAACCTGTTAGATTTCTCATCTCAGGCAAAAGAAATGGCGAACCAAGCGCTTTCCAAGCACTTGAGGAAAGGATACTCATAGAAGCCCCCTCATCTATGATTGTACCAGCCATAACCATTCTATATATTTGAACAATGATTCGGAATGGTATACTAGCTGGTAAACGGGGTCTGCCTAGTTGATTCCGGTCGAAGGAGACAACTAGGTTGCTTGGAGGTGGGGCCGAATAGACGGCCGGGTACGACTCTGACGAAATTCCTTCCTACGGTAAAGGAACAGGTAGATTTCCCCCATGTTTGTTGGAGTCTGTGCTTATGAAAAGAATTTGGACGGTGTCATCCTTGTTCTCTTCGGTGACGGTATCATCTGAAGATGGAACCTCTGAAGGAAATACCGAGTCAACTGTTGCCTCGACCTTTTGACTTTCGTCTGGTATGGGTTCAGATGGTTTGTCTTCAATGATAGATGCTTCAGCCGAACACCTGAGCGAGCCAGCCGGATTTTCAACTAGTGACGGACTCGGCAAGAGTTTTTTATATCCAGGAGGAAGTCGTAACGGTGAAACCAGACGATCATCCAAAACTCTTTTAGCCTCGTCTAAGAAGGGACAATGGTGGACGGCACGATCACCTTCACACATTTTACAAGGAAATCTATATTTTCCTTTTTGTCCTAGGGCTTCACTTTCACTAGTTGACGGTGTGTTTTCAACATGACCATCAAAGGTTGACAACACCGGGTTGCACAAACGAGGAGACCAGTCCCTTAAGATCCGAGGGATGCAAGGACAATCTCTGTGATAATGGTCTCCTTTGCAAATGACACATGGCGATTTAGGCCTAGTCGGTGCAGTGTGTGGATTTTCACTAGACGACGCTCGTTTGCCCCCATTCGCTTTTGGCTCCTTTTTCTTCTTCTTCTCGGGTACTTGACTTTTGGCTTTACCAGCCCCATCAAGCGAAGAGGAAGGAGGAGAGGAAGAATTAGAGGAAGTAGAAGGTTGGTGGGTAACTCTGGACTCGTCTAGTTGCTGGTTCGATTGTTCAGGAATTGTGGTGTTCTGAACGACAGAGGTTGAGAAGAGCCATACAGGCAAACCAATTGTCAGTCCTGGAAGTGACAATGTGGCCATATGGGGTGCACCAAAATCTCCCCAAGAGGAGAAGGGACTAGGATTTCCTCCAAGGGGAATTCCTTGGTTGGTGGATTCCATTCTCTCAACCCAAGATCAACGTAGGAAAGGGGATAATGAGTTTTCCGTTTAAAATCAATTTTAGACACTTTGACACAACCTGTTTTTTCAGTTTTTAAGAGTCGAGAAAAAACAAAAGATGACTCTAGTCTCCTTCGATTTTTAATGAGCCTAAAGTGACAAGTGCTCAGATGGACCTTTTCTGTTAAGGAGTCTGAAAAGGAATGAAAGGGACTGCTCTGGAAATCTAGGCAAAGGGATTACCAAACCAATCGCAAAACTGCAGAATACTTTTTACGGTACGACAGTCAATCTTCCCGAATGCTGTGTTCAGTGCATTGCGATCGATAAGGCGGAAGACACGACTTCCTATGGATAAAGGATTAAGCCTATTGGGGTCTCCCAAAATATACTCGACGGTACGTGGGAGCACAAGTCCATACTGGCACTTATCGTCTCAAAGTGGAGGAATCACCCAACCATCAGTGAGAACAACAGTTACCAGGCTTTACGACACCGGAATACGTCTCTAGCCTAGACTTCTAAATGTTGTGCATTAAGTTCCAAAGAGTTGTTAGATTCATTGAATTTATTTTAAATTTATCTTGTTTATGAAGTTTGCCTTTCAGGTTCACCGCGAGATGTAGATGTAATTCCTAAAATGCAATCTAAGATGATAAACAAATTTTTTATCTTCTTTGTGAAATGAAAATCCTAGCTACTAAGGAAAAGAAAGACAAAATCTTTTCACAAAGAGCAAAGAGCACACTCTAAATGCACTTTCCTAAATCAAGCCAATCAAACTGTCTATATGCAAATGCACATGCATGTATTTGTTTTCGACTTTCTTAGTATATGAATTCTAAAAAGAAAGTTAATGCAAAAATCTGAATTTCTTTTCAAGCGACAAATATCAGCAAGTTTCTTTTTGAAATCAAAAAATGGAGACGATCACAACACTTTACGATTTTGAACTGAATACTTGTTCTCAACACTAGAAAATTACAAATTCAAACCAAAAGCAATAGTAGCAGGATAATCGACCATCAACAGCAATCAAACTCTTTCCTACGATTGAAATCGACACTTGCGACAGTTTCAAATCAAAGGACGACAGTACGATTATGCTACTTTTGCAAAGGAGAACTGTAAATGACTCAACAAACACACAAAAACATCTACAGTTCTTTTGTACAAAGGAGGCGGAATATCATCAGGGAAAAGGGGTTTCAAACAGACATATACTGATCACAGGCAGCAAAATTCAGGAATAGAACTGGAAAGAATGAATCACAGAAGCCAACACTACACAAAGCTAGTCTGATCAGCGCACCTGTAACAGAGAGAATTTGAAATGCAGCGCAGCTTATCCACTCGAGAAGTGCGCTGAAGTTTAGATTCTCTGAACAGTACCTGCGCTGGGCCAGAAATGAGACTCTGTTCGGGTTCTGGGTCACAGTTTGCAGTTCAGTTCTTGGGTTTTGGCCTAGCAAAAAAGCAATCAGTAATGCAACAAGCAGGGGTAGATCTAAGGAGGATCTAAGAGCTATCACAAGGGCAATTAGATAGTTTGTGAATCAGTTGTTTAAATCATAAACAAATCCAGTAGATGGATTGAAGTAGCAGTTATCTACTTTGCATTTGTTATGGCAAATGTAGTTCGAATGCTACTTGTAAGTTTATGAAACAAACAACAAAGAATGATAAACAAACAAACTAATCAATCCCCAACGGAGTCGCCATTTTGTTACAGGGAAAATTCCAGCCTCTGGATCTCTGGGATGAGGGATCCATATATAGATGTTTGTAATGGAGATGAGTCAGCTCATGATTTGATTAGTGTCTTCCCTCTGATAGTTCTTGCTTCCACTTGGAGATTGATGGTCTCTTACTCATCCTTGGTCGAATTCAGTGAGGCAAGTGTCACAGGAGAAGATTCTGGAAGCTTCCATTGCCTCTCCACCTCGCGAAATGACACTGCCATTTGTCATTTCTCGCCCATCTCACCCCACAGAAGGGATTTTTGAAATGCAACGCACCCACACAGTGTATTTAGGTGAGATGCAATGCACTTAGCCAGTGGAGCAGCTGAAATGATCCTGTTTTGATTAATTCTGAGCAGTTTTTCATGGAGAAGTTCTGGGAGAAGCTGTAATCTATTGACCTTGTTCTTTTAGGGGTTAGAAAAACACTTTTAGGGACTTAGGAGCCCTTGGTTTATGGACATTTCATGCTTGGGTTTGTAGGGCCCAAAAATGTCTATAACACACAATACACAAACATATCACATATCAGTACACCAATATTCTTGACATGATTAAAACCTTCAAAGAGAGAAACAATCCATAGCCTGAGCCAATGTGGCCACTTTAGGCAATTTATTAATGTAAAAGAAAGAAAATTTACATAAGCTTCTCTCATGAACGATCACCTAACAAATAACTCTCCATGCTCTTTAAATAGAGATCATGGACCAATCAGGTTTTAAGCCACAGATCAAGTGTCGATAATACCAAGGAGAGACTGGACCATACGATCCCTTCATGTCTAGAACATATCGTGATCGTTGGATTATAAGTTACAAAAATTGCATACTAAAGAAACACACTTTACTTAACTATACACTAGACCAAGTTATACTTAATTATTTCCTACGTGTCAGAATATCCTAAAAGATTAATGACAGAAACAAATAACCAACATCAATTACACTTTGAGTTTCAGTTTTTTTATATATAATATCTTATAGAATAATAGCACGATTTATGGTAACACAATATTTGGAGAAAAAAAAATGATGCTTGACTTTCCACCAAGACTGTTATCGACCTTGTTACAGAAAATGTATGAAATCAAAATTACACTAATAATAATCTTGCATCAACATTAGAAATCGAAATTACACATATGCCGTTTCAGCAACACCCTACAATCTCAAGTCAATCCACTAAAATCTGACTAACCCTACACAATTAGTAGGCAAAAAGGTCATCATTTTAATAGATGCCTTCGAGTGGCATTTTTTTATCATGGAACAGGAACATGATTCAAATCTCTTGTTGCACTAATGTGCCTCCTTTATAACGTCGGCTTTCCATTGTACCATAATTTGTTACTTCCGCATTAATCCATTAACATTGACAAACACACCCAAGTAGATAGATACCACCTCACATTGATTATCTCTCTGCTTCTGCTTCCTCTGCGCTAACACCTCTAAGGGTTCGATTCTCCTTGATCGAAGTTGATAGTGGATTCTAAACCCTACGTGTAAATCCTCAACGCATTCACTAATTTCCCTGAATAGAAGAATTTCAAAATCATTACATGCCACTACTCATGCATAGTTTCCTAATAATAACAAAGGAATTTCATTATGGAGACCAGAAAAGGGAATTTCTTTTATTCACACACACACACACACACTACTATCGTAGGCAGCCATTCTTATATTATTTGTGGCCACATTTAACTTACAACAATATTCAGTTTAGATCCATAAAAATAGGATTTGACTATAATAGATATAGAAATAAAATCCTAACTAATAGTTAACTCTCAATATCTAGATGATTGGAGCTACATTTGGCTAATAAGCCATTTATTAAAAACCACCTCATCACTCACTCATCTAACTTAAACTTCTGGAAATTAAATAAAATAAAAATTACATAGAGTAAAAATATTTATGATGCTCTTGCATCATGCACCCAAACTTCAAATTGCTCATAGACTCCTATATATGAGGCTTCCTTTTACTTCTTTTCTGTAACAAGGTAGTAGATACCCAAGGTTTCTTCTTTGAGTGCTTCCCCCATTTAAGCAATCCTCTCATCCACTACATCCAGCATAGATTCACTAACTAAAGTTGAATTTTCAACCTTTGACATGATACATGATTTTCTTGCAATTGTTTCTCCTTGATTGGGTAGATTATCCCTTTCATTATCTAAGAAACTAAAATCCATAAAAATGTAAGGATAAATTGAAACCATGCATGTGGGTTTTGCTTTTCCACATTGTCTTTATGTACAAGACTCCCTCCTCCTTTCACATTTGTACTATCTTGTCCATAGCTTTTCAGTATTACGAATTGTTGTTTATTAAGCTCAATCTCTTCTGTCATGACCATTTCTTCCAAGGGAAGCACTGCTGATTTTACATTTTCTTGTTCATGAAACATTTCATCTTCGAAATTAAATGAATTTTGGTTTGTTGAAGGTAGGTTTCTCACCTATAATTACTCTGGTTTCTCCTGCTTTCTAATTTTTGCATTGTTGGTAACCAATTGTTTCTTGCTCATTAACAATATATTTGGGTCCCCTGCCTCTCTGCTACCTCAAGTTTTTATAGGGAGTAAAACATGATTTTGTCCATCCTTCTCAAAACTGTAAGTGTTCATCCTACCATTATATTGCCATCATAGTTCACCCTTCTATCATACTGCCAAAGTCTCCCAAGCAAGACATGGTAAGTACCTATCTACATAATATCACATAGAACTTTTTCTTTGTATTGGCTAATTTGGAACTTTGCCTGACATTGTTCATTCACCAACATTTTTTGTCCCTTTTGTAGCCATGAAACTATGTATGGTGCAAAATATGGCATTTTATCTAGCTGCAATTTCTCCACCATCTCTTAGCAACCAAATTATCAGTACTCCATTATCAATAACTAATTTGAAACATTTACCATTTTCCTTGCATGTCGTGTTGAATAAGCTTCTTCTTTGCACAAGTTCATCTGCATCCAACACTTGCTTCAACAAAAAAGATTCTCCTTCTTCTGGTGGGTTGACACATTCTTCCACTGCCTTTGGAAGTTTAGGTTCTAACTCAATTTGTGTTAATTGTATCCCTTTTTGTTTTCCATCTTTTTCTAGACATTCAGATGAATAATGTCCCAACTATCTACAAGTGAAACATCTCACCTGATCTTTTCTTCCACCTCCGCCCGTCGAAGTAGTCCTCCTTCCTCTAGCATCACTATTTTTCTTGAGTTGTGACTACTAGTTTGAGCTGCTAGCTTCTCCCTTTTTCTACTACTCTTTTGTTCTGACACCTCTTATTCTCATTTTCTTACCTTTCTTTCTCATCAACTTTTCCTCATCCTTCAATGCAACCTGTTATGCTTCCTCAACAGATCTTAAAGACATTAAACTTAATTCATATTTAATGTCAAACCCTAATCCATAGATATATCTGGCAAATATCTCAGGTGTATCTTTTATGTATCCTGATCTAATATTCACATTGTAAAATTCCTCCGTATACTCCCTAACAGTCATCATCTTTTTCTTAAAATTCTGCATCTTTCTAAACACAATAAATTGATAATATCTAGGAAGGAACTTACCTTTGAGTTTAGCAGTGATCTTACTCCAACTCTTGATCTTGGATTTTTTTTTTTCAAGTCCCTTTCTTCTTCCACTCCATCCCACCATAAAGCAGCATGTCCTCTCAACTTCGTAACAAAAAATCTGACTTGCTTGGCTTTTGACACCTCTGCATACTCAAAATTCTTATTCATTGAATTAATCCAATTTGTTAATTCTTCTAGATTTAAACTACCACTATATAATGTAGGTACTTCTTCCTTTGACCCAAAACTTGGACCGAAAATTGACTTTAGAAATTCAACTTTTTGGCATTCTTGAGCTCTCTCTTCTTCTTCACTAGTATCCCCTGTGTGATTATGATACCAGGTAGGCTCCATGGATTTTAGTCTTCGTCAAAGAGTTCTTACTACATCTCTCAATTTTGCATTGCAGCTAGTCAACCTCTTCCTGGACCTCTACCTCTTCTAATTCTGAGTGTCATTTCTCAATAAAAAAATCATTTTCAATGTTTAATATAATCAATTTCCTTTTCCCCTTTCCAGAGAGAAGGTTACCACTCTAATATGAAAAATGATGTTGGAAACAAATAACCAACATTCATTACACTCTGAGTTTCATTTCTTTTTATATATAATATTTGACCAAATAATACCATGATTTATGGTAACACAATATTTGGAAAAAATAAAATAAATGAAGCTTGACTTTCAACCAAGACTATTATCGGCCTTGTTATAGAAAATGTATGAAATCGAAATTACACTAATAATAATCTCGCATCAACATTAGACATTGAAATTACACCTATGCCCTTTCAGCAACACCCTAAAATCTCAAGTCAAGCCATTGAAAGTGACTAACCCTACATAATTCACAGGGAAAAAGGTCATCATTGTAAGAGATGGCTTCGAATGTAATTTTTTAGCATGGAACAAGAGTGTGAATGGAATGTCTTGTTGCACCAAAGTACCTCCTCCTTTGTAATGTTGGTTTGCAATTGTATAGTACGTTGCTACTTTGGCATCAATCCATTAACACTAAAAAACACACCCACATAGATAGAGACCAACTCATATTGATTATTCCTTTGCTTATGCTTCCTCTGTGCTAACACCTTTCAAGGTTCGATTCTCCTTGATCGAATTTAACAATGAATTCTAAACCCTGCATGTAAATACCAAATGCATTCACTGATTTCCCTGAATATAAGAATTTAAAAATCATTACATGCCACTCCTCATGTACAATTTCCTAATAATAGCATAGGAATTTCATTATTGATACCAAAAGAGAACTCTTTTATTCACACAAACCTTGCTATCTCAGGTATTTGTGGCCACATTTAACTTACAATGATATTTAGAATAGATCAATAAAAACAGGATTTGGCTATAATTGAAACAGAAAGAAAATCCTAACTAATAGTTAGCTCTCAATCTCTAGATTATTGGAGCTACATTTGGCTAATAATCCATTTATTAAAAAAAAACACCTCATCGCTCACTCAACTAACGTAAACTTCTACAAATTACATAAAATAAAAATTATAGAGTAAAAATATTTATGATGCTCCTACATCATTGATATCATTTCCTTAGATACTCAGACTTACAACTTGATCTTTCAACAACATTATTTCTACCTCTAGATAGAGAACTTCAATATGAGCTTGTGACTGTAGAAATCCTAGTTACAATTCGCACATGTGAGAGAGTATAGATAGAAACAGGTTCCTAAACTTTGATTTTTCTTCCTTATATCCTTTGTCTTCTTTGATTGTTTTCTTCTATTTATTTTGTGCTTCAGTGATTTTGATTCATAATCTTCTTCAAATGAGGGTGAATCCTCTTTATATATGCACTTTCTTGGAGCTTGAATAGCCCTAAATAGGGTGGACTTTACACAATTAGGTTGACTTGATCTTGAAGGAGTACTTTGAAAGTTTTTGATTGAAAATACATTCTTTGACTAGTTATAAGATGCCCAATAGGTTCTATTACATATGATAATGGCTCTTTTGACTTCTAGACTATATGACAAACCCTAGAAGCATATAATGGGTGTTTGACCTAGAAAATTTTGACTATGAAACCTCATTCTTTATAAAATAATAATAATAATTTTCTTTCTCCTTTACATTAGTTTCATAAAGTAAAGAGTACATGAGATATTATGAAGACCGAACCTAGTTATGTAATTCAACACTCCCTCATAACTAGGGAGTTATTCATAATATATTGACGACACATGGACATTCTCATACTGAAGAAATATCATAAGAAGAGTCATATTAGTAATTCATCTCATAAGCTACCTTTTTAAGTTTATATCAGTGCATCTTATCATATCAACCATCATTGTCATATAGCAAGGCCTTGACCAACAACTCTATGTCTACACTAGATTAGAGCACAATGTTGGGGAGACAATGATTTATACACTTTCATCATTGTCTCTAAAGGAACATACCCCATCCAAATGTTCACAAGGTATGTCCTTTTAGTACCATTCCCCTGTTGGAATTACACATGCTCAAGGAATTTCCACTTTGACAACTCTTTTCTATTGGATTCCCTACCTCATTATCAAAGAGTATTGGTTCCCAATACTGGTTCTATTCTCAAGAAGTATCAGTCTCATATTATTACCCAAACCTCCATTCTTTCTCCATGATGTGAAGACAAGAATGATGTGTTTATCTCTCCCTCTCAACTAAGGAGGATCTGCTCATTCTTTTACATGAAAGAAATATACCCAAGATCCATCTTAACTAGGTACTTGTTTCAAGTAACAACTATCTATTCTTTTGTGGAGATCATGGTAGTATCAGCTACTTGTAGGGATACTTTTCCTACATCATCATGTCATGAATAAACTTCAACTTCTGTATCATGGTTCCATCTTCTTCCATATATTTTTTTCCTATGGCTTGAACCATATTTCACATCCCTTTCCTTCAACAAAACATAGTGTTTACCCAATTAATGTTAGTCATTTCATCCTTCTTTTCATCAGAAAGTGGCCTTCTTTGTCATCATCTGTCTATTCTTCATACTGCTACCTCTTCCAGGTCATATTTATTTTAGAATAATCCATACAAATTTATGTGTACTAGTTGTAGGTGAACTTATATTACCTTTTTCCGGTAGCCCTGTTCCAATCCAACCAGATGATTTCTTTCAAAACTCAAAAGTGAAGATTAAAAAAAAGTTACCTCTTTATGGTTGCCCTTTTTCAAATTATTAGGTTAGGAGGGTATCTCCACGAATTAACTTGTTTATTGCATTACTCAGTTCATAAATATATACATAAGTGGAGAGACTCTTGGGATTCCACTTCCAAGATCTCTTGGTTTTCTCTAATGCATAAATGAAACTATTTATAATATTTACAATAATCCCAATCCTTTCGTATTAGGTGTCAACCCCCCCCCCCCCCCCCCCCTTATTCTGAAGGGGTGTTGGCGAGGCCAACCATCATTATGAATCTTTCAAACTTTTCCATTCCAAGTGATTTGGTGAATATGTATGCAATCTACTCATTTGTCAGACAATGTCATAGGTGGATTGTCTTGGCCTCAACATGATGTTAAATTAGATGTCATTTTTTATTTATGTGCTTCGTACGATCATGAAATTTTGGGTTCTTGGCCAACTCCATTTCATAAATGTTATCAATAAAAAGAGGATTTGAATGTACTTGTTTCTCCTACAAATCCTCTAGATTTTTCTTGAGACACATAATTTCCTTTAATGCTTTAGATGTTGCCACTTATTCTTCCTCAATTGTGGAATTTGTGGAACTAATTATTTGTGTGACCTCCAACAGATAACTCCTGATCCAAGACTCATAACATAACCTGAAGTAGATACCCTATTTTCTTTATCTCCTCGAAATTTGAATCAAAGTATCCAATCAAATTGAAGTCACCCACCTGTGTATAATTGAATCCAAAGTCTTGAGTTCCCTTCAAGTACTTTAGAACTCTTTTTATAGTAGATCAATGACCCTGTCAAGGCTTTTGCATAAACCTAGAGAGGATTCTAGCAACAAATGAAATGTTTATTCTAGTAGTAGTCAAGTAGTTGATACTTCCTATGAGTTGTTTATACATTGTTGCATCCTCAAATTCTTTTCCTTTAGTGTATGTGAGCTTCAAATATTGTTCCATTGGAGTAATTAGAGGACCACACTCAACCATGCCAAAACTGTTCAAAAAATATCCAATGTACTTCTTGTGAGAGAGGAATATAAACTTTGTTTGTTGAGTTACATCAATACCAAGATAGTAGTGAACATAGGCCAAATGATCTGATATTCACCCTATACATCAGTTAAAGATTTATTAAAGGTATTACAGACTCATGTGCTATTGTGTATTCTGTGTTATTGAAACAACAGATCGACCAAATTGCCAATACACAGACAATAAAATGGAAAGACAGCAGAGAAATACAGTAAGCAATCATAAAGACACAAGCAGTTTTAATAAGGAGTTCACCCTATTCTCCAGGGCTATGTCTCCAATCCAGCTTCAGTGGTGGCCTTGTTTTATTTGTGTCTTCAAGCAGAGAAATTACAATACAGGGACTCAATATGAGTTCTCCTGAAGCAGATTTAGCTTGGCATGGTGGTTCTTGGATTCCCCAAGCCACTTGCAGTGCACAGACTCTTCTTTCTCCTACTAGTTCTATGACCTTTTGGTCTACAATGGAAAGAGCCAAATGTAATGCTCAGTCCGGATAGATTCCTCTATGGCAAGGCATGAATCTTCAAGCTCTTTGGTGCTCAATGCCGCCTCTGTTCAGCTCAGCCCTCTGTCTCTTCTGCTTGGCTTTATTGTTCTATGTGTCTAGTCCTCCTCTCAAGGTTCACTATTCACTATGTCTCTTGGTCGCTTGGACTCTTCTCAATTCTCACTCGAACTCTGACTGATTCGACTATCTCTATTCATGGCTTTAGCCATTCGATCCCTATGCCTATTCATTTCCCCTTCCACCTGTGTTGATTCACCTTCTGCAGCTATGCTTGGAGTTCCCTGTGTTTGGCGTCATCATGAACGCTTAGGGAGTGGCCACGTGTCCTCCTCTAAATGGGGCCAGCATGCTTCGTCGGTTCGTTTCTTCAGTTACACCGTGGATGCGTTCTTCCTCCACCGTGGTGGTCAAATGGATTCCAAATCCCTCCCTATCGATTCTGCTTCTTTCCATCGAGCGTAATCTCAGCTGTCCGATCTGGGCCCTCCAGATCTGATGCCATACGCACATTTCGCGCGGTCGACTTGCTCGACCAATAACACGTGATCAACGACGGTTTTCTCTCACCTTTGCCTACCACGCGTCGATTGGTGTATGGAATCACTCCACTCCTATCCTAAACATCTTACCGTTCAAGGGTGCCCCGATCAAAACTGCCAATTTCCAGAGCGCAGGTCCCGCCATATGAGTTTAGCGTTTTTCCTTTTTCCGCCCACAATCCTCTGGTTCCCCCACGTGACCGAGTGCTTGGGCTTTCCTATTTTGGCCCTGTTCGCATAGCGATGCATGATTACATTAAAAAGCCTTGCCCTTTTCCCATTCTAGGGCTCCTAGGGGCTACTTTTGCCTCCTGCGTAGTCTCCATGGGCCTCGGTCAGCACGCTTTGACCGAGGTCCTCGTCGTTCCACATCGGCTGCCATGGCCACTAGTTCAGGGTGTTTTCGGTACTGTTTTGGATTTTATTAGAGATTTGTTCGACCTGATTCAGTCATGGTTCTCGATAGTATTTCTATGGATCCAATTTAGATCATCAAATATGTCATTTCAAAACCTTTCCTCAGTTCTTTCTTTATGGATATGTTGTAGTCGCTACAACACTACCCAAAGTTTTGGGCATATCCAAAATATTGGGTACCCCACTGCTTGGCCCAGGCTACTAGGGTTTCAAAGGGCATTCAATCAATTAATATCCTCACAAACCTTCCTATAAAACCCTATTGATGTGCCCTCTCACACTTCACATGATTGCAACCACACCTCATGTTCTATCTCAGTTATAAAACTTATGATTGCATTAAGGTTTGGAGGTTTGTTGCTTCAAGGATCATTGACATCCCTATGATTTTATAGCATATTCCCCTATATTATACATTGCCAATTAATGGAGGCACCTGTGCATGGATGGCCATCACTCTAATTTGGCCTTCCTTATGGTTGACCATATTAGGGTTTGGGAGAAACCCTAGATTGTCAACATTAAGGTTTGTCTTCGTGTTTCAACCTAATTCATACGCCTACAAGGGAACATTATCATCGACATTGCAAGGCATCATGGTAAGATTCATCAATCATCATTATCCCTCAGGTTTGTGATTGATTCCCCCATCTCAACATGTGCATTAGGGTTTGTGGGAATTACATTTTTCCCTAGCATCCTTATAACCCTACACTAATTGATTGAAGATCCAACCCTAATTTGAATTAGTCCTCACTCTCTAAGATGCATTTTAACAAATATTTCCAGGTGTTTATCCTTTAAGTATGGCATCACCTTCAGACTCATATAATAGCATGGTTGCCTACAATTAATAGGCCCGTTAAGGTGCTTGAATGTTTAGTTAATTTCCAAATTAAGCATATCTTGTTAAACTACCTTAAGTTTGATTATTACATACGTTCTCCTTAAAGTAAATTATTTTATAATTATTTATTCTCCGTGTTCTCATTAATTTGTAATGAATTAATGAAACTTTTTATTTCATTTTCCCATTAGAAATTAAGTAAAAAACAACATAAGTGCATGAAAATAGTGCAAGACTTATAGTAAACAATGCCTCAACCTAACAATGTTGTAATGTAGGCAAGATCGAGGATAAGGCATTGCCACATGAACCCCGCACACAATTCTGGAGCATGCAATGGGTGGTCAATATATACATTAATTGAAAGATGTATCGAAAATCATAAAAGGTGGCACCAAGCTATTACAAAGGGAAGGACACATTTATGATGTGCAAAAAGCCACTAAAGGAACAATAAAGAAAAAATCTTTTGCATCAAGCTGTGAGATAAAGGGCTTTTTTGACATGGAAAAGGATTTTTTTCCATCACCTCACATTACATTACATTAAACAGAGTAACTATCTAAAACACAAAGAAAATAAATAAATCATCATGTGTTGTGAAAGAAACCCTTCGAAAAATGCATTGGGGAATGATGCCATTCAAATAGCATTTCAAAGGGGCACATACACGTCATGAAAATGTTACCACATAATCCATTACTGAGCGACATGAGCAATGACAGACAACACATCACATATGACTGTGTTTGGAAGCTTGTGTAAAATATGTATGATATAATGCTATATGAGATATCATACAAAGGGAACACACTTTTTGGGAGCATGCGACCACGAGGGAAATAAGTCACCATCAAGAGGGAGAAACACTGGGTGAGTCTATTATACCATGAAACTTGAAAGAGGAAACAACATTTAGAAGTAACCAGGGTATCATAAAACAAGCCTCAAATCCGGCAATAGGAATCAAATCTCCTTGCGAGCTAGATGTGTTCTTATGGACCTACGTCGATGATCCCTACCTCATCTATCCATGCCACCATGATGATTCGATGTATCTGCTTATGTTTTTCGATTCTTTTCCTTGCATCGAAGAGATTGCAGAGGTCGCGCGATGTGGCTAGGAAAGGTGAAGGCCCATTGGATGGGTGCGCTATGTCATTCTGATTGCACGCTGATGCCAGGGGATACCCCGCTTACACCCACATTATGCACGTAAAATGCATAAATACATTTGTCCCAGGAATTTAACTCACCCATCAATGGTTAAGGCCCTATTAATCAACCCTCAAGCCTTCAATTATGACTTTATTAAAGCCTTCATCAAATCCCTCCTATCAGGACTTTAAAACTCCTCATAACCTTCCTTAACCCTTATACAACCTTCGTTAACCCTTTAACCACATATATATATAGCCTTCCCTCTTTAAACATTGGTTATATATATTTATCGCATGAAATCCTTATCTCCCTTGATAATGTTGGATTTACATATAAATTAATACATAAACCTTTCGTCGGCGCTATTTTCCTTTATAAACCTTTTACAAAGGAAATAACCCACAAACACGCAATAATTTACCTTTTCGCCTGATACGGCCTCTACACGTCTTTCGAGGTTCCACCTTTATCGCAATTGGGTATCGGCTCCTCTACGGGTCACATTAATACACACCTCCTCCCGCCTCTGATATGCAAACATATTCCGGATCTCAAATTATTAAACACTACCACTATAACTCTGTCGTGTTCCCGACCACCTCCAATTGCCAATCAATGCTTTATCGCTATCGATGCATCGACATTTCACAGTCCACCAACCTTTGACCTCTGTCTAATGTGATTGTGATTACATCACGACAATTGATCGGTTATCGATCCAATGGTCGATATCCTTTCCCAAAACAAAATTTCCCGACAGTCCTCTGTCATTGATCTACACTTAGTAGATCCAATGGTTTACCATGAGTCTGGATAGAAAACAGGCACGGGGGTTAACCACCCGATAAAGCGGTTTCCCCTCACTCCTCTGCTACTACGTGTCCTCCGATTAGTGGGATCGGAGCAAAATGGTAAAAACCACTTATGGCTTTCCTTCCACTAGGAATCCACTTCTCTACCTTTGAGAACTGCTCTTCATCGATTATCCTCCACGTTCCTTCAGTATTCGGAGATTGTCGATCTATGAGATCGATGGGTTTTGTTCCTTTTTGCCTGCATCGTTGATCTTCGAGATCCAATGGTTCTTATGATTCGACGACTCACTTCTTCCTTAGTTCTTTTATTTATGTTTTTCACTATTTCTTTAGCGTTTCCTCTATGGTTCAGGTTTCTTCAAAGGGTTTCATTCTTCCGCTTCTACGGTTCAACTTCTTTGAGCTCAACTCCTCAGTGAATTCTCACTTCACTACCTCTCCAGAGCTTCATTTTGTTTCCTCAATTGGATTCAAAGACCCATGATGATTCCTTTAAATCATTCTCTCCTCTGCATGTTCTATAGAATTCTGCCTGCAACCCTGTTATAGAACCTACGAATTCATATGTGATTCATTCATAAAATACTCATTTCACACATTTAAACAACTAGGAATAAACCTCTATATACATAAGTATAAACAAATGATTACATTTGAGACTCTGTGTCTCTCACAGGTCTGATCTTCAACTATTAGTGGCCTCCTCCATCACTCTACCCATAGTCTTACATTTATACCAAAAAGGTTCTTTGAACTAATTCTGGTTCAAACCCTAGATCTACTAAACTGACTCCTAAATGTCCTCTACCCTCTATGTCCACTTCTAACTTCATTTATTTCCTAAGAAATCTCTCTAGTTCCTCAAATCATGAATTGCTTTAAGAGTTATAATTGACTTCTAACTCTTTTGTCATTACTAACCACTCATGTTCTCCTTTATTTGAGAGAATTTACAAGATATCTCACATTATCAAATTAATTTCTATTCTATGCACTCAAAAGCCTAAATATTACATTAATTCATCATTTAGGAATCCAAATTCCTTAAAATACATGACCCCCCTATGTCTACTAATTTACAATGGTTTTCCTTGGGTTGAATGCTCCTACATCACACACCTACATCAAGAGAAGCGACCAACTATGCTTAACAATAAAAGGTGCAAGTGACTAGAAAGACCAATCGTCTTTACGATGAAAGGAGACAAAGGCTATACATCCAAACCACTCAAGCGGAAATACAGTCAAAGTTTCATGAAGGAAATGTGAGCATTAGCATAGGCCACATCATATGCCATGCGAGAGGAAAGGCCTGTTTGGTTCCAGTATTGGAGCTATGGTTCCGTTGAAACCGTAAATTCCTTGACAGAGGGTGGGTCCATTGGAGATCGCAGCAGATGGAAGAAGGAAGGGCTACTCTTCGTGCTACTCTTTGAATCTGTCGAACTCCTGTGCTACTCAACCCTAACAATGATAGGTACTATAGGTGGCAATGCTCGGTACTATAGGTGGACCCGCTGTCCTGCTGCTCTGCCCGTAATTATTCCTTAGCTTATATAGTGCCCGAGGGAAGACCTGTATCGCATCAACCTAGGTTACTTTGTCCTGTCGTATACGTATATGCCATAGGGGGATCTAGTAAGCAAGCACAAAGGTCTGGTGCTCAATGCCTGGTTATTTCCTCTCCTTATCAGTCGAGCCCCTGCCGGACCTTGCACTCGGAAGCGCAAGACCCTCCGGACCTTTCCTTCCCTTGATTCGTTAGTGTCCAACATTGGTTAGTCTCGAATGGATTGAATCGATTGGATGATAAGTATTCAATGAGGTTGTTTTCGGTTAGTGATGCTAGCTTGTACTGATTGGTTTCTCTCGATGGGTTAGTGTGGATCAGTTGCTTTGGTTCGGTATCCCTGCTAGCCATCCTTCCTTGCACGCCCTGCTTTGATGAATTAATACTTGAAACGATTATGAAATAAGTACTTGCCAGCTTGGTTAGTTTTGGTTGGTTGCTCCTTGGTTGGTCTTGATCGGTTACTCTTGGTTAATTGGGTAGGCGTCGATAGCAGCAGAACCCATTCCGTAGTCTATAACCGGGGCTTGCTTTTTATCGCTTGCTGACTAGATGGATGTTTTCTTACATATATAATGACTGGAAGAACTTAGCGGTTGGACAATTCCACACCAATCGGAAAGGTTGGGGTTATTGACTCGAAAGCGTTTCAAGACGTCTTCTTCCTGCCTCTGAAATACCAATCCAACCAACGCATCTTCCCCTCAGACCAGAAGAAACCCACATGCACATAATAACTATACTTCTTTATAACTTCCTACTTCGTTAAGCCTTTACACCAATACTCTTTGCAAATATGGCGGTGGTGGCTCTCTTTCTTTATCTTCCTTCTCCCCCCCCTTTGGTGGTGGGCGGCATGACTCATATTCTTATTCTCCTAATTGGCAGGTTTTTTTATGCATTGGTTGGTTGCTCTCAGCACAACATGTTGGTAGAATTAGAGGTATCCTTGGGCTTTGTGATATCATCTTAGAATTCCAACCCGACCTTCCTTCTCCGCCAATAGGGAGAATCTTTTGATTCCCGGCCTGCCTTCCGGATCAAACTAGATTGATACCACTCCGTGCCTTCCTCTTAACACGTCCGTTCTGCAATAATCAGCCTTGCCTCCTATTGACCCCCCACATGAATAGATATAAGGTCCCCAGGACCAGTTTCATTCGAAGCGATTGATCCTCGTCCAATCAAGAAGGAAGACGAAAAGCTATTCCATACCTCGGAAGATGACCAGCCATTCCATGCCATCCAGCAATCGATCATGGAGAGCTCGGGGCTATGACAGATCAAAACCAATTCTAAGACCATTTGAGCGCGCTTACGAAACACTTTCAACTTGGGTTCCAACCTCTCTATCTTGAAATGCCCGCCCATATTTGCACGTTGTAGCGTTGACTGATTTCATGCGGGTTATGCCTCACCCTCCCTCTCTTGACCGCAGGGCCGTATTGCAGGTATCCATTTTCAGAATCGCTCATATAATCAATATGAAATGTGAATAGGCCTACCCTTTCAATAATGTGAAAACGCCTGGCTGGCTCTGGCAGCAAGCATAATATTGTATACAACATATTTCGATAAATATCCCATGCTTTCCGTTGGTAAACGACTAACCAACGACCTCCAACCCTGTATGTCTTTTTCCCGATACCTTGCTTGCTTGGTACGAGAGTCTTTTTATCATATTGGACGATTGAATAAATAGAACAAGAGAAATGATGCCCCAACCTGTGCTTGTTTCATCTGGTATCTGTCCATTCATCAATCAATCCATGCAGTGCTAGTACCTGTGTCAGTTTGTTTTGTTCTTTCAGCTTGGACCTGCCCGCCGTTGTTGTTGTTCCAGTTTCATATTCCAGTCCTTTCGCGCCTAGTTCCATATCCATAGGAAAAGGTGGTGCTTGTGGCATCGAGTAAAAGCAACAGCCAGCAGCACCTGTAGAGGCAGGACCAGGTCCAGATCAGTTATAACGAGGGCATCCATCGCTCCATATCTTTTTTCTTCTGGCAGAATCCAACGAGTGGTTGTTCCTGTGCCACCCACTTCCTCCATTCATCGTGTAGGCTGACCCATTCCCTCCCTAAAGGAAGGGCTGTATACTGGTACCTTAAGTTCAGTGTCTAGGCCTGAGCCTTAAAAGGGGTCGGAACTCAAAGTCTATCTGTAAAAGCACCCACCTCTGGCATATCCGTAGTTGCGCATCCGTATATGGAGCCGGGAAGTTACGGGCTTTTAGCCAAAGGTACAAGTGCTCTATACCTCTGAGCTCTTCACTGGGCAGGTAAGAGAGCTTAGAGGGAAGGGCCTTTAAGCTGCTATTGCCTTGGCACCTGGCATTTTCACTACTGAAAGGGTGGAAGTGAGGATACGAACTTGCTCTATTTTACAAGAGAAATTAAGGTGCGAAGCCGCTTGTCCCTCCGGGGGGCAAGTAAGCTAGGACAGGGGCTGACGCTATTGTTTAAGTCTACAGTTTACTTATTATTCACTGTTTGTTGTTCATTATTTGTAGTTCAATTTCATATTGAAAAAAAGTGAACTAAGTTTATGATGTTGTTGCTCGTTCAACTGGATCTACTGCACCTGGGTCTACTAGTTCTAGGTCTAGGTCTACTACTTGTGCTACTGGATCTACTGAATTGGTTAGTGCTGCTGAAACCACTAATGTAGTAGCTATAGGATAGGAAGGGGTCTCGAGCCCGTTGGTCGAGTCACTAACGTACCTCTCTTTAACAGTCGAACCTGCTTAAGCATCGCAAAATGGCCAAATTAGGTTATTTCTTAGGTCTACGCAGGTTCCCCAGCTTGGGCGTGTCAAGTAGCCGTAAAACGCCGCAAATGTCCTCCCCCTTTTGGTCGAGCCTGCTGTCGCATCCTTGAAAACGAAATTCCACTCTCGATGCATGCCTCTGGAAAACTACCGCAACATAGGCTGGCATAGGCTGGCTTATGAGCTTGCTATCGAGTCTTGTACGCCCGAAGCAAGGGTGAGCCTGCCAAACTCTCGACCAACGCCCCCCCACCCAATAAGTAAATTGAAACGTAGTTCTTGCTTGACGCTAGGAAAGCAAGGAACTGACTGAACCTAAAATACCACATGCTCAAAAGCTCTCTCATTAGCAATCGAGCATACTAACATACCCTTGTCCCTCCTATTTCTTCTCTGGAGGCCTCCAATAATAGTTGAGCAACTAAAGAAATCGCGACACATTTCTCAATGTACAAGATGCACATATGTAATGTGTTTTGATCGACAGAGACACATAGGGGCATATCTCTCTCTAACAGATATGAGGGCAGATGCTTTTATCACGAATAATAGCTCTGTCTTGCCGACCTATTTAAGGATATAATGGTGACATTGGGCTATTTGGTAACTAGATATAGAAGAAAATCAAAGCTACGAAGCTTTAAACCTCGAACTCAATTCTGAAAAAGAAGAAAAAGTGATGCCAGATTAGGAACATATCTCTCCAATCCTTTGGCATTTGGAGGGGGAATCCTAGATCTGCAAAAGCTAATTGTTATGCCTGCATTGGGAATTCACATTCTGGAAAAAGATTATGAATAGATTCTTCAGTTGCTCAACATATTGGGCGATGGACCTTGTCTTTATATTATCAGGCTTTTTGCGGTTAGTAGTTTTTCATGGATCATTGTCCAACGGAAAGTGCTTACTTTTGGAAGCACATCTATTCCCCAAATTTATTTCCAGATTCATCTATTTGGGGGAGAGGATGCTTTGAAGGCTTTAGGAAGTACCCATGTTTTACTAAGTATGAGCCCCTTTGGGACCCCATCCTCTTGCATCCTTGGCCTTCAACGCCAGAGGGGCTGCCCCTCTCGACAAATTGATTAACCGATCAAATTGCTCCCGAAGCTGGGCAAGAACAACAGTTTCTAGCCTGTCCACTTCGCATTTCCAAATTGATCCCATCGATACATGTCGAAAAGAGTGGTTCTTCCAGCAGATGAAAGCCAATCCTTGCCCCCGGAGGGACAAGAGGCTTCGCACCTTTATTCCATTAATGGCCAAGATTTGTTCAAGAGGTAGGCGGCCCCAAAATGCTATCTTTCCATAGTCTAATCTGTTTACCATTTCCTGGCACCCAAGAAATACCTTTCTGAATTATAGGGGTGTCTACTTTACATAGTCGTCACATGGAGGAGCCGTGGATGTTTGGGATGCGTGAATCTAGACTTTTGAGTCTGCTGGACTGAAAACCATTATTGTGCAAGGCATTTTCCAATATCTTTACCCGCTTATACTTACCACCATAATAACCTTGCTTCAAGCGCTAAGTTCATTAACATGGTGCCTCTTATTTCCTTCCCCTCCTATTGTCAGGGAAGCGGCTCCGCACCTTTGGCTTGAGAACATATTAATAATACAATGCATGCTTGTCTGATTGAGAGATGCATGTAGTTTTGGTTAGTGATAGTTGCAAGTAGATAGTGAGTAGATTAGTTCGTTAGAGATAGGAATAGTATAGTGAGTGTTAGGTTATAGTTTGTTAAAGGTGTGTTCAGTATATGTTCTCGATTAGTGATAAGTTAGTTAGAAGTAGTTCAATATTGGTTAGAGGTTGTTCAATTGATTGACTATCAAGTGGAAATGGCTGATCTGCTAGAATACAATGCGGTGATTGTTGATCTTGTAGTGATACATGCTTTCAAGATGGTAGTAGTGGCTGTCCACTGCTGTGAATCTAGGAATGAGAGTAGTGTACTGCTGGTCTATCTATATGGGTGAGTTCAACTTGATTTGTGAGAGAAGATACGTATCGAACTCTTATGGTACGATGCATGGTACGATAGATGATGTGGTAAGTGTCTTTTGGTTTCTTTTATGTGATAGCTAGTTCATGTTCTGTTGATTGTTTATTGATGGTATTCTAGTGGATTCAATCTCTCTAGTCAATGAGATGGTCTGATCAGATATAAGTGATGATTTTAGAGTTGATGTAGAGATGTTGTATGATAGATCTATGATGACGCATCCTTGCACTAGGAAGCGCAAGCCCCTCCGGGACCCTGTTTTTCTTCTGAATGTTGTTATAATACGATACATGGTTGTTAGGATCTCTGGTAATTGAAATAAGTGTATGGGGTTCCCTTGCTTTATAGGTGAAGTAGATTGGTATCCTAGTGATTCTATGGTGAGTTTGGCTAGTGACTATAGAGTGAGGTCTTCTTCGAGAGGAATAGTTGGTGATCGATACGAAGGAGGTGTTGAGATGCTGTTGAGTAGGAAGTAAGAGGGAGAAAGTCGAGTAAAGGGTAGGTTGATTGATTCAACCTATAATGAAACACGTTCTGTAGCTTGACCCAAGCACTAGCTCTAATCCACCACCTAGCAAACCCACTAGGGTACTCTCTGCCCAGTAGGAGTAGTGGAGTTTGGCACTAAGCGACTCACCTCACCTCACCTCACAAATAAGCATGCTTGGTTAATAAAGTGGGCCGTCTGCGCACTGATTCAAAGGTCGAGTCAACCATTTTCTAGATGAAAAAGCTATCAATCAATGAGAGCTTTCCTTTTCTTCGTCTCATTCACATGTATCCCAACGCAATCGCTAGTTTGCATTACTGGAAGAAATGCATAATGACATATATAATGAGATATCTCGAAAACATGATCGAAGAATATCGTATACAAAGAGAAATTGTACAACTAGGGCCCTTACTTCTTCATAGGGGTCACTCACTATTCATATGGTGAGGGTTTGATGCTCTAAAGAATCTAACTAAGGTAAGTAGAGAGTTGTTGAGCTAGTTGTGGGGTCAATGATCTATTCAACTAGGGTTCAATGCTGTAGTCTCCCTAAGCAAGTGTCCTAGGGCGAGGTGAAAGTGAAATGGGATCAGGTCTTAGGGGGTTTCCTCATTACAAGTTGGGCTAGGTCGTTAGGGTTCCTAGGTCTGGGGCATCCATAAAACGAGTCAAAATAACACAGAGAATAAGAAGGCGAAGTCAATAGTGAAGGAGGATGGAAGGTGAGGCAAGAAGAGGCTCGCATAGGCCATTTCAATTGTCTTGCCCGATGAAGCTTGCTCTAAGTCTGCAAGTATTGTAAAGGCTGGTGATCAGTATGGATGATGGTCTCATTACCAAATAGACAGTGCTCCTACGTCTTCACTGATTGAACCAAGGCATAGAGTTCCTTGTCAATTTTTGGGTAGTTCAGTACTGCTCCATGGAATAGCTTTGAATGATTACGAAGGGATACATGGTGTGAAGAATTCCACTTTAAGGCAGTTCTAGCATCAGGGTAAAAAGATCCGTTCTTTATGGTGGCATTATAAATCATAGAATTGCATCCCTTCCATAGGTCATCATGTCACAACCTAGAGATCAAACAACTAACTAGAAGATGCAGCCAACGCCTTGACGTGACTACGCGACCTCTCCCAAGTCGCTAGGTCATTGAATCGAACCTCGAGGCAGCAACTAGAATATGCGACGTGCACCATATCGCGATTGAGTGACCTCCAGGCAGTCACACTTCCACCAGGTCATTAGGTCGCACCCCCGGCAAGCCTCCAGGAAAATGCGACTGTATGACCCATTTTCATGTAGCCCCTCAAGCAGGTCATGAGATCCCAGGTGTGACTAGCCACTAGAATTGCGACTTCAAACAAAATGCGACTATGCGACTTCTAAGTCGCAATTTTTTCCACTTTAATTAAGTCTCACTTCTAAATGAGATTAGTTTACTGACTGGCAAGCTATTGGATCTATGATTGGGTCATCATATCCCAAAGATGAGGAAGCTATATGTGAGTGGGAATTTCCGAGATGCTAGAAGATGGCTCAAAATCTAGTTTCCCATTGTTGATAGTATGCTATGAATTCAAGAATCCTAGTGGCTCAGTAACAAGCTCGATACTTTTCGTTGGACCTTATCCAAGGCAAAAGGGAAGTTAATCTTTGAGTTTTCTATTTTGGAGAAACTTGAATGATGATGAACAACTCATCACCAACACTCATGAAAACAAAATCTTTCTTTCCCCTCAAATTGATCATTCATTAATTTATCTCATTTATTTCCTTTTTTATTTTTTATTTTAACACGATATGTTTATCGTGTGTTCTAATTGATGATTATGTCCTATGATACTAGAGTTTCGATAAGGCCTTCAATAAAGTACTCTCCCCACAACCCTTTCTATCAAACCCTATTGATGCACCCTCTCACACTTCACACAATTGCAACCACGCCTCATGTTCTATCTCAGTTATAAACCTTATTATTGCATTAGGGTTTTTAGGTTTGTTGCTTCAAGGAGCATTGGGAGCCCCATGATTTCGAAGCCCATTCCCTATAGTGTACATTTCCAATTAATGGAGGCACCTGTGCGTGGATGGGCATCACTCTAATTTTTCCTTCCTTATGGTAGACCATATTAGGGTTTTGGATAAACCCTAGATTTTCAACATGAAGGTTCGTCTTTGTGTTTCAACCTAATTCATATGCCTACAAGGGAAAATTAGCACCAACATTGCATGGAATCATGGTAAGAGTCATCAATTATCATTGTCCCTTAGTTTTTTGATTGGTTCCCCCATCTCATAGTGTACATTAGGGTTTGTGGGAATTATGTTTTTTCCTAACATCCTTATAACACTACACTAGGTTATTGAAGATCCAACCTTGCTTTGAATTAGTCTTCACTCTCTAAGATGAATGTTAAAAAATATTTCCATGTGTGTATCCTTTTAGTATTGCATCACCTCGGGTCTCATATAATAGCATGGTTTCCTGCAATTATTAGGCCAGTAAAGGTGCTTGAATGTTGAGTTGATTTCCAAAGTTAATCATATCTTGTTTAACTAACTTAAGTTTGATTATTACATATGTGATCCTTAAGTGGATTATTTTATCATTATTTATTCTCCATGTTCTCATTAATTTGGAATGACTTAATGAAACTTTTTATTTCATTTTCCCACGGGAAATTAAGTAAAAAACAACATAAGTGCACGAAAATAGTGCAACACTTACAATAAACAATGCCTCAACATAACAACGCTCCAATGTAGGGAAGATGGAGGATAAGGCATTCCCACATGAACCCCGCACACACTTATAGAGCATGCAAGGGGTGGTCAATATACACATTAATTGAAAGCTGTATCGGAAATCATAAAAGGTGGCACCAGGCGATTACAAAGGGAAGGAAACATTTATGATGTGACAAAAGCCACCAAAGGAACAATAAAGCAAAAAGTATTTTCATCGAGTTGTGAGATAAAGGGCTATGTTGACATGGCGAAGGCCTTGTTTTCATCACCTATGATTACATTACATTAAAGGGATAATGGTCCAAAACACAAAAAAAATAAAAAAAAAATTCATCATGCGATGTAAGAAACCCTTCGAATAATGCATTTGAGAACAATGCCATTCAAATAACATTTCAAAGGGGCACATACACATCATGAAAATGTTACCACACAATCCATTCTTGAGGGACACAAGCAATGACACACAACGTATTACATACGACTATAATTGGAAACATGTGTAAAATATCTATGATATAATGCTATATGGGATATCATACAAAGGGTCCCTACAATGGCAACATGTGACCATGAGGGAAATAATTCACCATCAAGAGAGAGAGACATTAGGTGAATCTATTATACCAAGAAACTTGAAAGAGGAAATGGTATTTAGAAGTAACAAGGGTATCATAAAACAAGCCCCAAATCTGGGAACATGAATCAAACCTCCTTGTGAGCTAGTTGTGTTCTGCTGGACCTGCTTCAGTGTTCCCTACCTCATCTATCCACACCATAATGATGGTTCAACGTGTCCTATTCTTTGTTTCAATTTTTTTCCTTTCGTCGAAGAGATTGTAGAGGATGCGTGATGTAGCTAGACAAGTTGAAGGCCTAGGTGATGGGTGTGCTATGTCATTTTGGTTGCACACCTACATCAATAGAAGTGACCAACTATGCTTAACAATAAAACGTGCATCTGACTAGCAAAACCAATGAACTCTACGGTGAAAGGAGATAGAGGCTATACATTCTAACCATGCAAAGGGAAAATACAGTCGATGTTTCTAGAAGGCAATGTGAGAGTTAGCATAGGCAATATCATATGCCAT
The DNA here is from genome assembly GCA_031772625.1 of Pinus tabuliformis. Taxonomy (NCBI): domain Eukaryota; kingdom Viridiplantae; phylum Streptophyta; class Pinopsida; order Pinales; family Pinaceae; genus Pinus; species Pinus tabuliformis. The sequence continues at coordinate 751,178,475 of CM062815.1, forward strand.
TCGAGAGGGATATTTCATTACTTTTCAAATAAAAGTACATATGAAATAAAATGCAGTTATGAAGGGATTCATGATGTGAAGAATTCCACATTAAGGCGGTGCTGGCATCAAAATAAAAAATGTCATGTTGCATGGTGGCATTATAAATCATAGAATCACATCCCTTCTACTAGTCGTTAGGTCGCACCCCAGAGATTCAAAAACTAACTAGAAGATGCGGCCAAGCCGTCGACCTGGCTATGCAACCTCTCCCAAGTTGTTAGGTCATACAATCACACCTCAAGGCAATAACCATACTATGTAACCTACATCATATTGCAGCTGGGCGACCTCCAGGAAGTCGCATTTCCACTAGGTCGATGGGTCGAACCTCAAGCAAGCCTCTTAGAAAATGCAACTACGCAACCGATTTTCAAGTAGCTCCTCCAGTAAGTCATGAGGTCACAGGCATGACTATCCACCAAAGTTGCGACTTCAAACAAGATGTGACTATGTGACTTCTAAGTCGTGATTCTTTCCACCTTATTTAAGGCGCACTTCTAAATGAGATCGATTTACTTAGTGTCAAGTTGTTGGATCTATGGTTGGGTCATCAGATCCCAAAGATGATTAAGCTATATGTGAGTGGGAATTTCCCAATTGCTATAAGATTTCTCAAAATTTAGTTTCCCATTGTTGATTCCCACCACCCACTATGAAATTGAGAATCATAGTGGCTAAGTAACAGGCTGACTACTTTTCGCTAGACCTTATACATGGAATAAGGGAAGTTATGCTTTGAGTTTGTTGTTGTGGATAAACTTGAATGATGATGAACAACCCATCACCAACACTCATGAAAACAAACTCTTTCTTTCCCCTCAAATTGATCATTCATTAATTTATCTCATCTATTTCCTTTTTTATTTTTTATTTTATCCCCATATGTTTATCGTGGGTTTCAATAGATGATTAAGTCCTTATAGGATTATTATGCATGAATGTCACAATCATATAAATTAGCCACCAATTGGAGAATGATTCAAGCTTATGAGGATTATGGAGCATTTTGTCCCAAAGGGTTGTGACCATAGCACATCAAGGCAAAGTCACACATCCATCAGTTACTTAAAGTTGTCTTAACCACAAAAGTTACAAGGAAGGAAGCAATATGTTGGTCTATGCAGAAGGATTATAGTTTTTCATGAAGATTGCATGGCTAGGGTTCCCCTTTATCAAGCCAAATGGTCCCCTACAAGCTCCAAGAACATCTCAATAAACTCCAAGACACATCACCAGAGCATTGGTGAGTGTGAGTGAAGCATAGTGGCAAGAAAGCAAGTTGGTTCCAAGACTAAGCCTCTGCATCATTGCGACATATGGGCAACAAGCATTCTAGGGTTTCCAATAACCCTCTACATCCTCCCCTCTCTCTCCTTCATCGTAATTTTAGTATTTCCCACCATTATATCAACAGCTATGTTAGGACTAATGTAGTAGTGTAACAATCATTTTTCCTTGAGAAAGAACTGGGTAAGCTCAAGCATCATGAGGATAACTGAAAGGTCATGAGGGAAGGTCAAAGATCACGATAGGTGAAAAGTCACCTGACCTCTATAAATGTGCCCTCATACCTCAGTTGTAAGGCAATTTATCACTTGAGTTGAGGCCAAGATTAGATAGCTGATTGATGCTATGGAGCTAGAGCCACTCAGCCCTTGGAAGCTAGTTGAGGGAGTTGTAGTGAGGCTAGGGTTTTGGATTGGGAAGTGTTATGAGAAGCCCCATGTTCCAATGTTTGGTTTTGACCAACTACAATTTATGTACTTGAAGTTGCAGCAACATTAATAGGATGTTCTTGTTGAGCATCGAACCTGCACCTTCCTATACACCCTCTCAGCCTTTTTTTCAACTCATTTCATCCACCTAGTCGATTAAATCATTGTATTTTAGTTTAAAAAGGAGATTTTGACATGATTTTCTAACTATGCTGATGACTGCTGTTTGGTTTAGAATTTTGTTCAGACAGCTACGGAAGCTTCTCAGTTTCCGCAGCCGACACAGGTTTCCGCAGCTGACCCAGGATTCTGCAGCCAGCACAGGATTCCGCAGCCATTTTGTAAAACACCATGCTACAGGTGTCCTCTAAAGGAATGAGCCACATGGGCAAGTTCCAGGAGTCAAGGACATGGATCATGTCCCTCCAGATCATCCAGCACGGCCATGAAAGCCCGTGGTCAAACAGGGGGCAAAGGATAGTCAACGGAAGTGTCCAGCGGTGGCACAGCTCTGCGTAGCTCTGTTTTTGAGCACGTGAAGCTACGTGGCACAATCCTTAGCCACGAAGACATCCTAGTAGCACAAATCCAACAGCCATACCTCTCGGATTTAATAAACATGATGACAGTTACCTAGATCTGGGCTGAGGAGGATTTACGTGTCTCTGGCAGCGTGGTTAATAGCGTAGATTTAGTTAATCTGTTTAGTTTTCTTTCCTTATAAATAACGCATCCATGAACGTTGTAAAGTTAATCTTTGTGAATGTAATTTGAAGACTGTTGTATTTCCCCACTGCACTTTTACGTTGCTGTTTAAAATATGAGAAGACTGGTTTAAACTTCCGCGTGTAGCTGTTCCTTGAATTGGTTGAAGTGGCAGAGGGCCCCTGCTTACTGAAGCCTTGTACAGTTATCTTTTAACTCTTGCATTACTCTTTTTTTCTGTTCATGTATATTAGCTGTACAATTGTCATTTAAATTCTGCGTTTTATTTCATCATGTATATTAGCTGTACATAACAAAGCTTTTTGATTTCTGTTGATTTATATTTTCATTGCTGCTCTTTTATGGTTACAACTGATCAGTGTTTTTGCAGGTTTTCTTAGGCAGCCCGGGGAAATTTTTCACCTTTTCCTTTTATCACTATTGGCATACAAGATCATCTTGTCTTTGTCGCTGACTTTTGTTTTCTGAAGTTTGATTTTCAAGTACTGTCATTTCCTTGAGTAGTACATTTATTTTTTGTTCTTAGATATCATGCTATTCATCTGTTAATGGTTCCTTTCTATAATCAAATAACTTTATTAGGGACCAGAATATCACTCATTATAGCTTAATTTAGTTTTCTTTAGATCTCACATTGCTTGACTTGTTCATGACTGTTTCTCATAGGGTAAATTAAGCTGAAAGGCAAAAGGTCAAGAAAGTTAAAGTAGTGTGATTAGTTTCTTTTATGCAGTTTAACTTCTTTTAGATTTCACATTGCTTAACATTTCATGATATCTTTTCATAAGGAAGATTGAGTTGAAAAGTTGAAATAGTGTGGATTAGTTGCTCTTACTTTTAATTGAGTTTAGTATAGATTTCACTTTCATTTTCATTCAGCAACAAAGATACTGGGCCGATGTCATTAGTTCATTGTTTGATGTCTTTATTTCTTTTTAAGAATTGATTTCATTTCAGTCATTTTAAAGCTTGCTTTCTTTTAAGTTTTAGAGATCACCATAATCATCCATATTTCACTTGCTTTATCACCTTTTCATCATCTCACATTAGGGAAAGATAAAACCAAAAACAAACTTAAAAAAAACTAAAAACGACAAAAGACTAAGGAAATGGTTATCTAGTACATATAGTACACTTCACTTCGTCAGTTTACGAACCCCGGGTTGACATTATAAATAGCAATTTAGATCACACTAAATTGACCAAACATTTTGGCGCCGTTGCCGGGGAAGTGAAATTAGGTAGCCAATTTCTAAAAAAAAAAAAAAAGAAAATTTCAAGAAAGGAAAATTGATAACCTCTCAAAGTATGCTCTCCTCTTGCACTTAGTGTGATCTGGAGGATCAGAAAAGAGAAAGTTATTGGTTTAATAGTTTCTTGAGTATGCTCTCTTCTTGCACCTAGAGTGACCTGGAAGATCAGAAAGAGAATTATTAGCCTGACTTGAAGAAAAAATAAAAAAAATGACATGCATAGAGCAAGAGATTCTAGGGGAAGGTTTTTAGCTAGAGCCAAAAGTTCGATTTTTACAACTCCATCTACTTCAAGGAATAGACAAGAGACACCTCCATCATCTCCAACTTACACTCCTAGCCCTAGGATTCCTGGAATTCAAGAGGCAGGAGTCGACTCTCCCACACCTTCCATCGAATCTGAACTAGAAAAAGATCCTTTCCTTCCCTCTACAGAGAGACAAATTGTAATTGAAGAAGTAGAATCATCTGAAGAAGAGGAGGGAGAAATTCCTTCTCATACACCCTTAGTAGAAGAACCAAAAGACTCTGAAGTCTCCAGGGAAACTACCATGACAGAGGAAGGAGCAACTAGATTTGGTAGAGGTAGAGGTAGAGGTAACATTGGGGGAAATAGGGATGGGGATAACTTATTTGGATTTCCTATAGTCGATGAGGACTCCCGAGCCACAATGAAAAACATCTCACCATCTGTCCTCCCAAACTTCCATGGGTTCAGGAATGAGGACCCTGAAACATTTCTATTTGAGTTTGAGGTCGTGTGTCGAACTTATGATTATTTGGAAGACTCTCAAAAACTCAAATTGTTTCCTTCAACATTGAAAGGAGCAGCCTTGAAATGGTTCATGGGATTACTCACTCAATCCATTTGGTCTTGGAATGATATGAAACAAGCATTTTTGGATAGGTACCTGGACTATTGTATGCCCACTAATCACAAGGATGAGGTATTCAAAATGGTGCAAAAAGAAGATGAAAACTTGGAGGAGTTACTTGAAAGATTTCAATATAACTTGAAAAGAGAAAAAATGAGTAACTTGGATGAGGAGACCTTGAAAGCCCTTCTATTAAAAGCCATTAGAGATGAATGGATAGATATTTTGAACATGATGGGAAAGGGAGATATATCTCAACTTCCACTTTCTGATATAGCAGAGTTATGTGTCCATCTCTCAAGGGGGAAATCTAAAACTCAAAAAGGGCCTAGAGATCCTTCTCTCATCAGAGCAAATAAATCTGCAACTGGATCAGTAAGTAGGGCTGAGATCGGCAACATGCTTGATGAATTCAAAACTGACATCTTAGGAAGTCTTAGTGAGCAACCAGACACCCTTAAGATTCACAATAAGCAGAAAGCAGAAGCTGAGGCTTTGGCCATCTTTTGCCCAAAGTGTAGGAAGAAACATGCTCTAAGGGAATGTCCCTTGGATGCAAAAGTTGTAGAAACATGTGTAATTTGTTTAGAGAATCATGAGACCAAGGATTGTCCTTCAATTCCTGGGCTCAAAGCTGTCTTTCAAGAAGATCCAAATACAATCGAATCTCTCTATTTTGTTGCAAGGAGACCTTGGCAGGGGCAACAAAATCAAGGGCTTAGCAACTCTATGAATTTTCAACCCCCACCAAATTGGAATCCTTGGCAGCAACCTTGGTCCCAACCTCAAAATCCTTCTCAATCATGGGTACAAGGTATGCAAAATCCTTATGGGATATTTGCTCAATTTTACCAATATCCTCCATCTTTTCAAAACCAACAAGCTCCACAACTATCATTGCCATTTCAACAACAACAACCTTCTCAACAGAATCCAAATTCTCAACTCTTGCTTCCATTCCAACAAAAGTCAAATCAACTTCCTTCTCAGCCATTGCCAAACCCCAATAATAAAAACCCTCAAAATGCTTACATGATGGAAGGTCAACAATTTCCTGCCTATATGATTGTTCCTCTCAATGATGTACAACTCAGATCAGGTAGAGTCTTAGATAAGCCTTCTATAAATGCTCAAAAGCAAAGCATTTTTGAAGAAGATTCTCTTGAAACCAATAAGGGTTCTGAAGCATCTCTTCAAAACCCAAGTACTCAAAAAGAAAAAGAAAAAGAGTTAACCCCCACAACTCCCATAGTTGAGCAGCCTGCATCTTTATCCACACCTCCTTTTCCTGAAAGATTACAAATTGACAAAGGAGTGGAAAAACAAATTTGGTTGCCTGACTATAATTTTCTAGATGAATTGAAGAATGTCTGTATCAAGATTCCCTTGTTACAAGCCATTGAAGAGATTCCTATTCTAGCAAAAACAATAAAGGAGTTGAGTCTTAAAAGACCAGGAAGGAAACTAAGAGATACCAGAAGAATCCACCTGGTAGGGAAAATTGCAGATATCATGATGGGAAAAATTACTATGCAGAAATATGTAGATCCCGGTAGTCCAATTGTCAAAACACATATCAATGGGGTAGAAATACCAAATACTTTGATTGATTTAGGGGTTGCTATCAACATCATGAGTAGACAGACTATGGAACAGCTAAAACTTCCTAACCTTCTCTTTACACCTACTTTATTGCAACTTGCAGATTGATCAATTATCAAACCAGATGGTGTATTAGAAGACATTCCAGTCTCCTTAGACTCTTGGGAATATCCAGTGGATTTCATGATTTTAACTCCCAAGAGTAATCTAGGAGGACATCCTCTTATTTTAGGAAGGCCTTGGCTAGCCACAGCTGATGCTTTCATAAGTTGTAGGTCTGGGGATATGTATATTTCTGATGGTAATTCGACAAAGAAGTTCAATTTGTATCCTCCAACAAAAGCAATTACAGAAATAGGAGATAATGAGTGGGTTGATGATGAAGATACTATACAACCTGTCTTTACCATTTCTGAGATCAGTGAAGATAGTCAAATTCTGAACACATTAGAAAATTTTGAACCATCTTCAGAATATGACCATACACAATTTCAGTTGGATTCTGACATCGAGTGTCTATCATCTAGACAAATGTCTCTTTTCTCTATGGAAGAGTTTGGTAGTTCTGCCATTGAGATTTTTCCAGGAAAAACATTGAATATCAACAAAAACTTGGAAAAATCACAACAGAAAGAGCTAACCAAAATCTTGCAAAAACATTCTACTGCATTTGCACGGGAGTATACCGATATGAAAGGTATTGACCCTAAGACTTGCATTCATCACATCTACATTGAGGAAAACAGTAGGCCAATCAGACAACCTCAAAGAAGGATGAATCCAAACCTTAGGGAGATAGTGAAAGAAGAGCTCCAAAAGTTACTTAATGTAAACTTCATTTATCCAATTTCAGATAGCCGATGGGTTTCTCTCTTGGTTATAGTACCTAAAAAGAATGGTAAATGGAGGGTTTGCATTGATTACAGGGAATTAAACAAAGCAACTTTGAAGGATCACTTTCCTTTACCCTTTATTGATCAGGTATTAGATACTTTAGCAGGCAAAAAGTATTTCTCATTTTTGGATGGTTTTAGTGGTTACAATCAGATTCAGGTAGCACCTGAAGATCAGGACAAGACCACATTTACTTGTCCATGGGGAACTTTTGCTTACCGAGTACTTCCTTTTGGATTATGTAATGCACCCGCAACATTTCAAAGGGCAGTACTAGGAATCTTTTCTGATCTAATTCATGATTGTGTAGAGGTCTATATGGATGATTTTACAGTTTATGGTAATTCATTTGAAGAGGCATTAGAGAATTTGGAAAAAGTCCTTATAAGATGTAAAGAAACAAACCTTTCATTAAGTCATGAGAAATGCTTTATGATGTTTACTGAAGGGATTGTTTTAGAACATCATATTTCAGGAGATGGGATTAAAGTTGATAGATCAAAAGTTGAAGTCATCTCCAAGTTACCTATTCCAAATTGTCAAAAAGATGTTAGAAGTTTTCTTGGATTTACTGGATATTATAGAAGATTTATTGAAAACTTCACTAAGATAGCATCTCCGCTTTTCAAATTACTTACAAAAGACTATGAATTCAATTGGGATCCTGACTGTCAATCTGCATTTGAAACTTTAAAAAGAAGAATATCTGAAGCACCCATTTTGAGAGGGCCGAATTGGAAACTTCCTTTCCATATTTCTACAGATGCTTCAGATATAGCTCTAGGAGCTGTGTTGGGTCAAAAGGATTTAGTTCCTTATTCCATTTACTACACCAGTAAAAATTTGACTCCCACTGAGTTAAATTATACTGTGACTGAAAAAGAGTTCTTAGCTGTTGTTCATGCAATCAACAAGTTTAGACATTATATAACAGGCTATGAAAATTCTGTCCATACTGATCATTCTGCAATTAGATATCTCATGAGCAAACCTGTTACTAATGGCAGAGTTACAAGATGGCTTTTACTTTTACAAGAATTCAATATTACTGTGTTAGATAGACCAGGGAAACAAAATACAGTAGCTGATTTCTTGTCTAGAATCCAAAATACTAACGAAGATTCTCCTGTAGAGGATAAGTTTCCAGATGAATATTTGTTTGCAGTAACTACAAAAACTCCTTGGTATGCAGATATTGCTAACTATTTGGTTACAGGGAAGCTACCTCCACACTTATTTCCTAATGAGAAGAGGAAAATTATTCAGGAGAGTTCAAATTATTCATGGATTTCTAATGAACTGTTCAAAACAAGGCTAGATTGTGTGATCAGAAGATGTGTTCGGGAAGATGAAATGCCTGACATCCTTAGGGCATGTCATGATGAACCATGCGGTGGACACTTTGCTGACAAGAGGACGGCCTATAAAATCCTTTCTTTAGGATATTATTGGCCTTCTCTCTTCAAAGATGCAAAACAATATGTCAGAAGGTGTGACAGTTGCCAAAGAATTGGGAGACCAACTCTTTCAAATGAAATTCCATTACAGCCACAGGTACTCATCGAACCCTTTGAAAAATGGGCTTTAAATTTCATTGGACCTATTAATCCACCATCTAAACAAAAGAAATATATATTGGTTTGCACTGATTATGTCACTAAATGGGTAGAAGCCAAGGCATTGCCTTCTGCCACTAAAAATTCAGTTGTTCAATTTCTTTTTGAGGATATTTTTACTCGTTTTGGTGTCCCAAGAGAAATTGTGACAGATCAGGGAAGTCAATTTACATCTAACTTGATGGAGAAGCTTATGGAAGAATACAAAATCAAGCACAGAAAATCTACTCCGTACCATCCGCAAGCAAATGGTCAAGTGGAATCCACAAATAAAGTTCTTGAGAGCATCATCACCAAAACTGTTCATCTCCATAGAAGAGATTGGGCAGAAAGGCTTCCTAAAGCCTTATGGGCCTATAGAACTACATGGAGGAATACAACAGGACATTCTCCCTATGAACTTGTTTATGGGAAAGAAGTCCTGCTCCCCATTGAGTTTCAAGTCAAGACCTTCAAGATGGCAGTTCAGTTGGGGATGAATCTATCAGAAGCCCAAAAGCACAGAATGGAGCAGCTGAATGAGCTAGATGAAATAAGACAAGATGCAATTTTAAGGACTGATCTAGTTCAACACCAAAGAACTAAGTGGCATGACAGATATATCAAAGAGAAAAAGTTTCAAAAGGGACATTGGGCGTTACTGTTTGATTCCAAGTTTAAAGACTTCAAAGGGAAATTTCAGACTCATTGGCTTGGACCATATGAGATTGACGAAGTCTTTAGCAATGGAGCAGTTCGAGTCAAGACCATTGATGAGTTTCAAACTCCTCTTATTGTGAATGGCCACCGATTGAAACTTTATCATAGGCCACTCTCAAAAGAGGACTTTGTCAAAATGTTTCAAGAAAATTCTGCAATGAGGCTGGTGGAGAGGAATCCTTCTCCTCCATCAGCCTAGTCTTTGTTTCTTTCAGTTGAAAAAAAAAAAAAAAATCTTTTGTATAAGCCTGAAAACCAATCATAGATTGGCAGTCTTATACAGAAAATGTAGAGTGAAAATCAGGGACACCTGACACTCTATATTTTCCAAAAAAAAATCTCTCTTCCTTTCCATCTTCACTCCACCTCACTTGTCATTTCACTTCACCTCCATCTCATTTTCATCTCCATTCCACTTCACTCCACTTCATTTCCATCTCATTCCACTCATTTCATTTCATTCCATCAATAAAAGTCCCCTTCAGGACTATTTTCATTCAGTTAGTTCTTTTTCTAACTATCTTTGTGCAGTTAAAGGGGTGTTGTCTTAGTTTCCGCAGCTGGAAACCGTTTCCGCAGCTAGAACCAGTTTCCGCAGCTAGAAACAATTTCTGCAGCCAGCATCACTCTGTCTTTACAGCCGGCATCACTCTGTTTTCAAAAAAATCGTAGTCAAAGGTTAGTGTCATCATCACCAAGTGCAGCAAAGGCATGGGGCATCTTCAAGATCAGAGAACAACAATGGGTCAGAAACCTTAATCAAGAAATGATAAAACTTCCAATGGTATGATCAAAAATCTCTACCAAATAACAATTCAATGTCATTTTTATGCATAGTTATTAAACCATGGCAAGTTCCACTAAATGCAATGATTTGATACGGCAAGCCCCATACCACTCCTCTTCCACGATGTCATTCCATATACACCTTATTCATTTCTAACGGTCCCATAATCATTCTAAATTTGTGGACTGCTCTTCCATTTATTGACCGTACTTTGGAGACATGACCGACTGTACTACGACTCTCCTTCACCATAATTCCCGCAGCCATCTGCTGAGACGTGTACGCAAGCCAGCCAATCCAAAAGGACTTAGCCATTATTCTGCCCATTTATCACTTCACTCCCGCATGCATTCGATGCTAAACTCATGACTGTTGCTTACCTCGGTGCTCATACCATTCCCTGTTCTCCATTTCCGCTGCGTCCACTACAGCTTGCTCCGATCCCTAACCACAGTCACCACATACATTCCGAACTTCGATTACGGCCACTCCAGTTACCCTAAGAACCCTGGAATCAGCCATTTTTCTCCTGAACCATCATACGCAGTAGAATTTCCAGTCGGAATTTAAAGCCGAGGATGGGAAAACTGCTAAGAGCTGAACCAGAAGGACCTAAATACCTGGAGGGTTATCCTCAAACGAAGGAGTCGTTAAAGAAAGCAAGGTGGCTGAGATTCATTCAAAATTTGAGGGGCTATAACAAGAAGTGACTAAATCTTTTGCAAGGTCTTTTAATGGACAAACAACGGAGGTAGGAGACTTGAAATTTACAGTGACCGAGGCCACAATAGCAGCTGCAACAAGTCTTCCGCAAGAAGGAGAAAGGTGGTTCAAGAACAGAAGTGTGGAAGATCAAATATGGAAAACAATGCTACAAAACCCAGGTATGGATACCTCTATATTTATTAAAGGAATCCCTGTGCATACAATAAAAGAAGAATGGTCCCCTCTATTATTACTTATCCAGAAATTTATCACATGCGAGGGTCGTTTTGGCTCCATGTACATGTATCATGCCAGGCTAATGATGAATTTTATGGAAAGTTATACCCTTAATTTGCCTTATTTTTTGTTATCAAGCTTGAAGAAAATGAGCTTTACTGTTCAAAAACACGTAGGTAATATTGAACCCCATCTTTACCATCACGGGTTCATAAAAATCCTTATTGAAGAACAGTTGAAAAACACTAAGGATACTTGGGAAAAGTTTTTGACAAGAAACCACTTCCAAGAACTAACTGAAGCCTCTGGAAGCAGTCCCCCAAAAATTCCAAAGAGAAGTAGGAGGAAACAAAAGAATATTATAGCCCAAGACTCTCCTATAATAGACATTCAAGAAACTATTCAGAAAGAAGAAGAAGAGGGAACTAAAAACAAGAAACAGAAGAAGGATAAGGGTAAAGTAATCATTCAAGAAACCTATCCATCCCCTGAACCATCCATAGAGGAAGAATCTCAAACTTTGGCAGAAAGATTAGCACATCTTCAAGCTGCTGCCATAGCAAAGAAATAAAAAGGAAAACAGAGTGCACAGGAAAAGAGCACTAGTCCACACGTGAGGAGGAGCAGTAGGCTAAAAGGAAAGAAGAGTGTAGCCCAAGAAAAATAGTCTCACTTTATTGATTTAGGTGAAGGAACACCTGAAAAAGATCCAGCTCAGCCAGACATTGAGTCAAGTCCTCCACGTGAGGAAAGCCCTTTTCAGCTGGAAAGAGAAAATAGTCCTCCTTTACCAGAATTTGAGTTCAGGCCGAGAAAAACACCTGAGGTAGATTCCAACCAGCAAGAAGCATATAACTACCTAGAGTCCTTGGAACAATCAGCTGCAGGACCAAGCACCACCTTGCCACTTGATGCACAAATACAGTCTTTAAAACAGGAAGTGTTTGAATTGGAAATCCTAAATAGGCACATTAAACAGGAAAACGAAGCACTCAAAGAGCAGAGTAAGGTAGACAAGATTGTCCATGATAACACTATGCTCCATTTAGGACTATGGCAAAAGAAGAACAAGAAGCTGAAAAGAAAGTGTAAAAGGTTGAGCAGGGAATTGATTAATGTTAAGTTCAAATGTTTATTCAGGAAACCAAGGACTGTTTTAGCATCAAAGAGGAAAAGAAGAGGGCTAGATGTTCTTGCAGAAGCCTCAGAGCATATGGATTGAGGGAAAATAACTAAGTTTTGGTTGCATGAGGACATGCAACACCTTCACAGTGGGGGTATGTTGAGCCTCGAACCTGCACCTTCCTATACACCCTCTCAGCCTTTTTTTTCACTCATTTCATCCACCTAGTCGATTAAATCATTGTATTTTAGTTTAAAAAGGAGCTTTTGACATGATTTTATAACTACGCTGATGACTGTTGTTTGGTTTAGAATTTTGTTCAGACAGCTGCGGAAGCTTCTCAGTTTCCGCAGCCGACACAGGTTTCCGCAGCTGACCCAGGATTCTGCAGCCAGCACAGGATTCCGCAACCGTTTTGTCAAACACCATGCTACAGGTGTCCTCTGAAGGAATGAGCCACATGGGCAAGTTCCAGGAGTCATGGACATGGATTGTGTCCCTCCAGATCATCCAACACGGCCATGAAAGCCCGCGGTCAAACAGGGGGCAAAGGATAGTCAACGGAAGTGTCTAGCAGTGGCACGGCTCTGCGTAGCTCTGTTTTTGAGCACGTGAAGCTACGTGGCACAATCCTTAGCCACGAAGACATCCTAGTAGCGCAAATCCAACAGCCATACCTCTCGGATTTAATAAACATGATGACAGTTACCTAGATCCGGGCTGAGGAGGATTTACGTGTCTCTGGAAGCGTGGTTAATAGCGTAGATTTAGTTAATCTGTTTAGTTTTCTTTCCTTATAAATAACGCGTCCATGAACGCTGTAAATTTAATCTTTGTGAATGTAATTTGAAGATTGTTGTATTTCCCCACTGCACTTTTACGTTGCTGTTTAAAATATGAGAAGACTGGTTTAAACTTCCGCGTGTAGCTGTTCGTTGAATTGGTTGAAGTGGCAGAGGGCCCCTGCTTACTGAAGCCTTGTACAGTTGTCTTTTAACTCTTGCATTACTCTTTTTTTCTGTTCATGTATATTAGTTGTACAGTTGTCATTTAAATTCTGCATTTTATTTCATCATGTATATTAGATGTACATAACAAAGCTTTTTGATTTCTGTTGATTTATATTTTCATTGCTGCTCTTTTATGGTTACAACTGATCAGTGTTTTTGCAAGTTTTCTTAGGTAGCCCGGGGCAATTTTTCACCTTTTCTTTTTATCACTATTGGCATACGAGATCATCTTGTCTTTGTCGTTGACTTTTGTTTTCTGAAGTTTGATTTTCAAGTGCTGTCATTTCCTTGAGTAGTACATTTATTTTCTGTTCTTAGATATCATGCTATTCATCTGTTAATGGTTCCTTTCTATAATCAAATAACTTTATTAGGGACCAGAATATCACTCATTATAGCTTGATTTAGTTTGCTTTAGATCTCACATTGCTTGACTTGTTCATGACTGTTTCTCATAGGGTAAATTAAGCTGAAAGGAAAAAGGTCAAGAAAGTTAAAGTAGTGTTATTAGTTTCTTTTATGCAATTTAACTTCTTTTAGATTTCACATTGCTTAACATTTCATGATATCTTTTCATAAGGAAGATTGAGTTGAAAAGTTGAAATAGTGTGGATTAGTTGTTCTTACTTTTAATTGAGTTTAGTATAGATTTCATTTTCATTTTCATTCAGCAACAAAGATACTGGGCCGATGTCATTAGTTCATTGTTTGATGTCTTTATTTCTTTTTAAGAATTGATTTCATTTCATTCATTTTAAAGCTTGCTTTCTTTTAAGTTTTAGAGATCACCATAATCATCCATATTTCACTTGCTTTATCACCTTTTCATCATCTCACATTAGGGAAAGATAAAACCAAAAACAAACTTAAAAAAAACTAAAAACGACAAAAGACTAAGGAAATGGTTATCTAGTACATATAGTACACTTCACTTCGTCAGTTTACGAACCCCGGGTTGACATTATAAATAGCAATTTAGATCACACTAAATTGACCAAATAGTTCTCTTTATTCGACACTAGTTCCCATGCTTACTCATAGTGGTTGTATTGGCCATCCGATACTTCGTTGTATTTGTATGTCTGCCATCCTCTATGCAATATGTTATGGATTGATTCATAGTGATTTCATGTATGTTTTTCTTTCGAATCTGTGTTTACTTATTCCTTTTCATGTCAGCGATCTATGGTGAACTACTTTGAAATTAACTTATGGCATGTTCCTGTTCTCTGTATGTCCGATTGGGTTTCAACTCACTGATCCTTGTCTTGGATTACCTTTATTTATTGATGTTGAGACTTATTTGTACCTATGTTTATAGTTTGTCAATCTTGGGTAATTCCTTGCTTTACTATGTGGGCATTTCACCCTTTCCCCACTTCGACACCTTATCATTTGACATCCAAGAGCAGAAGAATTTATGGTGGCAATCAAGCCCACATATTGGATGGGTCTCCTATCCCAAACTGTGTGAGGTCTAATTGGGACTTCATACCTGGGAGACTTACTTAGCTATTGGTGGTACAATTCAGCCTATCAACAAGATGCAAAGTATCTGTCATTGTTACCTGTTATTGTAAGATCATCTACATACATCACAAGATATATAATTATTTTTCCAAATTTCTTGACAAAAAATGTTTCATCATAAAGATCATAAAGTTTGAAATTGAGTTTTGGAAGATGCTTAGTTAACTTCTTGAACCAGGCTCACGGTGCTTGCTCTAGGCCATACAAGGATTTTACAAGCTTGCATACTTTGTGTTCTTGACCATTCACAAAAAATCCTTCTAGTTGGGACATAAAAAAATTCTCTTTCAGATATACATACAAGAAAGTAGTTTTTATTTCCATCTAATGGAATTTAAAACGTTTCCAAGTTGCCAAGCCAAAGAGTGTCAAGTAGGTAGCCCATTTTTTTGTGGGGGAAAAATTCTCCCCATGGTCAACCCCTTCCTTATATGAAAAATCCTTTTGCCACAAGCCTAGATTTATGCTTGTTAAGTGAACCATCTACTTTATACTTGTTCATGAAGACCCACTTGCAGCCTATTGATTTGGTTTCTAGTGGAGGATTTACCAGTTTCTAGGTGCCATCCTTTATCAAAGCATCATATTATTTCTACATCACTTCTTTCTGTTCATCATGAGAAGTGGCTTATTTAAAGGAAGATGGTTCAAAATTTGTAGACAAATTCAGTTCAAAATCATAAGAAACATCCATATCAACAAGTGAATCAGGATTGTCTACATCACCTCCATTATGTTTGGTTGATCTTATTGTTCATGTTTTTCCAACCTCATCAAGACGAACACTTTCAAGTGTCTTTGTCATCCATTTTGGAGGACCTTTATGAGATGGAACATGATTCTCAATTGAGTGAGATGGGGCTGAATCAAGATTTAGTGTCCCAATTCTGTCAATCACATCACTCAAAGTGTCATCCATGGTTGGAGCTTCATGTAGGGGAGAGAGTTCTTCAGAAGAAGATTCCACAAATTGATCCAGTATAGGAATCCCCCCTTCAAGATGTTCAATATAATTATCAAACTATTGAAAATACTTTGCATTTGTGAATGTATCTAAGCGATCAAGTTGTCGGCCAACAACATTGTCATTCTTGGAAGATTAAAGAAATATCACATATCTAGGTATTATAAACTTCTTATTCACTTCATCATAAAGACGATATGATTTGGTGTTTGAATATGCCAAGAAGATACATTTGTGACTCCTTACACTGATTTTGCTTCTTTGTTCCTTAGATATCAAGGCATAATAGGTGGAACCGAAAACCTTGAGATGCCTCACCGAAGGAATGTGACCATACCACCTTTCATAGGGAGTCTCATTTTTTATAGCATTATATTGAGACCTATTCTTAATATACACAACACATACAAATGCATCAACCCAAAACATTAGTTTAACATTCTTGAAAAACATCATGGAACGTACCATTTTTAAGATTGTTGTGTTCATTCTTTCAGCAACTCCATTCTTTTGTGGATTATAAGGAATGATTATTTGATGCTTGATCCGATGCTTGTGAAGATAGCTTTTAAATTCATTTGAAGTGTATTTTTTTCCATTATTAGTGTGAATAGAGCCAGTATGATATTGTGCATCATTTTCAATCCATGCATGAAAGTTCTTGAATGTTTCAAAAGATTCAGATTTGTTCTTCCATAAATAAACCCAACACATTCAGGTGTAGTCATAAATAAATCTCATCATATACTTATTACCATTTGTAGAACGAATGGGCATTGGACCACATAAATCAGAATGGACGAGTGCAAGTTTTCTATCTTCTCTAGAATGGGAATAATGAAAAGACTGTTTGTTGTGCTTTCCTAAGATAGAAGCATCACATTGCCTAAGTTTCTTAGGAAATGTAGACAAACCAGTAACACCATTTTTCTTCAACAAATGGAAGTTTTCATATTTCAAGTGTCCAAATATAGCATGCCGTAAAAAACTTGATGAAAATGTACCTTCATTATAGTGAGAACTGTATGAGAAGTTTTGTGCACGAGTAGAGTTTCCTTGCAGCTTCATAAGTCTTTCTTATTTTATCCCTATTGTGACAAATGAGTGTTATGATTTTTTTCTCACCTCAATCTCACCATCACATATATGAATAGAGTGTCCTTACTGGAAGATGTGGCCCAAACACAAAAAGTTTCTCCTCAGCTTTGGGAGGTATAGAACATCATGTAGAAGAAAATCTAGAAGACCAAGAAGTTTGAGCCTGATGGTTCCAAGTCCTTGATGGCTTCAGTTTTGACTTGTCTACAAAGTATACTTCTCCATCAACATTAACAGTGAATTCTTCAAATAAAGCTCTTTTGATATTCATGTGGCAAGTTTCTCTTGAATCAAGAAACTAATCATATTTCCATGAAGCAAGTGAAGCATTGAATAAGTATTCAATTACTCCAATTTTGCAATGTTCCACAACATAATGAGAGGACTCAGGTGCTTTTCCTTTCCCTTTGTTAGTATTTTTACCTTTTCCTTCATTTCTTTCCTACTCAATTTTGTCCCAAGGAAACTTGCATGTGGAAACATCATGTCCGTATCTATTTCATCGTATACAATGAAGATTATAGCTTTCTTCTTCGAAATGTCTAGCCCCTTGCCTCTAAACCTTTTCCTTACTCTTCCTCTTCGATCACTTATTCCTCTAGAAGAATCTTGTGCATGATTCTTCTCCTTCTGTGCAAGGCACACAACTTATTCACTAGACTAAGGAGCTATCCTTTTTCCAAGATCTTTCTCTCTCTCAACAAACTTCTTATCAAGGGAATCAAAGGTAATCTCCTTAAGGTTGTCACTTGCTTTCAATGACTCAAGATGATGTGAATAGTTGGGATATAGTGCCTTGGCATAATCTATGATAAGAATATATATTTTAACACTAGTGGCTTTTATTTCATGCATAATAGATCTTACTTCTGATGCTAAGGAAAGAGGGTCATAATTTTTCAATTCAATATTGAATAACTTAATCATCAATTGAACAAATTAAAGTTCAGAGTGTGAGTCATACAATTACTTCAACTTATTTAAGGCTTCAAAATCATTTGAAAATGGAGAAATATGGTGACTCGCCTCTTCATTTACTGACACTACAATCAAGGAATAGGCCTTGTTTCTGCTTGTTTTCCCAAATCGAAATATCCTTGTCAAAAGTGGGCTTCTACCATGTATTGTCTCCTTCTCCTTCTCAAACCCCTTTACACAACTCATTAAAAATGATTCGGGAACACTCATGATATTTCTCTTTTCTAGAGATAACTACTCCCACAATGGAGATGAGTGACGACATTATAAAATTTGAATTGGACCCAAAATACTTGTAATAAAAAAAATGATGTGTCTCTACAAGTAATTAAAGTAATTAATTGGCTAATTATTATGTCTTCATATAAGAATACAAGCTCTAAATATTCAAATCATATGGCATACTTCACATACCACTCACACCTCCTTCAAAAATAAGCTTGAATACATTCTCACTTCATAGACAACTTTAAAAATATGCCATACACTTTACTCCATATGCTTTATGGTTTTTCTAATTTAAAAAAGGGTCCCAACACATATATACAATAAGTCCATACTCTTTATTCCATATGCATTATGTTTTTTTTTAATTTAAAAAATGGTCCCAACACATATATACACCAAGGCTCTTTTATAACAACTTTTTTTAGTGCAACGTGCAACTCTAATCCCAATAAAACACTTTAATGCCAACACACAGAAATTAATGTAGTAGTTAGTTCAAACAATGACCAAAAAACTTACCATAATCAAAGCATGTTTTGAAGAGGGTCCAATGCATTTTTTTTCTTTTTGTGAAGATCTTCAAAATGCTCCGGAGTTTTACTCTCACCACAGTGAAGAAAGCATAGCTCAGATAGCACTTCGACCTCAGATCCCAACATACATGCAGTGATGAACAACAGTCAGAATAGCGGTACTTTATTTCACTCGTATCTTGAATATTTTATGTGCAACCAACATAACTAGTCCAACTCCAAAGGTACCGAAACTTCAATCTTCCTCCATTCTTTGAATCGTTCTTTAGAGCTCCTTTTTATCGTTTGTGTGCTTAATAATATAGGCTACAAGTTCGATTCTCGTGGCTATGGAAATATAGCTACTTCAACTCTTGACTCAAGGACTTGCACTCAAAGAAACATACATACCAAATAGACAAGGAGATTAATTGAAGGAAAGGACAAAGCATTCAGTATTAAGAGGGAAAATCATTCAACAGGTAGAAAATATGGGAGGGAAATTGATAGTCAACAGGAGTTACAAGGGCATAGGGAAACTAAAAAAGGGGTTGGCTTTCATACCATGTCAGGCTAGGAGGGTAAGTCCACGAATTAACTTGTTTATTTCATTACTCAGTTCCTGAATATATACATGAGTGGAGAGACTCTTAGGATTCCAATTCCAAGGTATTTTGGTTTTCTCTAATGCATAACCAAAAATATTTACAATAATCTCATTCCTTTCGGATTAGGTGTCACCACAAATTATCCACTTCTATAATATCAGCATTCTTTTCTATATGAATCCAAATCCAAGACTTCCATTACCAAGATTATCCTTCTTCATCATATTTATTGGGGTTTTTCATAATTTCTTCATGGAGATGTCATAACCAATCCTTATTTACATAATATTTTGATTATCTATGTAGATGCATCTTATGAACTCTCTTTTCATCTTCTTCAAATATTGTTTCCTCGATATTTTTATGCATAACTCCTTCTTTAAAGGAATAGTTGTCTCCCACTTCCTCATATTCTTCATGAGGGCATATAATGTTGACTCTATCATTATGTAGAATATTTCAATGCATATTGCATCTATTCTTTCATGCATCAACCATAATGGAATCCTTTTCTTCAAACATGCTCATGAGATAGAACATTCCAATCATCCTTTTTCTGAAACAAAATGAAGACATGACTTAGTGTATCTATTAAAAATTTATCAAGTTTATGCATACCTCTTTATTTGTATGGTCATGTGGACTTCCTTTAGAAACTTTCTTTTCCCTTTTTTGAATATGGGAAATGCTTCAATCAAACCATTATGTTGCACATCCTGTCATCAGACCTTCATCCTTCTAAACAATGGATCCCACGTTAAGTGGAATGTAGACTGCTTATGTAACATTTGCTTCTTCAAGATGTGATGAATCTTTTCAACAAAGATCATTGTGGAGGATCTTGATGATCCTGTTCTACAAATACTTCATTTTAATGATGATGAAATGTGATGATCTCTTATCTTCAAATCTTGTTAGATGACTTGCTTCAACCATGCAATCTGTTACTTCACCTATCCTTCTTATATGATGTCATCTCAATACTACCACAATTGATATGAAATCAAAAAAGAACACAAAAATTATAAATATAACCATAAATACAAAGATGTAGCAGAAATAAAACTTCATTTCATTAATATCAAAATACTGAAATATGCCTACAAACAAAATGAAAATAAACTAGCTCGGGTGATAATAACTTATCTCTGAGAAGAGACGTGGTAGCTACACACATTCAAACTTTGATACAATGAGGCTCAAAGGCCTATTTATTACTAAAAAACAAGGGAAAACTCTAAACAACCAAAACCCTAACCCTAGGAGATGGAACACCAAGAGTTTGTGGGCCTTGTCGGGGTTAGTTGGGCAGCCCACTGCCTGGGGTCGTAACATGGTCATATTATCTCCATTTGGCACGTATGATACCTTGTTAGAAAGGTCTCTCCTAGTACTACAAGATTTGTGTTAATCCCTTGCACATAGTTGTGGGTTTGTTATTGACCTCAAAGAAACACCATTTAGGGGGTCAAAACTACTCTGAAAGTTTAGGACCTAAAAAACTGCTAAAAATAGTAAATGCTGCAATAAACAAGGAAACTAATGAAACTGACTAGAAGTATAGGTGGAATGGGTAGGTGTCCACCAATATCCACCTGGATCAACAATGCATCTTATCATAATTGCAATTCTTTCTACCATTATTGTTATCTTCTATAAACTGAAAATGAACTAAGTGTATGAAGGACCTTTAATAGTAGAAGTCTTTCACTTCTCCCTTCTTTTCTTTCTTGTCACTAGGTTCTTACACTTCTTCGGTTACATGGGCTTCACTTATTTCTTTCCTTTTATTGTTTCCCTTCTTGAATTTAGGAAAATTCATCTTGTGATGTCCATATTCATTACATTCATAACATTAAATCTTGGACATGTCAATTTTCATTTGGAATTTCTTTCTAGGCTCAAAATTTTCAATCCTTTCATTCTTTCTTGACATAGCTAAAAATGCTTGTGTTGGCTCATTTGATTCAACGTCATCCTTTGCTTTTAATATGGTTTCTTCAATTTTACATAATGCCCATAGATCACTGAATGGTGTAGCTTCCTTCTTTGCATAGATGCTTGATACAAGTTGCCCCATTCTTTTGGTAGTTCATTGAGTATGCAAGTGGTCATCTTTGGATCTGACATTATTTCTCCTAGACCTTGTAGTTGAGATTTAATTTGAAATACTTTCAAGTGATATGAAGATACCCCTTCTTCCTTTGATACTTTCATTTTGTATAATTCAGTTCTTAAGGATATTATTTCCCCAGCTATTCTTATAGAGTACAACTCTACCAACTTATCATATATGTCATTTGATGACTTCACTTTTGCTACAAAGGGAATGAAATAATATTTGAGAGATTTAATGAGGCTTATTTGAGCCCTTATTTCTATTTTCATATATTTTGATAATGCTTGAGCTTGATATTGAGTTGGCTTAGTGACAGAACCGATAACATAATAAAAAACTTCATTTTATGTGAGAATCAAATATATTCTCTTCTTCCATGCAAGGTATTTTGATGTCCCAACAAGTTTATTGCTATCCTTGATGAAGGTAGTTATTTGATTTGAATGAGACATGGATATAAAGTACTTACTTGACAAATGAAGATGCCTCCTTGATGATGATGTTAGGTCCCTATAATGACATCAATCCTATGTTCCTCTGGAATATGATGTCTTCCACTAGTGTGTGATATTTTGAATGAGGGAGGGATGATCTTCCTTATTGAAAATGACAATGCTTCTTTTTCAAGATGCTTAAGGTGTGATCCTTTCTTCAAAGATCACATGTCTTATTTCTCCTTTTGATGTTGATGTTGATGTAGAATGTGGGAGGCTTTCCAAGATGCTTCAAGTGTGTAGTTCATTTCCTTGTTTTAGATGATGAGATGGAGGTAGGGTCTTTAAGGTCTATTGCCTTCTTCAAAAAGTTCTTTTAAGATGATAAGGTCTTATGATGTGATGATTAGATTATTTGATGCTATTCATTCTTATGCTTAGCAATTTTGTATCATTTTTAATTTAATGAGATTAAAGCTACCTTTCCTTGTCACCTTAGCTCTGATACCATGTTGAAAAATCTAGGGCAGCTCAATTAGTGTTGACTTTTCTTTACTTTGATAATTGTTTGTGATGTTCTTTACTTCAACTTGTAGTATTTATAATTAGCTTATTATTCTCTTGATTATTATAGTTTTCTTATCATCAAACAACTACCAAAAAAATGAACATAAATATAATAAATGGAGACAAGATGTAGGCTACAAGCCACGGCCAAAACCCCTCCTAGAGAGGAAAGCCCATAAGAAATTATTCTCTTCTTATGGAAACTTCATATGATGAATTCCAAGTCCCTTTAGACCCAAGACTGAGACCCCTCCAAAACCAAGTCAACATCCTTTACATGATATTTTCTTCCACAAAGTCAACACTAGTCAAACAACTTCAAATTTCAAATTTTAGCCTCTATTTTAGAATTTCGGTTTTTTCTTCAGGTTTGTAACTTTTTGGCCTTTCTGCAATAGTTGCAAATTCACATGTGTGGGATAAACAAGCTAATTTGGGCCTCCTTTCTTCTTCTCTTGGCTTGATATTCATTCCTTAGATACTCAGCCTTAGAACTTGATCTTTTAGCAACACTTTTCGACTTCTAGAAGGAAAACTTCAATATGATCTTATGACTACAAAAACACTACCTGCAATTTGCATGCGTGAGAGAATAGAGATAGAAATGGGCTTCTAAACTTCAATTTTTCTTCCTTCGATCCTTTCTCTTCACTTTTTTTCTTCAAACGAGGTCAAATGTTCTCTATATATACACTTTCTTGGAGCTCGAATAGACATGAACAGGGCCAAATTTTCATAATCAGGATAACTTGATCTTGAGGGGTACTTTGACACTTTTTATCTAAAAAATAAATTCTTTTGCTAGTTACAAGATGCCCAATAAAATCTATTGCATATGGTAATGACTCCTTTCACTCCTAGATCTTGTGACAAACCGTTCACCTTCGTAAAATGCGTCTACAGATTGGACGCGTTTTTATTTTGTTAGGAGTGAAAGATGTCGAGTCTGCCAAAATCTGATTCAAAATGAATTACAAATTTTATGTACGGTTCGTGTATATATATATGTATATATATGTATATATATATATATAATTAATACCTATACCTGCGAGCCTTGTTTAGTGATGAAGAATTTTCTTGAACTATAAAGTGCAGGATATGGGCACTGACTAATTCCAAATTTTGAGGGAGCAACGTGGAACACGTTTGAAAACTGTGTTCAAGGAAGTTATTCCTATAGTTGTAGACATTGCAACAGATCATGATCTTGTAATTGATATAGATAGCACAATAGAACATTTCTGGGATTTTACGGTGGAAAAAGCATTGTGAAAGATAGTACAAGTGAAGAACAGATTTTGTTTTAATGAATCGCGAAGCATTTAATAATTTAAATAATGATAACCTTTGTTACTTAAAGTGTTGGAAAACTTTTCAGCTATCAAAAGGTGGCAACTCATGAATAGTATTTGGGCGTACACTTTTACGTAACAAAGGAATGAATAGTGTAGAGAAGTGAAGGCGTGCAGTTTGAAGAAGTGAAGGAATATGGAATGTTGACGTGGAAAATAATGAGAGGGAATCGTGGGTAAGGGAAGGCTGAGATGTTGTCTCGCTGGCAATGAATGCGACTTTACTAAAGGAGGGTGGCTTTTACCCTCTTCCATAGGGATTGATCAATTAGAAAATATCTTTTAACACTCAATAAGTTTAGACGCAGGCAATTGTTTTTGTTCAAATGGCAATGTCAAAATTTTAGTGAGAAGTAGAGTTTTATTGGTATTTGAATTTTTGATATATGATAAAATAATGTTTTTAGAGTCTTGGTTGCTTTTAAAAGTTTTGATTCAAATTTAAAATTAAATTAAATATATACTAATTATTAATCTAAATTAATATATTTTTTAGAAATAGATATTTTTATTACATGGTGAGAAATTTAACAAAATTTTCATTAATTAAAAAATTTTGAAATTTAATTAGATAAGTTTGTATATTTTGAAATGGGTTTTAAGAATTTTAATTTAATTATCAATCATTATTAGGTGAATGGTAGGAATTTAATCCTATTATCAACACACACAAAGTCATTTTTTTTGTGCAATTACCATTTTTGTTCTCCAGTGCTCACTAGAACCTATCGTAATGTTTCTCCTCATTACGTTAAGATAAGATTTTGACATAGTGGTATGATTGGAAAAAAGGATTTAGCCAGGTGGTTCAGCAACATCTATCAGACAGACACACGCACAATCTAGAGACATGGGCACAAGTGTGAGATTGTTGCAAGCCTGAACACATTTCCTCCCCTCCATCTTCCACCTTTTAAATTGTTATCTTTCCTTTGTTGCAACATGTTTGCAATAACACCATAGGCATGTTCTATTCCTTTGGTGTATCTGTGCACCTTTAAGGGCAATTGCTAATATAATAGCATATGCTAATATTATGTTTTATCAATGCTACAGACCCAAAAAAACTGTAACTCATTTCATATCACACTTGTTTTTATTAATTTTTTTTTTAATTAATCAATTAAAAAAAACTACTTTTGAGATAAAGTTCAACCTTTGATTTAAAATTATTACCAAGAGTATTCTAAAATATTTAATGGAGATGAAACCTCTATTATCCATCTAATAATCATTACAAATTAAATTAAATTCTCTAAACCAACTAAAATCTAAAATTCCAGTTCCATGAGAAAAGAAATATATATATATATATATATATAACCGTTTTAAAAAAAATCCATATGATTTTATCGAACAAAATTAAAATTAAAAAAAACATTAAAAAGAAAATATATATATATATATATATATATATATATGACCGTTTTAAAAGAACCCATATGGTTTTTATCGAACAAAATTAAAATTAAAAGAAAATCATAGAAGCAAAGGAAAATCCAGAAAGTTCTATGACCGTCGGGATAACCATTTTAACCTTATAAATAAAAAGAGAGCGCCATGCTTTTACAATTTCAAGCTCTTGTTCTTTCACGACATACGAACTCGTGTTTTTTTTTCGTGACTGGTTGGTAGATTTAGGAAAGCAAGAATTATTTCACAGACAGTGTTCACATTTAATTTGTTTTCCTTAAAATATTTAATTCATGTGAAAGATTATTCTTAAATTAGATTTTAAAAATGCAAATACAGATTTTTTAAATGTAAATTTCAAATAATTTGAGTAGTAAATGTGTAAAGTGTTAACCTAGATATTAAATTGTTCAGGAGGAAGATCTTTCCCATCACGTTATCCTTAAATTCATTTCTGGCAGTTCTGTTGTGTTATTTCTGGCAGTTCTGATGTGTTATTTTGATGGCACTGGATTGGAGCGGACAAAGAAATTGAAGGGAATTGCGGACGCGGTTTATCGGCGGGTGTTTAGAGTCGAAGAAGGCGGCTTGGAATGCGGACGCGGTTTATCGACCGGCGTTTAGAGTCGAAGAAGAAGGCTTGGAATCAACGGAGAAGGGATCGGCAAATTCTGGTTTAAGTTGGTGTTTTTGTTCTTCCAGGTTTATTGTTGGATGATTATTTGATTCAGTTTTCTGCTATATATTATTTTAGTTTTTATTTTTTTTTGTAAGAATCCGAGATGAGAAGAGTAGACAATTCTTTTTTAGCATCAGACAAATGTTAGGGTGTATATGGCCAAACAAATATTATGGTGTATATTGTCACAGATTTCAAACTGAGATGAAAAAAGTAAATAATGCTTAGCCTAACCAGTTTTAAAAAAACCGCCTTCTATATAATTATATGGAATTAAAACAAAGGATTTTGAAATATATGGTAAACTAGAAAATTGTAATAAGTTTTTTAACAGATAATTGTAATAACCGTTTAACCCATCATTCAAGGTGGCCAGGAAATACAGAAAATATACAATTAAATTATAGAAATATAAAACAATAAAAGAAATATCAAATCGATGCTACGTTCAGATACAACCGACCAGCCAATTTCTGAAAGGAAGATATCTATTTTTCATGTAAAACCAAACATTACCCCAGAGAAATCCAAAATGAATTTCGTTGATGAAAACAAATTTTTTATGTTAACAAAAATAACGTTTTTTCATTGCACGATGCAAGAAACTTTGAATAAATCATTTATATATATGTATAGATTTGCCTACACAGACCATTGAAATAAAATAAGGCAACCCGATCACTATTAAAGGCAAAAGGTCCACGTAGCCGATTTTTATTTTTTTTGTGATTCATTTTATTCGCCTATAAAATGATAAAGACCGTTGCATTACAATTTAGATTATACGGTGTACCATCGGCAACATCTATTTGATTTTTTTCTTTCAATTCAAGAAATTGCTTTGGGTTCTCCGGTGTACATAATTTTGTTCGGAACTAGATTAAGAAACATATAGATATTCTGGTTCAGAATTAGATCAAGAAACATGTAGAGACGAAACCTCCGACCAAACTGTTAAACTACATCCTCCCAACTAAACATCTATCTGATGTCTACACTGTCTACCTACATCAACATAATATATTTGTTCGCTTCTGCACATTAAATTCTTCTTCGGAGCCTGCAGTTCGCCCTTACAGCGAATTCATATTGTTATGGCTTCCCGAAGCAATTGGTCCCGTGATTGTAGCCGGTAAATGCCCTAATCTAGCAGATTCCAAAATTGGTTGGTCTGGCTGAACGCCAAACGGTCCCGGGATTGTAGACCGAAATTGATGCCCTAATCTAACAGATTCCAAAACTGGTTCGTCGGGCTGAACGCTGGATCTGCAAAGGGGACAAGTGGAATGCGAAAAAAACCACATGTCAACACACTCTACATGAAAACGATGCTTGCAATTGGGCAGAAGCCGGCCTTTCTCATTCTCCTCGAACTCGCACAGACAAACTGCACACTCCACTCGATCTGTGAAATTCTGTGATCTATACAAAAACATAGGTAGAGTCTGTAATATTGCAGGGTCCAGCCCCACGTTCAGCAGCATCTCTGGTTCTTCTACTGTAAAAGAAAACTCACTACGCCCAGAAGGTGATCTCCATCGCCCCTCTCTGATAATTCTGGACTGTACCGAAATCCATCTAGCATAAGCGCGCAGCAGAAAGAGGAGTAAAACCAGAAGAACACATATTAAGACCAATATCGTGATGTCATCATATTTGGTCTGGCCATCATCGTTATGATTAAAACCACTGCCCCACCCCATTTTCTACATCAAGCTGAAGCCACGGAAATTGACATTCAAATGGGGCCGATCTCGGTCTTGAAACTACTTAATTTGCCCTGCGCTCCCAAAAAACCGCACACCATTACTTGCTCTTTCTGCCATTAGGAGCGTTCGAATTCACTAAATGGGCCGCGCCCTCGATGCCTGTTATGAACCGGAAATAACAAGGAGGAAGAGTCGGTGTTATTTTTCTTGAAATTTTAAATAAAAATATATTTATAGAGTTTAGGGTTTAGTGATCCAATTATTTGATAGGGAGAATTTTGCCAACGCTTTTTAAATTATAAAAAATTATTTATAATTTTAGTTTATTTTAAAATAATAAAAATTAAAATTTCTAAAAATAAATATTTGAAGATGGAAAGGTCACTCAGAAGAACATTTTGGTGTTATTTTTTCTCAAATAAAAAAAAAATATGTAAAAACATGTGAAATTTATTTTAAAGTTTTGGATTATCTTAAAATTATTAAAATAATGAGAGGAAGAGTCCCTGTTATTTTTTTCTTTAGAATTTTGGGTTTTTTTAAATTATTAGAACTTTAAAATATCAATTAAAAAATGATTATTGATTATTCAGATATTAAAAAATGTAAATTAAATGTTTGTTTTTCATTTTTTTAATGTATAACTTGAAATAATGAAATTATTTGGTAAATCATTATTCAGATATTAAAAAATGTAAATTAAATGTTTGTTTTTCATTATTTTTTTAATGTATAACTTGAAATAATGAAATTATTTGGTAAATTTGGTAAGAATTGTTTAGTATAATCAAAATATAGAAAAATTGGTTAAAATTGTATTTAAAAATATAATTTTATAATATTTATTTTTTTTTAATTTTTAATTTATCTATTTATTTTGTAAGTTGAGGATTGGTGAAATCACATTATGGTGATGTTCATGAAAGAACGAACGAAATTACGTTTACGAGGCTAAAAATAGCCTATAAAACATCTCAATAAAGTAGGGAATTTAATAAAAAACTTGACATTTAAAATAACTTAACAGCAAACTTACCCTTTATCCAAATTCCTCAATTTATTTATTTATTTAAAAAAATATTTTAAATAATAAAAATTAACTATCTCACTGGTTAAAAAGAATCCCGAAATTAAGAAAATGGAGGAAAGAAAGAAATTATTTTAACGTCCACGAGGCTAAAAATAGCCTATGGGACAGATTGCTTCTTCATCTGCTTGATGTATTCGGCCCTTTTTTTGTGAAGCTTCACAATAAATTCTCCCATCTTCTCGACAAACCCCTCGTTAAATAGATTATCCCAAGAGCTAGCTATCAGCGTATCTGCATAATTTTCCCTGTTGTCTTTGAAGTCCTCACATTCTAAAATGAAATGTTTTTCTGTTTCCACTTTTCCCGAAGAACAAAAAATGCATACCCTTTCCTCCCACACTTCCTTTGGCCTTTTCGAGCGCCCTGTTTCACAACGGAGTTGATGAGAATTAGTCCTTAACTGAGCAATAAGAATTTTGGCTCTCCAAGAAATATTGGCCTCTATGTATGCTTTTGGTTGATGATTATGAGTGGGATTAAACACTTCAATATAGTAATTTTTCTTTCTTCCTAGCTCCTTCTCCCAAGTACGTTTGTGGAACTTTTCCATAACAAAAGCTTTTATCTCTTTGTTGTTTATGGGGCACGCGTTCAAGCAAATATCCCATTTACTAAACCATTTGTTATTTTGCTACATCCAAGTTTTTTTTGCTCTTGCACAATCTATCATTAAAGACAACCTTAGGCCATCTACCCTCTTCCATTTGCTCAATTTTTTTTAAATACCTTATGACTCGCACCATAGCAATTGCTTCAATAGGAGCAGTCCCTGTTTCACTTAACAAGATATCATAAGGAACTGCACTTTTAATCTTAAATTTGTTTGTAATCAAACGCTTCTGAATTTTCTCAATTTTTCTCCACTGCATGTCAGAAGTACTACTAGCCCACAGTTCACGGCTATATAGAATCACTGGAATCACTAGAAACCCAAAAAGAGTTTGAGTGGTCTTCCAGTGCCATAACTTTGCCTCTCTACACCTATTTTGAAAAGCATAAAATGCTTTCCAACCCCCCAAAGTTCTTTTCTTTCTACAACCATTCCAGCGTAGATTTTTGTTGAAGTCAATTCCGAGATATTTGTAATCCGCAACTTCTTCCAGAATGTTGCCTTCAAAGTAGAACTTATGTTGGTTATGTTTTCTTTTCTTAGAGAAGACCACTACTTTCGTTTTGCTGATATTGACTTGCATCCCCACACTTCTACAAAAATGCTCAAGAGATAGTAAGTGCTCTTGCAAACCAAGAGCTGATTTAGCAATCAGAATAAGGTCAACAAAAGAAGCCTTATAACAAACTTGCACAAATAGATACCATCCCCCCTTGCGAATTTAACCACTCCTCAAGCTTGTCGATATATAAACCAAAAAGGGTAGGAGACTATGGGCAACCTTGCTTGACCCTGATATCGCTTCTAAAACTTTCAGAAATGCCTGCTGAAGTTCTAATTTTGACTTTCACCTCTTCATACAGCCTATCCACAGCTGCTTTCAAATGTTTAGGAACCCCAAGTTCCTCCATTCTTTGCCAAAGTTTATCCCTAGGAACCGAGTCAAACGCTTTTCTGAAATCAACAAAGCAACAAAATACTTCTTCCTTCTTCTCCCAAACTTTTTCAATGATGTGCCTTAAAGTCATGCAATGATCAACTGTGGAATGCTTAGGTCTAAAACTTGCTTGCCCTTTAGTACGCTTATTTCTTTCTTCTACCCACTTGCTAATTTTGTTTTCTAGCACGCTTCCAAATAGCTTTGCAAACAAAGAGTTTATCATGATGGTCCTATAATTAGAGGGATTATTGATGTCGCCGCATAATAGGATAATTGGAAGGAAATGTAAAACATTGACAGTCCGGATAACGAGTAATGTGGTGCTTTTAAACGTTTGGTTTTAAGAAGACAAAAATTTACTTCGAGTTACATAGCCGGTTCTGACGTGCTGTCTCCTCTTTGAATGACTCCATTCGATCCGCTTATAAAAGCTTTTTGGGATTATAATTTCTTTTTTGTCGTCTAGTTATTTTTTTTTATAAAAAGTTTATTAAACTTTCGTAGGAAGTTGTTTGAATTATAAGTTATAATGCGTAAATTTTATATAAATAGATTTTTTTAAACCAACAACATTCAATTTATTTATACATTAAAAAATATAATTTAAATAATAAAAAAAATATGGTTAACTAAAACTTATTTTGTTAATTTTTTTTAAAACAAAATTCTAAAACATAAAACAATTACACAATATTTATTTTTATTAATAAATTTATATATTTAATTATAATAATTATTCATATAAACATAAAAATCTAAGAGTTACAATATAATAATATTGTTAACCATGAATATTAAATCTCACTTTACCGTAGATATTATTAAATTTTAAATAGATTTTGGTAGAATATCATGAGCCAATTTCAGGACTTCCCAATAGCACATGCCAAAAAAACTATAACTCATTTCAAAATCAATTTATTTTATAAATATTTTATTTTAATTTAATTTTATAACATTTTTAAAATTAAATCTAAAAGAAAAAAGGTATGGGCAATATGTAGTAGTGGTGTAAATGTGTGTAAGCATTTACATGTGGGCTCAATTAAAAAATAATATCTAGCCTAATGAGATGTTGTAGTGTCCGTAAATAAGTGTGAACATTTAAATGTTGGCTTAGATCCATCTTAACTTTGGATGTTAAGATGGATCTATGCTCGTTTAATTTCTTTCTTTAAATAGGTTGTATCATATTCCATATGAATACCATGGGTCATCACTTGGACCCACAAACAAGCAAGTTTAATTTTTAATTTTCTTTATTTTACTTTTGACCAAGCAAAAATGTTTAAGGTAGGGTTATTTTTATTTTTATTAATAAATATAATTATTAATTGTATTATTTTATTTTATTTTTATTTGTAGTTTATTTGACCAAGTAAAATGTTTACCTAACATACTAGGACAAAAAATAATCTCTTGCATACCTGGAGAGAGCCTCTAGACACAACAAAATGTTAAAAGTAATAAAATAATATAATTCAATTTGTCATATTGTAACCAATCCTGCTCCCAATCAAGAGAGACAATCCTACTCTATTGATCTATGAAATTTAATTCACAATTTAGAACAACAATCGCGTGCAATAAGAAATAACACACATGCATAGTAGTATTTTTTTCGAGGGGAAAGAAACTACTAAAATCCCCTCAAGCCTACTTGCATTAATCAGATGAATATATATGTATTATAATTGCTTGCACACTTTGAGAACAACTTGCAAGTGAATAATCTATCTCTCTACTCAATGAGAAGCTTTGACCTAGACTTAGTCAGATGGATAGATGCGTATTATAATTGATTTAATGCTTTGAGAGCAACCTGCAAGTGAATAATCTATCTCTCTGCTCATGCTTTGAGAGCAACTCGCAAGTGAATAATCTATCTCCCTGCTCAATGAGAAGCTTTGACCCAGACTTAGTCAAATTCCACCTCACCTTCAGCCCCTATTTCTTTGTGTAATTCTTAAAGAATTAGGCCCATATTATTTAATAATTTTCCTCCAATTGATTGTGTAATTCCGAAGGTTGATCAGCTGGTTGCATGCAACACCTGTATAGTCAAGAATAATCTACAACTAATGTTACATTGCCTTGGAATCTCCACCATAGTAGGGGAACTTGAATTCTCTGCATGCACTAGCTATTTTAGGTTAATTGAGAAATTAACTAGCTTATCACTGAGTTAGACTATTGTCCCAATACACAACTGACCTTCCATTGTGTTGGGTGACTGACATGATCATGAGTCATTGGTGATAGGAAAGGTCATAATTGGTTGAGTCATAAAGCCTTGTACTTTTCTTGTATATATTTAGAAGGTCCAGCATAGGCTCATGGGGAACATGGTGAATATACATATTTCATATTTTATATTCAACAAACCAAACCTACAAAGATCAACACTACAAAGGAAGGACTTCATTCAGCTTGGTTCAACCCTTTTCCCTTGATCTCAAAAGGGGAGAGAATATTGGAGTTTGGAAAAGAATGATTGCAGAGAAGCTTAGTGTGTTTGAAGACTAGGTGTTTGCAG
Source organism: Pinus tabuliformis (assembly GCA_031772625.1). Classification (NCBI taxonomy): domain Eukaryota; kingdom Viridiplantae; phylum Streptophyta; class Pinopsida; order Pinales; family Pinaceae; genus Pinus; species Pinus tabuliformis. The sequence continues at coordinate 751,211,129 of CM062815.1, forward strand.
GTGTATTTGTAGGTGGTGTCCAAAAGCCAAAGTGATTTCCATCAAGTCCAAAGGGGGTGATTGTTGGCATTATGACTAATGTGTTGACCTTGATGGAAACCTAATTGATGAAGATGTACTTGATGTCAACATTTTGATAACATGATCTCATGTAGTTTAGTACAGATGCTACCAATGTTATAAACAGAGAAATGACAGTTCAAAGACATACACATGATAAAGGTGAAATTTGAGAAAGTATACGTGGTTTCTGTGAAGGAGGGTCGCGTACATACACTTGTTGTATAAATGACAGTAGCATATAGAAGTTAGAATATGAATGAAAAGTTTAAAGTTAATTAAAATACCGATTCACACCCCAGTATTTTTCCCAACAATTGGTATCAGAAAAGGTTGCTCCAGCAAAATCTCAGCCGCTTGAGAGTGGATCAACGATAATAGGAAAGAAGCAAAAGAATAAGGCAACTCAAAGGAAGAAGACAACTCAAGAAAATTATGGCAGTGAAAGTTATATATCAAATGCAGTAATAGATGTCAGCAAATATTCAACATTGGGGCACCCCTCTTTCTATTGATCAAGAATGAAGAAGATAGTAATAATGAATTATCAGGTATTGGTTTTTATTCTAATTGTGGTTTATTTCCTTGGTTTTATACTTATGATGATAATGAATATGATAGTGATTACTCTGAATTTTCTCTTATGGGCAAAAGTGAATGTAATCATTTCGTAGAAAAAATAGATTCAAAAATACTGACCCTAGAATAAGAAATTAAAAGACTTACATATGAAAATAGATAGCAACAAAAGCTACTTCAATACTTTGATGTAAAGGAGAATGCCTACAAATCATATATTGTCACATTAAAAACCCAGATGAAAGAAGGAAATAAAACTGGAGAAGGAATGAAGAAGCAATATAAAGAAAAGGAAGATCAGTGTCAAAGATTGGAGGATGAACTCAGAAAAAAATAAATAAATAAATAAATAATAAATAATAAATAAAATTTAAAATTTAAAAAGTTAAAAAATTAAAAATAAATTAAAAATAAATATAAATAGAAATAAATAAATAAGAATAAAAATAAATTAATTAATTAAATTAAATTAAATTAAAAGAAATTAAAAATAAAAAAATAAAAAAAATTAAGAAATAATATATATATATATATATATATATAAGCTACAGGAGGAAACAAAAATTGATGTAGTAATTAAAGAACTTAGATAAAGAACCAATTATTGTGTAGGTCTAGAAGTAGAAATCATCTCTCTCAAATCTAATCTTGAAAAATTTAACAAGAGAAATGAAGAGATACTTCAAGTATTTGGAGAACAAGAGAATGAGTTGAAGGAAGATATTATCAAATTAAGGGAGCAAGTAGAAGAAGGAAGAAAGGTTGAAGAAGGAATGAGGAATCAATATCTAGAAAAGGAAGAAAAATACCAAAGACTAGAGGTTAAGATAAACATTCTAAAAGTCAAACTAGAAGAAAAGGATAAACATTTGAGATTTGAAGATAGTACTAAGATTTTAGGTAACATTCTTAGTATTCAAAGGTCTCCTTCCATTAAATCTGTTCTTGGTTTTCATGAAACTGTAAAAGGAGAATCTAGTTCATAGGCTCATGCAAGGAACTTGAAGGATAAAGAGATAATAAGTCAACCAAATCAACATCCAAGGAAAATGAATTTTCAAAGGAAATCATTTTCTCCCAATAATAGAAATATTAATCAATTCTCTCCTCTGGCCAATGATGTTGAATCTTTTACATGTCATAACTATAGACACATTGCATCAAATTGCATAATCATATTTCAATCTCAAGCAAATAACCACTTCACAAGAAGATCATTAGCCCCCACGTACTCAGGTTTATTGTTGGCTTAGTGGGGCCTGACCCAGGTTCAAAGGCGATTTAGCCATGCAGATCTCGGTACTACTGGCCCTTTTGGCAACAATCCCCTAAGCGTGGACTGAGATCTCACCCGAAGTAGTATGGGAGGGTGCTAGAACTAGGTTTCCACACCCTAGGGATCTCTAATGGGCTTCTGGAGGTCCACGATCTGACCTGTCGCTACGCACACTTGTGAACCCTTCACGACCTGTGCTGCGGCTTTTGCGCAGCCCTACTCAGGGTGCGACCCATATAATACCCAAGATCCTTGTTAATTAACCGATTACTTAACTTGTGTGTGTAAGATTTATGGTTATTACATCATATTCATCAATCATAACAGTGCGCACAATACATAAATGAATACAACCATAAAGAGATAATGCACAACAAAATACACAGGAATATGAATCAACTTCTCTTTTATTAATCTTCAATCTTGCTTACAAACTCGACACAGCCCTGCACACTCAGCTGCAGGGGTCCGCGCACTCAGCTGCGGACTCTACTAGGCCTCCATGCACTCAGCTACAGAGCCTCTTCCTACTACTACAACCCAAGACACTTAGATCTCTACTCTAAGCTCAAACCATTCCTTCACTATTCATCTATTCATCCCTTCTTGACTAACTTTACAACTTAGAGCCTCGCTTTATTTATACATTCCCATGGTCCGTGGACCATGGGTAGGCCAACTTTACACTATTTTACAATACAATGCTTAGGGCAGACAACCCTATGACTCAATTGTACACTTCGCGCTTCACGCTCACAATTTGCAGAGTTTTACAACATCTTTGACCAAAACTTGAGCTTTGAGCCCCAAAAACCTGCTGTGGGGGGAATCCATGCCCAATAGGCCCCCAGAACAATCATCGTGACTCGTCCCGAGTCACTCTACCGGTGCGACGATCTTGGCACGAAACCCCTCCAACCAGTCCTTCACTTCCCAGAGGTCTGCGACGCACTAATCTATAGTCTGCTAGATCTGCTCCATTCTTTCAGTTGAAGTCTTACTGTCAAGGGAAAATCCCTGTCTTAAAGCATGCATCGCCTTCATCTGTGCGAGCTTTCCTTCAATTTCTGCAGTGATTAGGAAGGCCTCATCAATCCAAGGCTGGATGTGTGCTTTAAGGACCGCCTCTTTCTGTCGTGCAACATCCACCTGTTCCTTCAATGCCTTTGCCTGTTGTAGCTTCGCAAGCCACTGGGTCAAGACAACTGTCTGCGCCATTCCATGCACACTATCATACTACTCCTGAAGCTCCCGCACCTCCGTTTCTAGGCGTTGTATGTTGGGGTCCTCCTATAACGAAGTGAGGACCGTCAAGGATTCCTCCAACATAGCGGTGCGATTTTGTATTGCTTGTCCTATTTCTTCTAGCCCTTTTTTAATAGCACCAGCAAACTATTCCCTAACTTTCGGGGGCGTAGAGGAATGCACTTTTAATCATAGCTTAGAAATCTGAAGGTTGAGGTCCATATTTACCCTTGTTGCTTCCTACTTTGCGTCATGGAATCGAGTCACCAATCGGTGGATCCGATCCACTACTGGTAGATCTGTCGAGATGAAAAATTCTGGGACGTTTCAACAAGAATTGTGTACCACCAGCTCCAGTCCTTGAGTTTTTGCAACTAGTTCATCACGCTACCAACTGAGCTATTCCATATTGATCTTTTGTTCACTCAATACCTATAGTACGCGGCTTTTTCTGGCATGAAGCTTGGCTGTAATCCCATCCTGTAACTGGTACAGGGTTTCTTGTGGAAGGGCAGCCAAGTTTAAGCCCAGTCCCTTAATCCTTCCCACCACAGCTCGGTCAATTTCATTCATTGCTGCTAACGCACCCTCATGGAACACAAAAGTGTTGGTCATTTTGGCGAGCAGCATCTGTTACACCTCTGATGTACCTGCTGCGACATATGGGACCATCATTCCTACTTATGGGGTTTGCACCTGTAGTTCCTGTAGCTACGTGCTTAGCGCCCCCAACACAGTGTTCTGCTCTGTCATCACCTCTTGGAGCGTGTCCTTAGTGACATCACGAACCGTTTTTCCGATGTCAAAAAGATCACCTTCAGTAAGCGTGATTGGGTTGATAGATGTCTTCGATGCCTTAACCTTCTTCCTGGGAACCAGTTTCCTAGGGACGCATGGTCGTTTCAACTATTGCGAGGTGGTTTCTGGGTCTGCACGATCTTCGGCAGGTCTATGTCCTCAGCCCCCTACCCTGTGGACAGGTCATGGCCCTCCTCGACCGATTCTGTTGGCGTTGTTGTTTTCTCTGCTGTCTGTGTTGCTGCTGCTTCATCGGTCAACTTCTGCTGTGTGGCTGCCTCTACTGCTGCTTTTCCCTGATGCCTCTTTTTGGCCAGCTGCATGGCGCGCAGCTTGGTGTCCTTCTTCCTTTGCTGAGCGGCGGCCCTTTCCATTCTTGCCAAGTCTGGGGTTCGCCACTCTGGAGGCCATGTTTCCAATGCCGTGAAGATGGTGTCATCAGTAGCAACAAATGGGAGCTTCGTCCATGCCTTTGCCAGATCCTTCTGCGCACAGACATAAATGTTGTGCATGTATGCTTTAAACTCTATAAAGCTTTACAGAGTGGTGTACATTATGGGAGACAATTGTGGTCTTCTATTGATCCACATCTGAATGATCGCCTCCATCAGCACCCAAAAGACCTTGGTGGCATGAATCCACTTTTCATCCTTAGTGGCCCAGAGCGAAGCGTACTTTGTGGCCTTAGGTATGTCCTGGTTGATATCTTGGAACTCGCTATCTTCTGGTAGTTCACCCACTATCAACAAGATGGATAAGAGCAACCACACATAGTGGAAGGTCTTACCCTGCTCTTGGGCCTCCTTGCAGCTTCTCAACAATTCCTCACAGATGAACTTCACCTAGTTGAACTAAACCCCCTCCGTGCACTGTTCGACCAGCGCAACCACAGGTGCTAGTACTTCATCGGTGCAACACTTTCACATTAATTTTCCGGCCATGAGCTGGGTGGCTACGCGCACGCCTTTGTCCTTCATACTCGCAATTGCATAGCCTCATTTCTTCTTTTCCAAGTTGTATTTAGTTTTCATGGCTTCTGTGAGAGCCAAATCACTACTTTTGCCCACCATCATCGCAGGGTACTTGGCCTTATAGGGAAGTCAAGAAATCTAATGAATAAGCTCTACCATGATGGGAATAGGCTCCTCCAGCCACAGATACCCATCATGCACTAGGCACACCAACTGCTTGATGACGAAAATGGTGATGGGCACGTGGTGAAAGTGGCGTATCCATCGCAGATGAAGTAACCTGGCCTTCTCCACACCGTGCAACCATTTTCGCGGCTCTAGTGTGGTTACTTTCTCCTCCGAATTTTGCTTCATCAAGCTCTCTACCACTAGGTGCGGAAACTTCTTGTTATCCGCGAGGTCCCAATCTTCAAATTTCAGGGTAGGCACTCAACCTAGGAGTGACCTTCAAAATTAATTCCGTCAGCGAGGAGTGGGGTCTAGAGCGCACTCTTCGTGGCCTCTAGGTCTTTGGGTGCCCTAACTTTCCCTTTCCACTGAGGGACGTACGTGGGTAACTTCGCTGCAGAAGGCATTGGTGGGACATCGTCCTCCACATTGTCTTGTGCCTCTATTTGATCAATTAGATCCTGTAAATCCTCCTCCTCTTCGTTTGATTCAATGGTGATGGCCTTGCCTTTTTCTTCCATTGATATCTTGCCGAACCACGGGTTTCTTGGGGACACGCGGACTGGTCCCATAGTCTGTTTATCTTTCTTTGGTCACGAAATCTGTGGTGATTTTAGAACTTCTAGTACAACCACCGCATCTTCGGGCTCCTCAGCGGTATCTTCTTCAAATTTCATACCTGGCTTGGTAGCAGTCATCGTGGTTTCACGTGTTATATTCTGTTGTGTACTCAAAGATGGTAAGATTGCTTGACGCTCAATACTCTACAACTGCTCAAATCCCAAACAACCAAGTGTTGTCTCGTTGTTAGTCCTTGGAGTTTTATAGCATCTTTTGAATTTGAATTCGACCATTCCCCCCACTTCTAAGTCATTAATGAATTCTTAGTGGCAGATCGTCCCAAATCTAGCCCTTAATTCGTGTCTTAATTGTTCACCGCCCACTCCATTTTGCCTTAATTTGGACATCTCGTCATGAACAGTGACGTCAATAGTTACTTCCTGGTTGACCCGTGCGGAAGCCTAGCCCCCCAGGAATGGGCATGAACCTTGTACCATGCTGATTTTGTGCCCACCTCCCTCACCGCACAGTTCTCAAACAGACTCTTTTAGAGTCTCGCTCTCTCTTTCAACTGTCTGGAGCGCTGAGACTATGATCCCTATGGCTAGTTAGGTGGTCGCACCATCTGTGCGAGACTCCAATTCACCTTCCAGTCTAGTCCATGGACACTTCTCAATTGCCTTTGCAACAGCCGGCGTAGCGCATTCTACCTTATGTGGTGCTCTCCCCTTGTTACTACGTTTGGTAAGGTGTGGTCTCAACCATAGTAGCAAAGTCATAAATACTTCGCAACAAATGTCTAACACAATGGTATGATCATCCGTATCTCGCCTTTTCTTCCTTGGCTTATGAACGAGACATTCTTTCATGACCTCGTTTTCCAGTCTTTTGATCTCATTGTCCATCAACATGCTTTTCTTCCTCAATCGTATCCGGCCTTCTTTAAGTTCACGAAGCCTAAGGTTCCCTCTTTAAATGGCTTCCCGAATCCTTTCATGGTCATTCTCGCTTAGTTGTGTGATTCCTTTATCTTGGTCTTCATGCGTTTCCATAACTGCGAGGGCTATTACGTGTGGATTCCTTTTGGTATTCCCTTCAGAAATCTTGGGTTCCACTCTGTTTATCACCTTTGGAATCATTTCCACACTTAGGTTTTTGCACATGGTCCTATAGGCCCACCGAACCACTGGCATGCGCAGGTCCCAGTCAGTTCGTCTTGCCTGGAAAAACCTGTTCAATACTCCGCGCACCCTATGGAATGCTTCATCATGGAGAATTGGTAACGTGTGTCGCCTTTCTTACTGTTGTGGTTTGTTCTGATTCTCTAAGATGGGGTTGGTGTGCGCATGTGTGGACTGTACAACATATGTCTGTACCCATCGGGAAAGGTGGGCGCACAAGTTGTTCTGCCCCATCTGATTGGCTTCCTTTTGAAGCTAGGGTTTTCCAAAACATAGGCAAATCATCCTTCTGCATCTGCGCCAGACTTCAAAAGTTCCTTGATGCGTACCCCAACATCATGCGGGTGTTGCACATAGTGCCCACTTCAACACAACGAACCGCTGTCATTCTGGTACTGCACTTTCGAATTTTCTCAAAAATTCATCCACTGCGAACAATCCATCATATGTCGGCAGCTCCCTTGCCTCTATTGTTACGTAACATAATGATCTAACCATCATATTGTAGTTAACCGTTGTTACTTCGTGCAGTCGATTCTGCCATCGTTCTATATCTTCATCTGAATCCAAAGTGCAGGAGCTTTCGTGCTCCCACAAAATCCTTCCATCTGTTGTTGGATTCACCCAATCCTCTCCTTGTGATCTTATAAATACATTTGAGATCACCATCACTATTGTCGTTGCACACCAGTTCATTGTATCACGCTCCTTTGGCTGGATCCAGTGGTACTACTATGCGTAGTGACTTTTTCTCAAATATCATTTTGCGCTTCTTCATATTTATGACTCTATTCATATCGGTAGCCCAGCCTATCCCTAGTAGCATGGGATAGGGATTGTTGTCATTGACAATCTCTATCACTTCAAAATCCGCCTATGCGCTTGCGCCTTCAATATCGAATGTCACCGCTTGCAATCTTCCCATGGGCAAAATCTTCTGTTGGTTTGCTATCCATAACTGAATAGGGGACCACTGTAACGCGAGTCTACCGATGTGTTCCCATGTTTGCTTTGGTAGTACATTTGTGTCGGAACCTAGGTCCAAGATTACCTGATCTATTTCGTACTCACCTATTTGCGCAGTCAACCTCATCTCGCTTCCTGTGTGCAATGCATGCTTTCCTAGTTTTTGGACCACACGGGGTTCTCCTGACCCTATGCACCTAGTGATAAGTTCCTGTAGTCCTTTGACTACCTTGTTGTCGCGCAGCAGTTTCATGCATGTCTCCAGAAAGGTAGTGAGAATGGAAGTATCCATCCCTGGTTCTAGTTGATCCTTACTACCTCAAGTGGAGGCCCCTGTGAATCTTTTCTTAGCTTCCATGAATGTCTCCTTTATGTGTTCTAAATCAAACTTGGGTTCCTTTGTAGGAGCCTTGCAAACCCACATGCTTTCTTCTCGCTACTACCCTTTATCATCTCACGTTGTCGTACCGCTCTTGAGCATCATGTTTACATTTGGGTCTTCTTCGCGCAGTTCAGACCTCATCATTTGTAAATTCCGGGTCGGAGGGGGCTAGAGTACCCCCTTTTCGTGCATCTTTGCTATCAGCAAAGGGAAATCTTCTGCGTCATGATCAAACTGACTATAATACCAACATGATATCCTAGTTAGATTCGTACAATCACTGGCATAGTGCCTTAGCCCTCCGCAACTGTAACAGATTATTTGTCCATGACCCCTTCCTGGTCCCATTCCACCTCAACCACTAACCGCGCCCCTAAAACCCAGCGCGCGCCATCCCTGCAATTGGGTCGAGGGTTCGTGTTTTAGCCTGCACCCTGTAGGCAGGTGTCCAATCCATCATTAGTTCATAGCTTCAACAGGTGAATTTGTCATGGTCTTCCGACCTGCAGAAATTACAAAACAACTGTTGGGACGTCTGCGTATACTTCTGCAACAAATGACAATTATCCGTGGTATGTTTTCCTCCTATCTAGCAAATCATGCACCATAATGCAGATGTCGCGCTCGGCCCCACTTGTGCTTCCGGTATTAATGGCATTGGCCCTCCTTCTACTAAGTAGTTCACGAACACTGGACAATGATATTTTTCGTGGCCCTGGCCTTTGCATTTTATGCACCATACTTCCTCGCACACCTTTGACTGAGGTGCCCTATCCTATTTCAAACTCTGTATTTCTAGACACAGATTCTATAACTACACGTGGATCTGTTGGATTCCTAATCTAGGGTCTTGTACAGGGGTCTCATGCAACCACATTGCCATCTCCAACGCTTTGGCTTGGGTGGAAAGTTTTTGCTGTGACAGCGCCGTCCTTAAGTGTGGCATAAGTGAGGCCACAAACCATGCATGATGATGTGCATCCGTTAATGTCATATTGACTTCACGGATCGTGCTCTTCAGCCTTTGGTCCAGATCCCAGGGGATCTCGCCCGGGAGCATCGTGATCTCTTTAAACCCGATGATTAATTGCATCACTAACTTTGGCCCGCTAAACTCCCTGTTTAACACAGTCTGGATCTTTGCAATTCCTGCGTTCGGGTGGTCATTAGAATGCTTGATATACCACATTAATGCACGATCCTGCAACATGCTCACCAGCATAGCCTTTTTAATATTATCATCCACGACACCCTATGCTTCCCATACAACTCTTACCATGAACCGGAATTGGTCCAGGTCTTCATTTCTTGCTCCTCTGAACATCAGCAGTTTGATCGCACTTTCCATACTGAATTGCTGAGGTGGCGAAGGTGGAGTGGGTGGAGATGGGGGTGAGGGGGGGTGAAGCGGGTGGCCGTGTGGGTGGAGGTGGTAAATGCGGAATTTGTTGCCTTATCAAACTGACCACGCTTCTTCGAGAGACCTTCGCAGGCTCTTCCTTGCTCTCCCGCGAGGGTGAAATTAAGGGACTATTTTCTAATTCTTCACTGCTTCCGCTTCTGTATATCTTTCCGCTCCGCATAGTCCCAAAAATTAATTTATTCGCATAACCCATTTTTCACATAATAGCATCTTAATCCAAGTGTTCAAAGATCTAACTTACTTACCTCGCGGTCCCTTGAGAAAACGTCGCTCTACCTTACTGTAGCTGACAGTCATGTCTACCATGAACTCAGTGATAAATCCTCCTATTATCCTATCAAGCCAATGGTCCATAGCTTGCATTATCTTATCTTCTGAGGATTCTAGTCTGTGCACTAGTTCCGTAGTCCACACTATTGGTTTGTCGAGCCTACACCTTCCCTGCATGTCTGCTAACTTTGCGATCCACTCATACAGCTCAGATGGAAAGGATGCAAAGAAAATTTCATAGATTTCAGTGTACAAGTGGTGATCCAACCGTTTCTCCTTAGATACTTGCAGATTTTCATTTTCCTATGCCGCGAACTCGTGAATCTTCTTGTCCAACCACTCTTCAATTTCTTTCTTTGTAGGGTTCCAGTGGCATGACATTATAAATCGTTTATACAGATCCCAGTCCCAGCAATGGAACCATTTTTTGGCTTAGTGGGGCCCGACCGATTGAGCCAAGCAAAGCCCAGTACTACTGGCCCTTTTGGCAGCAGTCCGCAAAGTGCGGATTGAGGTCTCACCCGAAGTAGTATGGTAGGGTGCTAGAACCAGGTTTCCACACCCTAGGGATGTCTGATGGGCTTCCGGAGGTCTGCGATTTTACCTGTCGCTACGTGCACTTGTGATCCTTTCGCGACCTATGGTGCAGCTTCCGCGCAGCCCTACTTGGGGCGCCACTTGTATAATACCCAAGATCCTTGTTAATTAACCGATTACTTAACTTGTGTGTGTAACATTTATGGTTGTTACAACATATTCATCAACCATAACATCTCACGCAATACATAAACGAATACAACCATAAAGAGACAATGCACAACAAATACACAGGAATATGAATCAACTTCTCTTTTATTAATCCTCAATCTTTCTTACAAACTCGACACCGCCCTGCGCACTCAGCTGCAGGGATCTGCGCACTCAGCTGCGGACTCTACTAAGCCTCTGCGCACTTAACTATAGAGCCTCTTCCTACTACTACAACCTAAGACACTTAGATCTCTACTCTAAGCTCGAACCATTCCTTCGCTATTCATCTATTCATCCCTTATTGACTAACTTTACAACTTAGAGCCTCGGTCTATTTATACAATCGCATGGTCCACAGACCATGGGTAGGTCGACTTTACACTATTTTACAATATAATGTTTAGGGCAGACAACCCTATGACTCAATTGTACACTTCGTGCTCCGCGCTCGCAATTCGTGGAGTTTTACAACATCTTTGACCAAAACTTGGGCTTTGAACCCAAAAAACCTGCTGTGGGGGGATTCCATGCCCAACATTTATTTAAGGGATATTTTTTGATTGCAACATATTTGGTAACAAAGCTATTGATTGCAATAGGAGGAATATGAAACAAAATTCTTATAATTCCTCTGCTCCCTTTTCTAGTCATACAAGATGTTATACTTCTAACAAGTTTGGGCATGTAGCAAAAGAATGCAGGAACAAGTCAATGGATTTCCACGGACAACAAAGCAAGAAATCAGATAATAATATTGTTATGAAAAGGCTTGCAAAAGATGGATCTACCAACACTACTCATAATAAGAGGAAAGAAGAAGAAAATATAAGGTGTGGCCTTGCTCTTTGTTCATTTCAATATGAATATGAATGGTATATATAGACAATGGATGTTCCCATCACATGATTGGGTATAAGGAAAAGTTTGAGTCTCTCAAGAAAAAAAATATGGTAAGGTTATTCTTGGAAATAGTGCTCCAACAAAAGTTCTGGAAAAAGGTAGAATCAAAATTCATAAATATGCAAAAGTAGCTGATGCACTATTAGTTCAAGGGCTAAAACAAAATATTTTATGTGTAAGTCAAATGGCTGACAAAGGATGTATAATTGTATTTACATCAACTACATACAAAGTTATAGATTAAGAAACTAGAGAGGTTATAGTAAGAGGATATTGTTAGAGTCCTATAGTGATAGGATTCATAATTTTGAATTGGCTAAGGTTAAGCCTTGTAATATTGTACATACCTTTGCTTTCTGCAAATGTTTTCCATATTAAAAATTTAAAAATGTAAATAGGGTGTGTCCTAAAAGAAATATCAAAGGACAAAAAGAATAAGAAAAGATCAAAAAATGAAAATATAAGAACCCCAAAAACCAAAACAGACCGTGAAAATTTTACTGATTTACTATCTTAAATAATGGTTGTGTGTAGCTTGTCATACATACCACAACCCATGGTAGTCAAACTGCTTAATCTTGACTTTTTCATGCTTTGAATTACATGTTTATAGTTAGAGAATAAAATTTGACCAAACAGCTTAATCTTGGCAGATCATTAGATAGGTAGAGAAAATAAAAGGAGCTCATCAGTTTAATCTGAGCCCTTGGAAGATATAAGGTTAGAAGTAGATAGTTTACTTTTTAAAAGAAAAATGAATGATAAGGGTCTGCTAGGCTAAATGCACCCAAATAAGTGAAAAAAAATGTTAGGACAAGTAATGGATAAGTAGAAGAAAGGTTGCTGAAGTATAAAGTTGATTGGACAAAAGCACATTTATCATGCTTAATTATATGTTTCAATGTGAATGAGTAGTTAAGAAAGCAAAAACAATGGTTACAAGTTGATTTAATTAACTCCCCCTCATTCATTTCATCCCTTTACTTACTAATTTCCCCATCCACATTTAAGTTCTAGTACTAAAAATCCTTCAATTCATAAAGGCTTAGAGCATTTCTCTAACTTGTGGTGGGACCGGACCCTCGGCTTAATGAGTTATGGACATTAAGTGGTAGAATTTCTTTCATAAAAGTCATTTCCCTTCATTATCCTAATAAAACTCTTTTTCCTAATGTTAAACTCCATTTGCCTATGAAAAGTAAACAACCCCAAGTTAAAATTCCATTTCATTCAAAATACCCACAAAAAGATTTTATCCTAAGTATAAAGTGCATGTGAATAAAATGCACAAATATTACATTATTCTTAGTGGTATGTGTTATCACTCCAGGAAACTCTCCTAGGTTGTAGCTCGAAGATGCCTGGTAACATATAAATCTTCAATATCGTTCTTTGAACTATTGGAATGGACTGGTGTTTGGATCAAGTCAGATGACTGTTTCAACTCTGTTTCCACTCAAGAGATTATTATAGTTTTATTATCATAAAAAAACTACCAAAAACATGAAGATAAATAGAACAAATGGAGACAAGATGCAGACTACTAGCTAGGGCCAAAACCTCTCATGGAGAGGAAATCCCATAAGCGATTATTCTCTTCTTATAGAAACTTCAAATGACGAACTCTAAGTCTGTTTAGACCCAAGACTAGGACCCCTCCAAAACCAAGTTAACCTCCTTTAGATGATATTTTCTTCCACAAAGTCAACACTAGTCAAAAAACTTCAAATTTCAAATTTAGCCTCTATTTTATAATTTTGGTTTTTTCTTCAGGGTTGCAACTTTTCGGCCCTCCTACAACAGTTGCAAATTCACACGTGTGGGAGAAAGAGGTTAATTGAAGCCTCCTCTCTTCTTTGCTTGGCTTGATATTCATTCCTTAGATACTAGGCCTTAGAACTTGATCTTTTAGTAACACTTCTTAACTTTTACAAGGAGAAATTCGATATGATCTTATGACTACAAAAACCCTACCTGCAATTTGCACGTGTGAGAGAATAGAGATATAAATAGGTTTCTAAACTTCGATTTTTCTTCCTTAGTCCTTCCTCTTCTTCACTTTTTTTCTTATCTTTCTTTTGTGCTTGAATGAGATTGATTCATAATCTTCTTCAAATGAGGTCGAATGCTCTTTATATATACACTTTCTTGGAGCTTGAATAGCCCTAAATAGGGCCAAATTTTCATAGTTATGGTAACTTGATCTTAGAGGGGTACTTTGACACTTTTTAAGAGAAAATAAGTTCTTTGACTAGTTAAAAGATGCCTAATGGGGTCTATTACATATGATAATGACTCTTTTGACATCTAAACTCCATGACAAATCGTTCACCTTCATAAAATCCGTCGAGAGATTTGACACATTTTTGTTTTGTTAAGAGCGAAAGGTATTGAGTCTGCCACTATCTGATTCAAAATGAATTATGAATTTTATGTACAGTTTGTATTGATATATATTACACCTATGCATGCGAGCCTTGTTCAGTGATGAAGGTGTTTCTTGAGCTATAATTTCGACGTTATGGGAGTGGACTAATTCCAGATTTTGAGGGAGCAACGTGAGACAACTTTCAAAACTTTGTGTTCAAGAAAGTTGTTCCTGTAGTTGTAGACATTGCAATAGATCATGATTTGGGAATTGATATAGATAGCACAAGAGAACATCTCTGGGATTTTATGGTGGAAAAATCATTGTGAAACATAGTACAAGTGAAGAAGAGATTAGTTTTAATAATCACGAAGCATTTGCTAATTTAAATAATGATAACCTTCGTTACTTAAAGCGTTGGAAAAGTTTTCATCTATCAAAAGGTACGAACTCATGAATAGTATTTGGGCGTGCACTTGGGGTGTGGTTTAGCTAAGAATATTGTTGAACGAATGAGGGGAATGAGGGAATTCATTGGATAACAAAGGAATGAATAATGTAGAGGTACACTTGGAGTGTGGTTTAGCTAAGAATATTGTTGAACGAATGAGGGAATTCATTGCATAACAAAGGAATGAATAATGTAGAGAAGCGAAGGCGTGCAATTTGAATAAGTTAGATTTTGGCCTCACTGGAAATCAATGCAACTTAAGTAAAGGAGAGGTGGCTTTTACCCTCTTCTATAGGCATTAATCAATTAGAAAATATTTAAGTGGAGAAAAATATCAGTTTTAACATTCAGTGAGCCTCGAGACACCAAACTGGTGTATGAGACCCCCTCTGGTTTTGAACCTGTGACCTCTTAGGAGGAAACACATGCTCTTAACCATTAGGTCCACTATATTGTTTTGTTAATTTAAATTAAGCATATACTAATTATTAAATTAAATTAATATATCTTTTTAAAATAGACATTTTTATTACATGATGAGAAATTTAACAAAATTTTCATTAACTTTAAAATTTTAAAATTTAATTATTTAGATAAGCGTGTATATTTTAAAATGGGTTTTAGGAATTTTAATTTAATTATCAATTATTATTAGATGGATGGTAGGAATGCCCCAATTCCCACTAGAACCTATGGTAATGTTTTTCCTCATTACCATAAGATAAGATTTTGACATAGTGGTATGATTTGAAAAAAATGATTTAGCGAGGAATTGTGGTTCCAGCAGCATCTATGCATGGGCACAAGTGTGAGACTGCTTCAATCTTCAACGCATTTCTTCCCCTCGATCTTCCACCCTTTAGATTGTTATCTTTCCATTGTTGCAACATTTTTGCAGTAACATCATAGGCATGTTCTATTCTTTCGGTGTATCTTTGCACCTTTAAGGGCAATTTCTAGTATAATAGCATAGGCTAATATCATGGTTTATCAATGCTACAAACCCAAAAAGCCAAAGCTCATTTCATATCACACTTGTATTTATCAATTATTTTTTAGTTAATCAGTGAAAAAAAACTACTTTTGAGATAAAAGTTAACCTTTCGTCTACAATTAGTAATTACTAAGAGTATTCTAAAATATTTCATAAAAATTAACCATTTATTATCCATCTAATACTTATTAGAAATTAAATTAAATTCTCTAACCCAAATAAAGTCCAAGATTACCGTTCCATTAGAAAGGGAAAATATATATATAATGACGGTTTTAAAATGATTCCGTACCATTTTTATTGAACAAAATTAAATTAAAAGAAAATCAAAAAAGCCTATTGCGGTTTTAGAAAAGTTCTCTCATTTGAATCGAAAAAAGCATAGAAAAATCCAGAAAATTCTATGACCGTTTGGATAGGCATTTTAACATAATACGAGCTGGTGGTGTTTTTTTCGTGACTGGTTGGTAGATTTAGGAAAGTAAGAATTATTTCATAGACAGTGTCCACATTTAATTTGTTTTCCCTAAAATATTTAATCATGTGAAGGATTATTCTTAAATTAGATTTTAAAAAAGTAAATATAGATTTTTTAAGTTGGATTTTTTGGTTCATGACTATTTGGTTCTGTTTTCTCTGATTTTTTCAGTTATGTTTTATTTTTTGTGATTTGATATCTTTTGTTTTTCTAACTTTCTTTTAATTTTTGGATTTGTTGTAATGTTTCTCATTGGGTTTATGGTTCTTTAGTTTGGTTTGATTTATTGTCTTATTGGGTTGCCCTATCTGCTTCTCATTCCATGAGTTTTCACTTACAGTAACGGGCACATGACAGTGATTTGAAATCCGCCATTATCACCATATGCATAGCTATGTGCGTGGCTCTGCGAACATTAATTGGAGCTATTGGTAGATTTAGGAAAGCAAGAATTATTTTATAGAGTGTTCGCATTTAATCTGCTTTCCTTAAAATATTTAATTCATGTGAAGGATTATTCTTAAATTAGATTTTAAAAAAAGTAAGTACACATTTTTTAAATGTAAATTTCAAATAGTTTGAGTAGTAAATGTGTAAAGTGTTAACCTAGATAATAAATTGTTCACAAGGCAAGGAAGATCGTTCCCATCACGTTATCCTTGAATTCATTTCTCGCAGTTTTGATGTGTTATTTGTTGGAAATTAATGCTTACATTCCATATTTGAGAAATTGGTTTGTGATGGTTGAGAAATTCTCTCAACCACTCTCTCTAAATTAGGAATAAGTTGGATCTCAAAAACTCTATTTAATAGAGTGATCTGAATGTAATCCGTGTGTGAGTGTGTTTACACATGCACCATTTGTGCTTAATATATTTATATTTCTGCAACTGTGTATGATTTAGCCATTTTTATCATGGTATCAGAGCTAGATCTGAACCTCTATGTTGTCCATCTGAGGAGCACTACCTACTCGCTGCTGCGTTAACTGCGTGGAGCTGGACCGTCTTTTCTGAGAATATTTATCGATAATCCACTTTCTTTGACCAATAATTTATTGTAAAGGTTTACACGTGGTATTCTTCCCTGTACGCACTGCCCTCATGAACTGATTTTATTTGGGTTAAGCCCATACCCACCGGAAAACAATTTGGTTAACAATATGGATAGGGATCAATCCTCGAAGCCCATTACCCGGTAAAAAATTAACTGATATCCTGATACAAGCGATAGCCTACATTTGAGTTCACAGGCGATCGGTCACCCGGTCATGTTTCACAGGGAATCCACGTTTGGAATCTGATCGAAAGAGGTGAGGAACGCACGGTCTGTTCTCAAGCCCGTAAATTCATTTTTTTCTCAACAGGATTTTTCTTTCCATTTTAGAAAATGTATTCTCTTTTATCATGGAGTTTATGGTGTTAGACAAATTCAGTGGTTTGAATTTTCCCTCATGGAAAGTAAAAATACAACTGCAATTAATGAATAAAAACTTGTGGGGAATAGTGAATGGTTCAGAAGCAGCACCTACAGATGCCAAAGAGTTATTTGAATGGAAAAATAGAGATGACAAAGCTAAGTCTATTATTGGACTTGCTCTTTCTGATTCACAATTACATCATGTAGATCTTACTAAGACATCAAAGGAAATATAGGAACATTTGGCTCAATTGTTTGGTGTAAAATCTACAAATGCAAAATTTTCCCTAAAGCTGCAATTATTTAGTCTGAAAATGAATGAGGAGACATCTATGTCCAGTCATATAAATAATTTAATGTCTCTTTTAAGACAATTAAGTGAAGCTGGGACACAGGTGGAGGATGAAGATGCTAAAGCTGTATTATTAAATAGTCTTCCTTCAAGTTATAGTAATGTTGTTTTTACTTTGAGTCAAATATCTACACAAACATTGCAAGAGACAATTGCAGCACTTCTAGGAGAGGAAAAGCGACTGAAACCAGAGGATGCCGAAGAGAACTCTCATGTAGAAAATGCCTTGTGGACAAAGTCAAGGATGAGAAAGAAAAATGCAAACAAAAGTGACATTGAATGCTACTATTGCAAGAAAACTGGGCATACAGCGTGGAATTGCAGAAGTCGTGCTAGTGATGTGTTAAAAGGGAAAGAATCAGCAAATATAACCACAGATGAATACCAATGGAATTCTGATGATGAAGAGAGTGAATCTATTAAACTTTTTTAATATAACGAGCAGTTCAACTATGTGTCTGATGCCAGTAGTTAAAGATCAAGTAGCAGTAAGGCTCAATATGGATGGTTGTCCACATAGTATGGCAGTTGCGGATCTAGGGAAGGATCCCTCATTAGTGGTAGCCGTGGTGGTTTCCTAATGAGGTTATGCGACAGCTTGGGATGCTGTTCAGTAATTGACTTCGGGAGGTCCTTGATTCGGGAGTTGAGGAAGGGAACTCAGGAATCCAACTTGCCAACTACACCTTTCCGAGGGTTATGAGGCAACTTGATGGAGCATCTACTGATAAGCTTGATTATTTTGTTATTTTCATGTAATGTAATCATTAAGGGGGGATGTTGGAAATTAATGCTTACATTCCATATTTGAGAAATTGGTTTGTGATGGTTGAGAAATTCTCTCAACCACTCTCTCTAAATTAGGAATAAGCTGGATCTCAAAAACTCTATTTAATAGAGTGATCTTAATGTAATCCGTGTGTGAGTGTGTTTACACATGCACCATTTGTGCTTAATATATTTATATTTCTGCAACTGTGTATGATTTAGCCATTTTTATCATTATTTTGATGGGACCGAATCAACCATTATCTGCACTGGGTTGGAGCGGATAAACAAGTTGAAGGGAATTGTGGGCGCGGTTTATCGGCGGGTGTTTAGAGTCGAAGAAGGCGGCTTGGAATCAACGGGTGCTTCGTTAAAAAAAAAACACTTCTGTATAATTATATGGAATTCCTTTTCGTCCCTTCAAAACAATATAAAAAACAACTTGGAATTTTTGAATATATGGTAAACAAGAAAATTGTCATAAGTTTTCTAACATATAATTGTAATAATAGTTTAACCTATTATTCAAGGTGCCCAGGAAATACAAAAAATATACAATTAAATTATAGAAATATAAAACAATAAAAGAAATATCAAATCGATGCTACTTTCAGATACAACCGACCAACCAATTTCTAAAAGGAAGATGTTTGTTTTTCATGAAAAATCAAACATTACCCCTGAGAAATCCAAAATGAATTTCGATGAAGAAAATAAATTTTTTATATTAACAAAAATAAAGTTTTTTCATAGCCCGATGCAAGAAACTTTGAATAAATCATTTATATATGTATAGATTTGCCTACAGAGACAGAAAGGAAAGTGATTACTATAAAGGCTGATTTTTATTATTTTTTGTGATTCATTTTATTTGGCTATAAATTGATAAAGACCGTTGCATCACAATTTAGTTCATACGGTGTACCATCTGCGACATCTATTTGGTTTTTTTTTTCATTTCAAGATGCAATATTTATTTGAATTTTTATTTAATTCAAGAAATGGCTATTGAAATAGCTTTCAGGTGTACAATATAGCTTTGCTGGAAATTAGATTAAGAAAAATATAGAGACGAAACCTCCCCACTAAATAATTAGACTACATCCCCACTAAACATCTATCTGATCTCTACACTGCCTACGTACATCAACCTAATATATTTATTCCATTCGGCACATTATATTCTTCTTCGGAGCCTGCAGTTAGCCCTTGCACCAAATTCAGATTTTTATGGCTTCCTGAAGCCCGGGGATTGTAGCTGGAGAATGCTCTAATCTAGCATATTCCAAAACTGGGTGTTCGGAGTGAGCGCCAAATTCTCCCGTGATTGTAGCCGGAAAATGACCTAATCTAGCAGATTCCAAAACTGTTTCTTCGGGTTGAACGCTGGATCTGCAAAGGGGACAAGTGGAATGCGAAAAAAACCACATGTCAATACACTCTACATGAAAACGATGCTTGCAATTGGGCGGAAGCTGACCTTTCTCATTCTCCTCGAACTCACACAGGCAAACTGTGCATTCCACCCGATCTGTCAAATTGTGCGATCTATACACAAACATAGGTAGAGTCTCTAATACTGCAGGATCCAACCCCACGTTCGGCAGCTCCTCTGGTTCTTCTACCATAAAAGAAAACCGACTACGCCCAGAAGGTGATCTCCATCGCCTCCCTCTGATAAATCTGGACTGTACCCAAATCCATCTAACATAAGCGCTCAGCAGAAGGAGGAGTAAAACCAGAAGAACACATATTAAGACCAATATCGTGATGTCATCATATTCGGTCTCGCCATCATCGTGGTGATTAAAACCACTGCCCCACCCCATTTTCTACATCAAACTGAAGCCACTGAAATTGACTTTCAAATGGGGCCAATCTCGATCCTGAAAATACTTAATTTGGCCTGCGCTCCCAAAAAATGCACACGGTCTTTCTGTGATTCGAGCGTTCGACTTCTCTAAATGGGTCGCCCCCGATGCCTGTTATGGACCGCAAATGAAGAGGAGGAAGCATCGGTGTTATTTTTCCTGAACTTGTAAATAAAAATATGTAGAAATTATATTTATAGAGTTTAGGCTGGCGTAATCCATAATAACGTTATAAAATTTTATTTCAGAAATAATTAGATTACATGAAGGATAATTTTACTAACGCATCTTAAATGATAAAAATTTTAATTATGGCAATTTATTTATTATTTAGATTTATTTTAAAATTATTAAAAATTAAAATTTCCAAAATAAATATTCGATCATGGAACAGGTCAAGTTTGGTGTCATTTTTTCTCAAATCCAAAAAAAAAAGAACGTAAAAAAATGTATTTAATTTTCGAAATTTATTTTAAAGTTTTGGTTCATGTTAAAATTATTAAAAAATTTGAAGAAAAGTCCGTGTTATTTTTTCTTTAGAATTTTGGTTTATTTTAAATTATAAAAACCCTAAAATATCAATTAAAAGAAATGATTATTCAGATATAGAATAAATGATTATTAAGATATAGAACAGTAAAGTGAGAATAAAAATTTTAACTATAAAAAATTATTTATAATTTTTGGTTTATTTTAAAATTATAAAAATTTAAAATTTCAAAAAATATTCGATGATGGAACAGTTCACGAAGAGGAATAGTTTGGTGTTATTTTTTCTCAGATATAAAGAGAAAGATATGTAAAAAATGTATTTAATTCTGGAAATTATTTTGAAGGTTTGGTTTATGTTAAAATTATTGAAATAATTAGAGGAAGAGTCCGTGTTTTTTTTCTTTAGAATTTTTGTTTATTTTAAATTATAAAAACATTAAAATATCAATTAAAAAATGATTATTCAGATGTAGAATAAATGATTATTCAGCACAGAAAAGGGAAAAATGTGAATTAAATGTTTTAGTGTTCGTTTTTCATTATTCCTTTTTAATGTATAATGTGAAATAATGAAATTATTTTTAAATCCAGTAAAAATTATTTAATATAATTAAAATGTAGAAAAATTAGTTAAAATTATAATTTTATATTTAAAAATATAATTTTACACAAATTTTTTTTAACATTAAATTTATTTATTTATTTTGGAATTAGAAATTGGTGAAATTGAAAAATAATATTTAAATAAAATAGGAAATTGAAGAAAAGACCTAATATTTAGAAACGACTTCACAACACACCTACCGCCTACCGCCTATCCAAATCCCTTTGGACAATTTATTTAAAAAATTATTTTAAATAATAAAAATTAACTATTTCACCGGTTAAAAAAATCCCGAAATTAAGACAATGGAAATTAACGGGTAATGTGCTGCGTTTAAACGTTTGGTTTTAAGAGACAAAAATTTACTTCGAGTTACATGGCCGGTCCTGACGTGCTGTCTCCACTTTGACTTGACTCCGAGAGTCCTCCTGACGTGGAATCCAAACGTGTCGTAGGCAGATGAGGCAAGAGCATACAAATCATGTAAAGCAAATATTGATTTTATCGAAAATATTTGTTTGTCAACCTTATTCGTAAAATCTAAACGTTTCATTAATTGGATTTTTTTAAAATCGCAATTCAATCTGGTTATAAAAGTTTTTTGGGATTATAATTTTTTTGTCGTCTAGATTCTTTTGTTTTATAAAAAATTTATCAGAGGTGTTTTTTTTAATTTATTAAAATTGGGTAGGAATTTGTTTGAACTATAAGTTATAATGGGTAAATTTTGTATAATTAGAATCTTTTAAAATAATACTGAATATATTTATATATTAGAAAATAAATTTAAATAATAGAAAAATATAATTTAACTAAAAATTATTTTGTTAAAATTTGGGAACAAAATTCCAAATATAAGATAATTAAACAATATTTATTTTTATTAATAAATTTATATATTTAATTATAAGAATTAATTATATATACATAAAAATCTAATCGTTACAATATACTAATATTGTTAACTATCACTATTAAATCTCCTTTTACTATGCATATTATTAACTCCTATATAGGCTTTGTTACAATATCATGGGCTAATTTCAATATCACATGCCAAAAAAACTATAAATCATTTCAAAATAATATATTTTATAACTATTTTATTTTAATTTTATTTTATAACATTTTTTAAATTAAATCTAAAAGAAAAAAAGGTATGGGGAAGATGTAGTAGTGGTGTAAATGCTTCTAAATATTTAAGTGTGGGCTCAATTAAAAAATAATATCTAGCCAAGTGAGATGTTGTAGTGTACATAAATGAGTGTGAACATTTAAATGTTGGCATAGATCCATCTTAACTTTGGATGTTAAGACGGATCTATGCTGGTTTAATTTCCTCCTTTAAATAGGTTGTTTCATATTCCATATGAATACCATGGGTCAATACCATTTTAGTCAGTGAGACATGTCAAGGGGGATTGAACTTGATCATGAGTGGGAACATTTAAATGTTCGTATACTGGTTTAATTTCCTCCTTTAAATAGGTTGTATCATATTCCATATGAATACCAGGGGTCAATAACATTTGGGTTGGTGAGACATATCAAGGGGGATTGGAGAGAGCCTCTAGATGCAATAAGAAGTTTAAAGTAATAAAAATAATAAAATTCAATTTGTTATATTGTAATTTTACATTTATTAATAAATTACTAATATTTTTTAGATAAAAGAAAATCTTAATATACATATAATATGTAGAAATATGGTGATCAAATTCCAACTGCTCTAAAAATTTTAATCTAAACCAAGAGACGCAATCCTACTCTACTAATCTGTGAAATTTAATTCACGATTTAGAACAACAATAGCACACATGCAATAAGAAATAACATACATGCATAGCCCTCAAGCATGCTTGCATTAATCAAATGAATAGATATGTAATATAATTGCTTGCATGCTTTGAGAACAACCTTCAAGTGAATAATCTATCTCTCTGTTCATGGAGAAGCTCTGACCCAGACTTAGTCAAATCATGCCTCAGCTCGAGCCCCTATTTCCTTCCGCAATTCTCGACTAATTAGGCCCCTATTATTTAAGAATTTTCCTCCAATTGATTGTCTAATTCCCAAGGTTGATCATCTAGTTGCATGCAACACCTGTACACTCAAGAATAATCTACAACTGATGTTACACTGCCTTGGAATCTCCACCACAGCAGGGGTACTCGAATTCTCTACATCCATTAACTATTTTAGATTAATTGAGTAGTTAAGTAGATGATCACTGAGTTAAACTATTGTCCCAATACACAACTGACCTTCCACTGTGTTGGGTGATTGATGTCATCATGAGTCATTGGTGATAGGAAAGGTCATAATTGGATGAGTCATAAATCCTTGTACTTTTGTTGTATATATTTAGAAGGTCCAGCATAGGCTAATGGGGAACATGGTGAATATGCAGATTTCATATTTTATATTCAGCAAATCAGACCTACAAAAATTAGCACTACAAAGGAATGACTTCATTCAGCTTGGTTCAACCCTTTTCCCTTGATGTCAAAGGGGGAGAGAAGCTTGGAGTTTGGAAGAGAATTATTGTAGAGAAGCTTAATGTATTTGACGACTTAGTGTTTGTAGGTGTATTTACAGGTGGTTTCCAAACACCAAAGAAGTTGTCATCAAGTCGAAGGGGGATATTGTTGGCATTATGACTAATGTGTTGTCCTTGATGGCAACTTGATTGATGAAGATGTACTTGATGTCAATATTGTGATAACATGATCTCATGTAGTTTAGTACAGATGCTACAAATGTTATAAATAGAGAAATGACAGTTCAAAGACATACGGATGATAAAGGTGAACTTTGAGAAAGTATACACAGTTTCTGTCAAGGAGAGTCACGTACATACACTGGTTGTATAAATGACAGTAGCATATAAAAATCAGGATATGAATGAAAAGGTTAAAGTGAATTAAAATACTAATTCACCCTACCCCCAAGTATTTTTCCCAACAATTGATATCAGAGCAGGTCGCTGCAACAGAATCTTAGTCACTTGAGAGTGGATTAGGGAGAATAGGAAAGACGCAAAAGAAGAAGACAACACAAGAAAATTATGGCAATGAAAGTGATATATTAGATGCAATACTAGATGTGAGAAAATATTCAACTTTGGGAGCACCCCGCTTTCTATTGATCAAGAATGAAGAATATAGTAATAATGAATTATCAGGTATTGGGTTGTATTCTAATTATGGTCCATTTCCCTAATTTTATGACTATGATGATAATGAAGATGATAGTGAATCAACTAAATTTTCTCTTATGGGTAAAAGTGAAAGTAATGATTTTGTAGAAAAATTAGATTCAAAACTAATGACCCTAGAAGCAGAAATTAAAATCCTTACAAATGAAAATAGATTGCAACAAAAGGTACTTCAATGATTTGATGTAAAGGAGAGTGCCTGCAAATAAGATATTGTCACATTAAAAACCAAAATGAAAAAAGGAAATAAAATTGGAGAAGGAATGAAGAAGAAGTATAAAGAAAAAGAAGAGTAGTGGCAAAGATTGGGGGATGAACTCAGAAAGAAAAACACTAAGCTACAGGAGGCAATGAAAATTGATGCAGTAATTAAAGAACTTAGAGAAAGAACCAATTATTGTGCAGGACTAGAAGTAGAAATCATCTCTCTCAAATATGATCTTGAAAATTCAAACAAGCAAAAATTCAAACAAGAAAAATGAATAGATACTTCAAGTATTTGAAGAACAAGAGAATGAAGATGAACCACACTCATTGGTTCGAAACGCGTCAACCAAAATCTTCAATGTGATTTCTTCCAAAAAATTCTTTATACATTATCATATGGGTCATAGAAGCTTGAATTCGAATAACAAGAGAATGAGCTGAAGGAATATATTATCAAATTAAGGGAGCAAGTGGAAGAAGGAAGAAAGGTTGAAGAAGGAATGAAGAATCAATATCTAGAAAAGGAAGAAAAATACCAAAGACTAGAGGTTGAGGTAAACATTCTAAAAGTCAAACTAGAAGAAAAGGATAAACATTTGATATTTCAAGATAGTACTAAGATTTTGGATAACATTGTTAGTAGTTAAAGGTCTCCTTCCATTAAATCTGGTCTTGGTTTTCTTGAAACTGTAAAAGGAGAATCTAGTTCATAGGCTCATGCAAGGAACTTGAAGGATAAATAGATAATAAGTCAACCAGATCAACATCCAAGGAAAATGAGTTTGCAATGGAAATAATTTTCTCCCAATAATAGAAATATTAATCAATTCTCTCCTCTAACCAATGATGTTGAATGTTTTACATGTCATAGCCATAGACACATTGCAGCGAATTGTAGAATCAAATTTTGATCTCAAGAAAATAGCCACTTCACAAGAAGATCAACAGCTTCGAGGTACTCAGGTTTATTCAAGGGATATTTCTTTGCTTGCAACATATTTGGTAACAAAGTTATTGATTGCAATAGGAGGAATATGAAACAGAAATATTATAATTCCTTGTTCCCTTTTTTGGTCATATAAGATGTTATACTTCTAACAAGTCTGGGCATGTAGCAAAAGAATGCAGGAACAAGTCAATGGATCTCCACATACAACAAGGCAAGAAACCAAATAAGAATATTGTTATCAAAAGCCTTATGAAAGATGGATCTACCAGCACTCCTCATAATAAGCAGAAAGAATAAGAACCTATAAGGTGTGGACTTGTTCTTTGTTCATTGGAAGATGTAGATGGATGGTATATTGGGGATAAGGAAAAGTTTGAGTCTCCCAAGAAAAACAAAGATGGTAAAATATTCTTGGAAATAGTGCTCCAACAAAAGCTCTGGAAAAAGGTAGAATCAAACTTCATAAATATGCAAAAGCAGTTGATGCATTATTAGTTCAAGGTCTAAAACAAAATATTTTAAGTGTAAGTAAAATGGAAGACAAAGGATGTATAATTGTATTTACATCAACTACATGCAATGTTATAGACAAGGAAATTGGAAAGGTTATAGCAAGATGATACATAAATCCAGACAAATTATATGTACTAAAAAATAAGAATTCATGCAGAAACAAGAGGTATACTTCCTCTTCTTCATATTCATAGTAAAAGAAGATGGGCCGCACTACAGTCTATTTTGTTTAAACAGTGACTACATAAGTGAATGTGAGGTACATAGCCTCATGGAGAAACAACCAATGATTATGAGGTCCACAGGATCAGTGGTGTATGATCTCACAAGGAGCTATGTATGTATATCTTGATTCCCTGTGTTTTGTTGATATTCATTTGGTGATTCTTATACTACTAACATTGCATTGATAAAGTAACAGTGAATAGGAACATGTATGACATGTTCAGGGGGAGTTGTAGTTACAAAAAATCAACAATTTATTTTACATACATGGATCTTATGAAGGACAGTCGTGTGTATACATGAGCTTCAATATAGAAATCCATGTATGCCTCTCAGTAATGAAAAAGGAGTGCCACAGATTCAGGGCAAGCTTCTTATATCATTCCATTAGTTATTATTGGCTTTCTGGTTCTAGAATTGATTTGTTACAACTTTTTGATGATGCTCATATGTTGCTTAGAATGATGTTGGTTCATGATGCTTCATGAGTTGTTACAAAATTTTATTATTGGTGTGATTATTTGATGGATTTTTTAATTGATGAAATGGATATAATATCATATTTGATGACGAAGAGTTGGCATAGTTTCATGGGTAGCATCTGCTATGCTTCTAATAGTGCATTGACTGGCATTATGATTTCTTAAGCATTCCTTGTTGCATGTTGGTGTATGATGAATATATGTCATTGTTGATGTATGGTTGTTATTCTGGTTTCTGTTGAAGATACATGTGTTAAAGTTATGGAATGATGACTTGCACTTGGTGAAATTAGTTAATATCGCTTAATATTGACAAGAATGATATATATGTTATGTTCATTGAAGATGTTCATTTACGATATTGTTGATCGATTTTATTCTTTGTGATGGTGTATGTAATCTTGGTTCTGAAATATGATGTTGGTGCATGAAAGGAATATGTATATGTTTCTTATGGTGTTTATTTACAAGATTTTGATATGTCATTCATACTTGAGGATTGTGGACCCTCGTATATGAGGAGAGAGCATGCTGACCTTGAAATGAGGTCAAAGAGATGAGTTGTTAACAAATATTTATTGCACTATATTATGTTTGCTTGATGATGCTTGGAAGTACTGCACATTTGGTCACATGTTGATGAAACTGGAAAGATTAATGGTACATTGACTTATCTTTCATATTGAGTATGTTCATGTTGTTGTCTATGTTTCTTCTATCAGATGGTTATATTGCAGATGCATAGTTGATGCATGATGGTTGTTGATGAATATCATGGTGGTTTCTACATCATTGTTGAGGTTCATGTTTTGGGTTATAAGTGGCATATATGTCTCTTCATGTAAAGATCGTGAAAAATATCCATGTTGTAATCATTGTAAAATTCAGTCATGTATGGGCTATTAGGATCAAGTCATATATGTAATCCCATTATTTTGGGAAATTGATGTAATGTTGGGTAAAATATGTAACCCCACTATGTTGGGTGATTGATGTAATCATGAGCCATTGGTGATAGGAAAGGTCATAATTGGTTGAGTCAAAAGCCTTAAAATTTTATTATATATCTTTAGAAGGCCCAACACAGGTTGAGGGGGATCATGGTAAATATGCAGATTTCATGTTTTATATTCAGTAGATTAGACCTACAACAATCAACACTACAAAGGAAGCACTTCATTCAGCTTGGTTCAACCCTTTTCCCTTAATTTCAAAGGGGGAGAGAAGCTTCATGTTTGGAAAAGAGTGCTTGGAGAGAAGCTTAGTGTGTTTGAAGACTTGGTGTTTGCAAGTGTATTTGTAGGTTGTGTCCAAACACCAAAGTGGTTTCCACCAAGTCCAAAGGGGGAGATTGTTGGCATTATGACTAATGTTGTCCTTGATGGAAACCTGATTGATGAAGATGTACTTGATGTCAACATTGTGATAGCATGATCTCATGTAGTTTAGTAGAAATGTTAAACATGCTATAAACAGAGAAATGATAGTTCAGAGACAAATGGATGACAAAGGTGAAGTTTGAGAAATTATACGTGGTTTCTGTGAAGGAGGGTTGTGTACATATGCAGGTATTATAAGAAAACGCCACGTATATAATCCGAACCATGGAAATTTGGATACCATGGGTCATTACCGTGGTATTTTCCCAAGGTAATTAGAGAAAAAATAATTATTTTATTGTGTCAAAGAATACTACCGAAATTACCAAGGGATTTACCTAAGTTATTGGCTAAGGCTAAAAGCTATATAAAGTGATGGAGATTAAGGTGTTATGAGTGAAATTAATGGATTATTTATGAATGATTTGATCTGAAATAGGTGTGAACTAGGGAGAATGGATATGGATCAGATTTGATAAATCTGAAATAAACACATGTTACTTGATTTGTTTATGCATGTAGCTAACAATGATAGATCTATGATGATGGTATGAATCTGCATATAATGATGTGTGAATGTAACGTTATGAATGTCGAGATTTGGGTTTGATAGATGTTGTGTTATGTAGCAAAAGCATGATTCAGTGATTTTAGATATGTACATTTGTTTCCCTCTGAATGGTCTTGTACATACACGGATATGGTTTTGTATAGTTGCATATAAATTCTGAAAAATTAATTCTATATGTTGAGATTTGTACGCGAGTGTTATGCATGGTAGTCAAGTACATGCACTTATATGATTTATGGATGTTGCATATCTATTTTAGGGATTGTGGTTTGGCTTGAAGATGACATTTGATCAGTTCTGTTATGTTTTCTACTATCTGTCAACGATGTATCTATGTTAATGATCTGTGTCTGATAGTGTTGATTGGTTTGAATGATGCTTGGGATATTGATCAATGACGATGGTGCATTATAATTAGGCTTTGAGTGCGTAAGTATTGTTGTATTTCTTGTGATTCAGTATTAAGTTAACAGTGACTGACCCAGTGACTCAGTTTGAAAGAGATTTCAATATTTAGTGCTTTGAGATCTATACGAAGGTCTTCTACAAAGGAAGCCCGTATATATGCGGGGCCTACTAAGAATAGTAGCATATACTTTCTGATGTATATCTGAACAGAGTTTGTTTTCAAAACATGTTGATGGTGCTGGAACCACCAACATTCATGGGATCTCCCTAATATGAAGTCCCAACGAGACCTCACACCATTTGGAGTAGGAGTCCCAACAATGAGTGATAGTGTAATTCCTTGACTGTGATAGCGCGTAGAGGAAAGTAGGATAGTTTTGGGTGAGAGAAAGTGTGTGACCCTATGGAGATTTAAGTGCATGCATTAAGGTTCTAACACATGGAGGGGGAAATGAAGTTTGTCCCTTAGAAGCCTGTAATAGTGCATAGCTTGAAAGGAACACACATGCGAAATGAAATCACAAGCTAAAATACAGAATAGTCCACAAATTACAGTGACTAGTTAATCCAACAACACACATTCAACAAGATTCGTACAAATGCATACAAAGTAGTTCATAATAATATGTGTAATTTAAATAATATTCATTGCTAACACAACAAGAATTGTCCCACTACATTAACAACATATACATGAAGGCGTGTTGGCTCTAATATTATTATTATTATAAGTGAAGGTTCCATCCATACATAAACCATTAATGACCACTAGCCCCAATAGTGAAACATTACAGTGAAGAACACCTATGCCTCCAAATAAGTACACTCACTCTACGATATGGAGAAGCCAAGGCTCTTCACAATACTCTAAGCCTTCTCTAAGCCTAAGCCTAGCCAAAATCTTGGCTCCCAAAAGTTTGTTCTATGAGTTATGAGGTTATATTAATAACAAAGGGTGGGGTGACCCTTGACATTCCCCTTTGTGAATTTTTGACTTCCCTCATGACTCTTCAACTTCTTCACTAAATAACACATTACATTACATGATGACTTTTCATATTCCAATATTGACACTTGGAATTTCACTTACAACATATTTACAAATAATATTACATTTTCAACATGTACCCATATAAGACAACATAGGCTAGCGACAACCTAAAAAGATACAACATGATGATTATAGAATTTGGGGAAAGTCCAGCTCAACAACATCCATTTGGTGCTTCTCAGTCACATATTAGTGCCAAGCTTGGTATTATATGATGGTGTCCCCAAATTATTTGATGGTGTCTTTCTTAAAGCAGACTCTTTAATCTTCCATGGAATCTGGGTATATGGTCTTGGAACCTGTATCCAACTCATTCTGAAGCATGAGAAGAATGGTCCTAAACCATGACAGGACCACCGATGTACTTTTTCACGTTGTGTGAGCTCAGCTCCAAGTCTTCTCTGGAGGCTTCTTGTCTTAGCTACTCCAAGTACTCATTGATCTCAAGCCAAACTTGGTTCTTGGGTTTAGCATCGGTGAGGGAACCAATTGATGGGAACCTGTGCTTTGTCACCATGACATCCAAAATATTGTACAACCGCACATATGAGGCATGTATGATGCGGATGCATGAGGCGATCTGCTCGTAGTTTTTTATCAACATTCGGACCTTTGCTTTCTACAACTCTGCCTGCGACTTCATCTTCTTCTCTAAGTTAAGTGGGGCCCCTTCGTACCAAATTTTCAACTCTTGTAAATGGGAAATGGAAGCATATATGTTCTTGAGAGTTTGAACAAACTCTTTGCTCCATTGTTGTAAGCCATGCACACAGACAAGTACTTTATGGACGATGAAAAATCCATCATAGAGATTCTGCATGGCATCACCAAGTGTTGATACTTCAGAAAGTATCATTGTCTTCATCTCCCCCAATGCGAAAACTACATTTTGTGCTATTTCTCAGAGTTTTTTTGTCTCTTTCCTGATAGCCTAAAAGTTCCTTTCCATTTTCTCATTCTTGGGCATCAAGTACTTAACATTTGAGATTGTTGCTCCTGCATAGGCCAAGTTGGCTTTGACAAGGGCGGCTAGATGTTTCCTGGTGTCTGCCACTATCACGCTTTCCCTTATGAACTAGGTGATGCTTGATCATCTGGAAAGTTCTTCCTCCACACCTATACAACCTTCTTTTGCAGCATGCCAAATGATAGATTGTACACATCCATGATTAGATCACCATCAAGGAGAACAAAATCTTCTTGCTGGCTTAATGTTGGTTCTGACAATGGAGGTGGTGGAGACTGAGGGATGATCTATGTTGCTCTCGACATCAAGTCAGTGTCTTCATTTTGTGGCTCCTGTTCCAACACCATGTTTGTCACTTCAATCAATTTCTCAATCTACTGAGCAAGCTCATGATCCTACATCTGTTCACCCTCTTCCTTAGTTACTGGTTGTTCTGGCCCATCAACCTATATCAACTTTATTTTCTTTGTGATCGCGCCTTGCCTTTGTTATTCTTCCTACTTCTTCTTCATTTCTCTTTCTCTCCTCTTCAACTCATGTTCTTCCTGCAACCTCTTCTCCATCTCCTGCATCTTCATTTCTGCTTCCCGCAACCTCTTCTTTTCTCTCTTCCTTCGCTCTTCTCTCTTCATCCATTGCTCCCTCTTTTCTTTCACTGTTAAAGGTGCCTTCTCGAGGATATGATCTACCTTCATCTGCATATTTTTTCTCCATCTATTCTGTCAACAACTTCCTCTTTCCCTAATCTTGCACTAGATTGTTACCTTATGCTACTACAGCTAGACTTGATTCCAAGTTAGTATTGACTCCTTTTCTATGACTAGTTGAGTGTCTGCATATATTGGCAAATTAACTGGTGCTTGCTCAACCGCATCCCCAAAACTACTTTCAGTGATCTCTATTGAAGTAGCTATCTTTGGTTCCATGGTAACAAAAAAATTTAGGGAGAAGTGCTTCATGAGTGTGTTACCTGTGGGACAAAAAGGACACACATGGCAAGCAAACATTAGCTCTTGCAAATTTAACTTCACAGCATGATCAAGTAGCAATCAAGGCATATGATGGGAGGGATTATGCAATTTTCGCTGGTAGGAGGGACTGACTGACTGTGGGAACTGCACACACACAGTCCCAACACTCAATTTGGAAGCTTAATGACTAGAATTGTGCAATGCATTGCTCAGTCTAGGCCAAGGACACAAGAGGCTGCAAATTACGTAGTCTCAATGGCCAAGCTGGGTGGCTGGCTCCTGGAAATGTACAATGCACAGTTGGAGCCAACCTAGGCTAGGATCTGCACAATTATAGAATCCAAGGCAAAGGCCTTGAGCTCCCAGATTACAAAGTGCAAGCAATGAAGTGTGAGATCCGGGCAAGGGGACCCAGATCTTCCCAAGGGTACTATGAAAGACAAGTAGATCTGAAAGATGGTGTGATGCTAAGTGAATATCCGAATAAGTTTTGATGCATGCATGTGAAACAAGTGCAACAATTTATTAAACTGAAGGAAAATGAAGCATGTGAAGAGAGTCGCCACAACGACGAAGGTTGGTGCAAAAACAGGAAAACTCATGTGACACTTGGGAAAGGCAATCTACAAATTGAAACAACACTTCTAAAAGCTAAAACAAGTTAAAACACCTATATTCGTGCAAATAAACAAGTGAAATAACACTCTCAATGGCTAAACAACAAAAAGTGACAAAAAAATCCCCCAAAAGACGAGAAAATAAAAACTCACCTGACAAAGCGACGACAATGCTCCAAAGGTTCCTTGAACTCCTTGGGAATGTTATATCTTGATGACAGAATGTCAAAAGGGGACCTAGAGGCATCCATTACATAGAATCAAGAAAATTGGAATTTATGATGCGCATGCCTAAGATCATGGACACATTATATTCCGTTCGGCACATTATATTCTTCTTCGGAGCCTGCAGTTAGCCCTTGCACCGAATTCAGATTGTTATGGCTTCCTGAAGCAATGGGTTCCGGGATTGTAGCCAGAAAATGCTCTAATCTAGCATATTCCAAAACTGGTTGCTCGGAGTGAACGCCAAATTCTCCCGTGATTGTAGCCAGAAAATGACCTAATCTAGCAGATTCCAAAATTGCTTCTTCGGGTTGAACGCTGGATCTGCAAAGGGGACAAGTGGAATGCGAAAAAAACCACATGTCAATACACTCTACATGAGAACGATGCTTGCAATTGGGCAGAAGCCGACCTTTCTCATTCTCCTCGAACTCGCACATACAAACTGTGCATTCCACCCGATCTGTCAAATTGTGCGATCTATACACAAACATAGGTAGAGTCTCTAACACTGCAGGATCCAACCCCACATTCGGCAGCTCCTCTGGTTCTTCTACCGTAAAAGAAAACCGACTATGCCCAGAAGGTGATCTCCATCGCCTCCCTCTGATAAATCTGGACTGTACCCAAATCCATCTAACATAAGCGCTCAGCAGAAGGAGGAGTAAAACCAGAAGTACACATATTAAGACCAATATCGTGATGTCATCATATTTGGTCTCGCCATCATCGTGGTGATTAAAACCACTGCCCCACCACATTTTCTACATCAAACTGAAGCCACTGAAATTGACTTTCAAATGGGGCCGATCTCGATCCTGAAAATACTTAATTTGGCCTGCAATCCCAAAAAACACACACGATCTTTCTGTGGTTCGAGCGTTCGACTTCTCTAAATGGGTCACGCCACCGATGCCTGTTATGGACCGGAAATGAAGAGGAGGAAGCGTCGGTGTTATTTTTCCTGAAATTGTAAATAAAAATATGTAGAAATTATATTTATAGAGTTTAGGCTGCCGTAATCCATAATAACGTTATAAAAATTTATTTCAGAAATAATTAGATAATAACATAATCATGTTGCATGTGAGTGCATGTTGCAACGGTGGGGGTGGTTGGTTTGCTCATCCCCGGCGGCAATCGAATCCGCAGAGCTGCATGCTGCAGCATATTTAGACTCATATGACGGTTGTCAGCTGAATTTCTGATAAGTATTTGTAGTATATGTTTTAAAGAAAAGAGGGCCCATGATGTTTCTGTAGGGAACTAGCCCCGCCCATTTAAAAAAAAAAATTAATGACATGAAAGATAATTTTACTAATGCATTTTAAATGATAAAAATTTTAATTATGGCAATTTATTTATTATTTCGATTTATGTTAAAATTATTAAAAATTAAAATTTCCAAAATAAATATTCGATCATGGAACAGGTCAAGTTTGGTGTCATTTTTTCTCAAATCCAAAAAAAAAGACACGTAAAAAAATGTATTTAATTCTGGAAATTTATTTTTAAGTTTTGGTTCATATTAAAATTATTAAAAATTTAGAAGAAAAGTCCGTGTTATTTTTTCTTTAGAATTTTGGTTTATTTTAAATTATAAAAACCTTAAAATATCAATTAAAAAAATGATTATTCAGATATAGAATAAATGATTATTGAGATATAGAACAGTAAAGTGAGAATAAAAATTTTAATTATAAAAAAATATTTATAATTTTGGTTGATTTTAAAATTATTAAAAATTAAAATTTCAAAAAATATTCGATGATGGAACAGTTCACGAAGAGGAATAGTTTGGTGTTATTTTTTCTTAAATATAAAAAAATAGATATGTGAAAAATGTGTTTAATTCTGGAAATTATTTTGAAGTTTTGGTTTATGTTAAAATTATTCAAATGATTAGAGGAAGAGTCCGTGTTATTTTTATTTATTTATTTATTTTTTTAGAATTTTTGTTTATTTTAAATTATAAAAACATTAAAATATCAATTAAAAAAATGATTATTGAGATATATACTAAATGATTATTTACATATAGAACAGTAAAGGGAAAAATGTAAATTAAATGTTTAAGGGTTTGTTTTTCATTATTTTTTTTAATGTATAATTTGAAATAATGAAATTATTTTTAAATCCAATAAAAATTATTTAATATAATTAAAATATAGAAAAATTAGTTAAAATTATAATTTTATAATTAAAATATAATTTTACACTATTTTTTAACTTTAACTTTATTTATTTTTTTAACTTTAAATTTATTTAGTAATTGGAAATTGGTGAAATCGAAAAATAATATTTAAATAAAATATGAAATTGAAGAAAAACATAATATTTAGAAATGACTTAACAACACACCTACTGCCTACCGTCTATCCAAATCCCTTCGGACAATTTATTTAAAAAATTATTTTAAATAATAAAAATTAAGTATTTCACTAGTTAAAAAAATCCCGAAATTAAGAAAATGGAGGGAATGTAAACCGATGACATTTCTTAACGGGTAATGTGCTGCGTTTAAACGTTTGGTTTTAAGAGACAAAAATTTACTTCGAGTTACATGGCCGGTCCCGACGTGCTGTCTCCACTTTGACTGACTCCACAGAGTCCTCCTGACGTGGTATCCAAACGTGTCGTAGGCAGATGGGCAAGAGCATAAAAATCATGTAAAGCCAACTGGCAAATATTGATTTTATCGAAAATATTTGTTTGTCAACTTTATTCGTAAAATCTAAACGTTTCATTAATTGGAATTTTTTTAAATCGCAATTCAATCTGGTTATAAAAGTTTTTTGGGATTGTAATTTTTTTTCCGTTTATTTTTTATTTATTTATTTTAATTTAATTTAATTTAATTTAGTTCAGTAAAGGTGTTTTTTTGGTAGAAATTTGTTTGAATTATAAGTTATAATGGGTAAATTTTGTATAATTAGAATCTTTTAAAATAACACTAAATTTATTTATACATTAGAAAATAAAATTTAAACAATAGAAAAATATAATTTAACGCAAGATTATTTTGTCTAAATTTCGGAACAAAATTCCATATATAAAATAATTAAACAATATTTATTTTTATTAATAGATTTATATATTTAATTACAATAATTATTTGTATATATATATATAAATTTAATAGCTACAATATAATAATATTGTTAACTATCAATATTAAATCCCATTTTACTATGCATATTATTAACTCCTATATAGACTTTGTTACAATATCATGGGCTAATTTCAATATCACATGCCAAAAAACCTATAAATCATTTCAAAATAATATATTTTATAAATATTTTATTTTAATTTTATTTTATAACATTTTTAAAATTAAATCTAAAAGGAAAAAAGGTATGGGGAAGATGTAGTAGTGGTGTAAATGCTTCTAAACATTTACGTGTGGGCTCAATTAAAAAATTACATCTAGCCAAGTGAGATGTTGTAGTGTACATAAATGAGTGTGAACATTTAAATGTTGGCATAGATCCAACTTAACTTTGGATGTTAAGAGGGATCTATGCTGGTTTAATTTCCTCCTTTAAATAGGTTGTTTCATATTCCATATGAATACCATGGGTCAATACCATTTTAGTCGGTGAGACATGTCGAGGGGGATTGAACTTGATCATGAGTAGGAACATTTAAATGTTCGTATACTGGTTTAATTTCCTTTAAATAGGTTGTATCATATTCCATATGAATACCATGTCGAGGGGGATTGAACTTGATCATGAGTAGGAACATTTAAATGTTCGTATACTGGTTTAATTTCCTCCTTTAAATAGGTTGTATCATATTCCATATGAATACCAGGGGTCAATAACATTTGGGTTGGTGAGACATATCAAGGGGGATTGGAGAGAGCCTCTAGATGCAATAAGAAGTTTAAAGTAATAAAAATAATAAAATTCAATTTGTTATATTATAATTTTACATTTATTAATAAATTACTAATATTTTTTAGATAAAAAGAAAATCTTAATATACATATAATATGTAGAAATATGGTGATTGAATTCCGACTACTCTAGAGAACAACAATAGCACACATGCAATAAAAAATAACATACATGCATAGCCCTGAAGCATGCTTGCATTAATCACAAGAATAGATATGATATGTCTTATGATTGCTTGCATGCTTTGAGAACAACTTGCAAGTGAATAATCTATCTCTCTCCTCAGGAGGAAGCTCTGACCCAAACTTAGTAAAATTCTGCCTTAGCGTGAGCCCCTATTTCCTTGCGTAATTCTTGAAAATTAGACCCCTATTATTTAAGAATTTTCCTCCAATTGATTGTGTAATTCCCAAGGTTGATCATCTGGTTGCATGCAACACCTGTACACTCAAGAATAATCTACAATTGATGTTACACTGCCTTGGAATCTCCACCACAGCAGGGGAACTTGAATTCTCTACATCCATTAACTATTTTAGTTTAATTGAGTAGTTAAGTTGATGACCAATGAGTTAAACTATTGTCCCAATACACAACTGACCTTCCACTGTGTTGGGTGATTGATGTCATCATGAGCCATTGGTGATAGGAAAGGTCATAATTGGTTGAGTCATAAAGCCTTGTACTTTTGTTGTATATATTTAGAAGGTCCAACATAGGCTCATGGGCAACATGGTGAATATGCAGATTCCATATTTTATATTCAACAAATCAGACCTACAACAATTAGCACTACAAAAGAAGGACTTCATTTAGCTTGGTTCAACCCTTTTCCCTTGATGTCAAAGGAGAAGAGAAGCTTGGAGTTTGGAAAAGAATGATTGCAGAGAAGCTTAATGTATTTGACAACTTGGTGTTTGCAGGTGTATTCACAGGTGGCGTCCAAACGCCAACGAAGTTTCCATCAAGTCGAAAGGGGGAGATTGTTGGCATTATGACTAATGTGTTGTCCTTGATGGAAACCTAATTGATGAAGATGTACTTGATGCCAATATTGTGATAACATGATCTCATGTAGTTTATTACATATGCTACAAATGTTATAAATAGAGAAATGATAGTTCAAAGACATACGGATGATAAAGGTGAACTTTGAGAAAGTATACGCATTTTCTGTAAAGGAGAGTCACGTACATACACTGGTTGTATAAATGACAGTAGCAATATAGAAATCAGAATATGAATGAAAAGGTTAAGGTGAATTAAAATACAATTCACCCTGCCCCCCAGTATTTTTCCCAACAATTGGTATCAGAGCAGGTCACTCTAGCAGAACCTTAGTCTCTTGAGAGTGGATCAGAGAGAATAGGAAAGAAGCAAAAGAATAACACAACTCAAAGGAAGAAGACAACTCAAGAAAAATATGGCAGTGAAAGTGATATCAGATGCAATAATAGATGTCAGCAAATATTCAACTTTGGGAGCACCCCTCTTTCTATTGATCAAGAATGAAGAATATAGTAACAATGAATTATCAGGTATTGGGTTGTATTCTAATTGTGGTCCATTTCCCTGATTTTATGACTATAATGATAATGAAGATGATAGTGAATCAACTGAATTTCCTCTTATGGGTAAAAGTGAAAGTAATCATTTTGCAGAAAAATTAGATTCAAAACTAATGACCCTAGAAGCAGAAATTAAAATCCTTACAAATGAAAATAGAGAGTAACAAAAGTTACTTCAACAATTTGATGTAAAGCAGAGTGCCTACAAATAAGATATTGTCACATTAAAAACCAAAATGAAAAAAAGAAATAAAATTGGAGAAGGAATAAAGAATAAGTATAAAGAAAAAGAAGAGTAGTGTCAAAGACTGGGGATGAACTTAGAAAGAAAAACTCTAAGCTACAGGAGGTAATGAAAATTGATGCAGTAATTAAAGAACTTAGAGAAAGAACCAATTATTGTGCAGGACTAGAAGTAAAAATCATCTCTCTCAAATATGATCTTGAAAAGTCAAACAAGTGAAATGAAGAGATACTTCAAGTATTTGAAGAACAAGAGAATGAAGATGAACCACACACGTTGGTTCGAAACACGTCAACCAAAATCTTCAATGTGATTTCTTTCGAAAAATTCTCCAAAAACAACTGTCTTACAATGAGGCTCGAGGGCCTATTTATTGTTGAGAAACAATGGAAAACCCTTCATATTCCAAAACCTAACCCTAGAAGATGAAACGCCAAATTGTGGGCCTCGTTTTTGGGTAAGTTGGTACATCAACTTCCTGGGGTTGCGAATTGGTCGTACTATCTCCGTTTGACGCGCATGATAGCCCGTTGGAAAGATCTCTCCGAGGACTACGACGGAAAATACGATTTTTAGATAGAAAAATCGCTGCGGTGGATTTCCCAAAAAAACGTCGTTTAGGGCCTCAAAACGGCTCCGGAAGTTTAGGACCCGAAAAAACTGCTAAAAATAGTAAACTGTGCTATAATTAAGGAAACAGAAAAACTGAAAGAGACAGTTGTGGGGGTCCAAATGGGATAGGTGGGTGGCCACCAACATCCACCTGGATCATTGTGCTATAATTAAGGAAACAGAAAAACTGAAAGAGACAGTTGTGGGGGTCCAAATGGGATAGGTGGGTGGCCACCAACATCCACCTGGATCATTGAAGGAGTATATTATCAAATTAAGGGAGCAAGTGGAAGAAGGAAGAAATATTTAAGAAGAAATGAGGAATCAATATGTTGAAAAGGAAGAAAAATAAAATACTGGAGGTTGAGGTAAACATTCTAAAATTCAAACTAGAAGAAAAGGATAGACATTTGATATTTCAAGATAGTACTAAGATTTTGGATAACATCGTTAGTAGTCAAAGGTCTCATTGCATTAAATCTGGTCTTGGTTTTCTTGAAACTGTAAAAGGAGAATCTAGTTCATAGGCTCATGCAAGGAACTTGAAGGATAAACAAATGATAAGTCAACCAGATCAACATCCAAGGAAAATGAGTTTTCAGTGGAAATAATTTTCTCCCAATAATAGAAATATTAATCAATTCTCTCCTCTAACCAATGATGTTGAATTTTTTACATGTCATAGCCATAAAACATTGCAGGAAATTGCAGAATCATATTTCGATCTCAAGAAAATAGCCACTTCATAATAAGATCAACAACTCCCAGGTACTCAAGTTTATTTAAGGGATATTTCTTTGCTTGCAACATATTTGGTAACAAAGTTATTGCTTGCAATAGGATGAATATGAAACAGAAATATTATAATTCCTTTGTTCCCTTTTTTGGTCATATAAGATGTTATACTTCTAACGAGTCTGGGCATGTAGCAAAACAATGCAAGAACAAGTCAACGGATCTCCACATACAACAAGGCAAGAAACCATATAAGAATATTGTTATCAAAAGACCTGTGAAAGATGGATCTACCAGCACTCCTCATAATAAGCAAAAGAAGAAGAACATATAAGGTGTGGCCTTGTTCTTTGTTCATTTGAAGATGCAGATGAATGGTATATAGACAACGGATGCAACCATCACATGATTGGGGATAAGGAAAACTTTGAGTCTCTCAAGAAAAAAAAAGATGGTAAAGTTATTCTTGGAAATAGTGCTCCAACAAAAGCTCTGGAAAAAGGTAGAATCAAACTTCATAAATATGCAAAAGCAGTTGATGCATTATTAGTTAAAGGGCTAAAACAAAATATTTTAAGTGTAGGTAAAATGGAAGACAAAGGACGTATAATTGTATTTACATCAACTACATGCAAAGTTATAGACGAAGAAACTGGAAATGTTATAGCAAGAGGATACATAAATCCAGACAAATTATATGTACTAAAAAAGAAGAATTCATGCATAAATAAGAGGTATAGTTCCTCTTCTTCATATTCATAGTAAAAGAAGATGGTCTGCACTACAGTCTATTTTGTTTAAACAGTGACTATATAAGTGAATGTGAGGTACATAGCCTCATGGAGAAACAAGCGATGATTATGATGTCCACAGGATTAGTGGCATATGATCTCACAAGGAGCTATGCATGTATATCTTGATTCCCTGTGTTTTGTTGATATTCATTTGGTGATGCTTATACTACTGACATTGCATTGATAAAGTAACAGTGAACATGAACATGTATGATATGTTCATGGGGAGTTGTAGTTATGAAAAATCAAAAATTTATTTTATATACATGGATCTTATGAAGGACAGTCGTGTGTATACAGGATATTTGATATAGACATCCGTGTATGCCTCTCAGTAATGGAAAAGGAGTGGAAAATATTTAGGGGAAGCTTCTTATATGATTCCATCAGTTATTACTTCCTTTCTGGTTCTAGAATTGATTTGTTACAACTTGTTGATGATGCTCATATGCTGCTTAGAAGGATGTTGGTTGATGATGCTTCATGAGTTGTTACAAAATGTTATTGTTGTTGTGATTCTTTGATGGATTTGTTAATTGATGAGATGGATATAATATCATATTTGATGATGAAGAGTTGGCATAGGTTCATGGGTAGCATGTGCTATGCTTCTAATAGTGCATTGATTGGCATTAGGATTTCTTAAGCATTCCTTGTTCCATGTTGGTGTATGATGAATATATGTCATTATTGATGTATGTTTGTTATTCTGGTTTCTTTTGAAGATACATATGTTAAAGTTATGGAACGATGATTTACACTTGGTGAAATTGGTTAGTCTCGCTTAATAATGAAAAGAATGATATATATGTTATGTTCATTGAAGATGTTCATTTACGATATTGTTGATCAATTTTATTCTTTGTGATGGTGTAGGTACTCTTGGTTCTGAAATATGATGTTGGTGCATGAAAGGAATATGTATATGTTTCTTATGGTGTTTATTTACAAGAAATTTATATATCATTGTGTTGTCTTAGTGGGGCCTGACCCAGGTTCAGAAGTGATTTAGCCAAGCAAATCCCAGTACTACTGGCCCTTTTGGCAACAGTCCGCAAAGCACGCACTGAGGTCTCACCTGAAGTAGTATGGGAGGGTGCTAGAACAAGGTTTTCGCACCCTGGGGATGTCTGATATGAGGTGATTGGTATGCGGTCCAACCTTTGCACTTTTCATATATAAGCATTCATACAAGTATCTATCAATTGCATGAAGTAAATAAACAGAGTAAAAGTAATGCATAACATCAAAATACGGATTCAAGAATAGGTGCATAGAGTAAACTTCTCTTTATTAACATTCAATCTCAATTACAAACCCGACTTCGCCCTGCGCACTCAGCTGCAGGGTTCCACGCACTCAACTGCGGACTCTTCTAGGCCTCTGCACACTTAGCTGTAGAGCCTCTTCCTACTACTATGACCCAGTATGCTTCAGATCCAACTCTAATCCTGAACCATGCCTTCGCTATTCTATCTATCCTTATTTCCCTTTACACTTAGAGCCTCGCTCTATTTATACCATCCCATGGTCCGCGGACCATGGGTAGGCCGACACAACTTTACATTAAATTACAATATTCTAGGGTAGACAACCCTATGACTCATCCTAGACTTCACGCTCTGTGCCCGCAATTCGCGGAGTCTTACAATCTAATTGACCAAAACTTGGGCTTTGAGCCCCAAAAACATGCTGCGGGGATCCCATGCCCAACAGGCCCCCAACACAATCATCGTGACTCATCCTGAGTCACTCTGCTGGTGCGGCGATCTTGGCATGGAGCCCCTCCAACTGTACCTGTGCTGCGCGAAGGTCTGCAGCGCACTGAGCTACTGCTAGCTGAACCTGTCGCCTCTGATATTCTAAGCCCGCCACGTCTAAATTATTCCCTTACAGCTGTACCGGCATCTGCTGCGCATGTTTATAGTCTCGCACCCTAGTCCATCCCCTCGGGTCGTGAAGACTGTGCCGTAGTTGGTTAGTCAGGTAGTCGGCCCACCCGTATAGAGCTTCCAGCGACTGTCGTTTACTTTGCCGGGGAAGGGGTCACCATTTAGTTTACCTAGCTGGATGGCACCTCCATCTGTAACCTCCTTACTACGTAAGGTCCCAGCCAGTGCATTCTGAATTTTCTCGGGAATTTGTCGAATTTACTATTGTACAGCAGTACTAAGTCGTTGACCTTAAAGGTGCGCAACTTGATATGATGATCATGCCAAGCCTTTTCATGCTGTTTTTGTACCTGCTGATGAAATCTCTCCAGAAATCATTCTTCCTCCAGTTCTTCTAATTGCACGAGCTTCTCTTCCAAGGCTTTGTAGTCCGACATGCCTATGAGTGCTCCTATTCGTAGACTAGGTACGATGTATTCCATCGGCATGACAGCTTCCATGCCATAGACTAGCCGGAAAGGGGTCTGACCCGTCAATTTTTTGCACGTGGTTCTGTATGCCCACAATACGGTAAGTATGTGCAGGTCCCAGTCATTTCACTATGCGTTACATACATTGGTCAGCACAGTCTCCAGTATTTTTTTGAATGCCTCTACTGTCCCATTAGCTTGGGGGTGGTACAGTGTACTTTGCTGATGATATTTAAGACAATATTTGAGTTTCTTTTTGTCTTAAGTTAAGACAATTGACTCAAATATTGTCTTAAATATTGTCTTAAAACCCCCCTATATTTAGTAGTGATAGCTCGCACTACCTTATCTTCTGAGGCTTCTAGTCTGCGCGCTAGTTTTGCAGTCCACACTATTGGTTTGTCGAGCCTACACCTTCCCTGCATGTTTTCTAACTTTGTGATCCACTCATACAACTCAGATGGAAAGGATGCAAAGAAAATTTCATGGATTTCAGTGTACAAGTAGCGATCCAACCACTGCTCCTTAGATACTTGTGGATTTCTGTTTTCCTATGTCACGAACTCGTGAATCTTCTTGTCCAACCACTCTTCAATTTCTTTCTTTGTAGGGTTTCAGTGGCATGACATCAGACATCCTTTATGGAGATCCTGGTCCCAGCAACGGAACCATTTTTTGGCTTAGTGGGGCTTGACCCAGGTTCAGAGGTGATTTAGCCAAGCAAATCCCGATACTGCTAGCCCTTTCGGCAATAGTCCGCGAAGTGCGGACTGAGGTCTCACCCGAAGTAGTATGGGAGGGTGCTAGAACCAGGTTTCCACACCCTAGGGATGTCTGATTGGGCTCTGGAGGTCCGCGATTTGACCTTTCACTACGCGCAGTTGTGATCCCTTCGCGACCTGTGGTGCGGCTTCTGCGCAGCC
This sequence comes from Pinus tabuliformis, assembly GCA_031772625.1. NCBI lineage: Eukaryota > Viridiplantae > Streptophyta > Pinopsida > Pinales > Pinaceae > Pinus > Pinus tabuliformis. The sequence continues at coordinate 751,255,381 of CM062815.1, forward strand.
CTACTCTGGGCACGACCCATATAATACCCATGATCCTTGTTAATTAACCGATTACTTAACTTATGTGTGTAAGATTTATGGTTATTATGGCATATTCATCAATCATAACAGCTCACGCAATACATAAACGAATACAACCATAAAGAGATAATGTACAACAAATACACAGGAATATGAATCAACTTCTCTTTATTAATCTTCAATCTTGCTTACAAACTCGACACCGCCCTGTGCACTCAGCTGCAGGGATCCGTGCACTCAGCTGCGGACTCTACTAGGCCTCTGCGCACTCAGCTGCAGAGCCTCTTCCTACTACTACAACCTAAGACACTTAGATCTCTACTCTAAGCTCGAACCATTCCTTCGCTATTCATCTATTCATCCCTTCTTAACTACCTTTACAACTTAGAGCCTCGCTCTATTTATATAATCCCATGGTCCGCAGACCATGGGTAGGCCGACTTTACACTATTTTCCAATACAATGCTTAGGGCGGACAACCCTATGACTCAATTGTACACTTTGCACTCCGCGCCTGCAATTCGCGGAGTTTTACAACATCTTTGACCAAAACTTGGGCTTTGAACCCCAAAAACCTGCTGTGAGGGGATTCCATGCCCAACATTTATTTAAGGGATATTTTTTGATTGCAACATATTTGGTAACAAAGCTATTCATTGCAATAGGAGGAATATGAAACAAAAATCTTATAATTCCTCTGCTCCCTTTTCTGGTCATACAAGATGTTATACTTTTAACAAGTTTGGGCATGTAGCAAAAGAATGCAGGAACAGGTCAATGGATATCCATAGACAACAAAGCAAGAAACCAGATAATAATATTGTTATAAAAAGGCTTGCAAAAGATGGATCAACCAACACTCCTGATAATAAGAAGAAAGAAGAAGAACATATAAGGTGTGGCCTTGCTCTTTGTTCATTTGAAGATGAATATGAATGGTATATATAGACAATGGATGCTCCCATCACATGATTGGGGATAAGGAAAAGTTTGAGTCTCTCAAGAAAAAAAAGATGGTAAGATTATTGTTGGAAATAGTGTTCCAACAAAAGTTCTGGAAAAAGGTAGAATCAAAATTCATAAATATGCAAAAGTAGCTGATGCATTATTAGTTCAAGGGCTAAAACAAAATATTTTAAGTGTAAGTCAAATGGCTGACAAAGGATGTATAATTGTATTTACATCAACTACATACAAAGTTATAGATGAAAAACTAGAAAGGTTATAGCAAGAGGATATTGTTAGAGTCCTATAGTGATAGGATTCATAATTTTGAATTGGCTAAGGTTAAGCCTTGTAATATTGTACATACCTTTGCTTTCTGCAAATTTTTTCCATATTAAAAATTAAAAAATGTAAATAGGGTGTGTCCTAAAAGAAATATCAAAGGACAAAAAGAATAAGAAAATATCAAAAAATGAAAATATAAGAACCCCAAAAACAAAAACAAACCGTAAAATTTTTACTGCTTTACTGTCTTAAATAATGGTTGTGTGCAGCTTGTCATACATATCACAACCCATGGTAGTCAAACTACTTAATCTTTACTATTTCATGCTTTGCATTAAATGTTTATAGTTAGAGAATAAAATCTGACCAAACAGCTTAATCTTGGCAGATCATTAGATAGGTAGAGAAAATAAAAGGAGCTCATCAGTTTAATCTGAGCGTTTCGAAGATATAAGTTAGAAGTAGATAGTTTACTTTTTAAAAGAAAAATGAATGATAAGGGTCTGCTAGCCTAAATGTACCCAAATAAGTGGAAAAAAAAATGTTAGGGTAAGTAATGGTTAAGTAGAAGAAAGGTTGCTGAAGTATAATGTTGATTGGACAAAGCACATTTATCATGCTTAATTACATGTTTCAATGTGCATGATCAGTTAAGAAAGCAAAAACAATGGTTACAAGTTGATTTAATTAACTTCGCCTCATTCATTTCATCTCTTTACTTACTAATTTCCCCATCCACATGTAAGTTCTACTACTAAAAATACTTCAAGTCATAAAGGCTTAGAGCATTTCTCTGACTTTTGGTGAGACCGGACCCTCGGCATAATGAGCTATGGACATTAAGTGTTAGAATTTCTTTCATAAAAGTCATTTCTCTTCATTACTCTATTAAAACCCCTTTTCCTAAGGTTAAACTCCATTTTCCTATGAAAAGTAAACAACACCAAGTTAAAATTCCATTTCATTCAAAATACCCACAAAAAGATTTTATCCTAAGTATAAAGTGCATGTGAATAAAATGCGCAAATATTACATTATGCTTAGTGGTATGTTTTATCACACCAGGAAACTCTCCTAGGTTGTAGCTCGGAGATGCCTGGTAACATATAAATCTTCAATATCGTTCTCTGAACTATTGGAATGGACTGTTGTTTGGATCAAGTCAGATGACTGTTTCAACTCTATTTCCACTCAAGACATTATTATAGTTTTATTATCATAAAAAAACTACCAAAAACATGAAGATAAATAGAACAAATGGAGACAAGATGCAGGCTACTAGCTAGGGCCAAAACCTCTCCTGGAGAGGAAATCCCATAAGCGATTATTCTCTTCTTATAGAAACTTCAAATGACGAACTCCAAGTCCCTTTAGACCCAAGACTAGGACCCCTCCAAAACCAAGTTAACCTCCTTTAGATGAGATTTTCTTCCACAAATTCAACACTAGTCAAACAACTTCAAATTTCAAATTTTAGCCTCTATTTTAGAATTTTGGTTTTTTCTTCAGGGTTGAAACTTTTCGGCCCTCCTGCAACAGTCACAAATTCACACGTGTGGGAGAAAGAGGTTAATTGAAGCCTCCTCTCTTCTTCGCTTGGCTTGATCTTCATTCCTTAGATACTAGGCCTTAGAACTTGATCTTTTAGTAACACTTTTTGACTTTTACATGGAGAAATTCAATATGATCTTATGACTATAAAAACACTACCTGCAATTTGCACGTGTGAGAGAATAGAGATATAAATAGGTTTCTAAACTTCGATTTTTCTTCCTTAGTCCTTCCTCTTCTTAACTTTTTTTCTTATCTTTCTTTTGTGCTTCAATGAGATTGATTCATAATCTTCTTCAAATGAGGTCGAATGCTCTTTATATATACACTTTCTTGGAGCTCGAATAGCCCTAAACAGGGCCAAATTTTCACAGTTAGGGTAACTTGATCTTAGAGGGGTACTTCAACACTTTTTAACAGAAAATAAATTATTTGACTAGTTAAAAGATGCCTAATGGGGTCTATTACATATGATAATGACTCTTTTGACATCTAAACTCCATGACAAATCATTCACCTTCATAAAATGCATCCAAAGATTTGACACATTTTGGTTTTGTTAAGAGCGAAAGATGTTGAGTCTGTCACTATCTGATTCAAAATGAATTATGAATTTTATGTATAGTTTGTATTGATATATATTACACCTATGCCTGAAAGCCTTTCACTGATGAAATTGTTTCTTGAGCTATAATTTGGAGGTTATGGGAGTGGACTAATTCCAGATTTTGAGGGAGCAACGTGAGACAACTTTGAAAACTTTGTGTTCAAGAAAGTTGTTCCTATAGTTGTAGACATTGCAACAGATCGTGATCTGGGAATTGATATAGATAGCACAAGAGAAAATCTCTAGGATTTTATGGTGGAAAATCATCGTGAAACATAGTACAAGTGAAGAAGAGATTTAGTTTTAATAATCACCAAGCATTTGCTAATTTAAATAATGATAACCTCCGTTACTTAAAGCGTTGGAAAAGTTTTCATCTATCAAAAGGTACCAACTCATGGATAGTATTTGGGCGTACACTTGGAGTGTGGTTTAGTTGAGAATATTGTTGCACGCATGAGGGAATTCGTTGCATAACAAAGGAATGAATAATGTAGAGAAGCGAAGGCGTGCAATTTGAAGAAGTGAAGGAATGTGAAACGTTGGCGTGGTAGATCATGAGAGAGAACCGTGGGTAAGGGAAACCTTAGATTTTGCCTCGCTAGAAATCAATGCAACTTAAGTAAAGGAGAGGTGGCTTTTACCCTCTTCTATAGGGATTAATCAATTAGAAAATATTTAAGTGGAGAAAATTATCAGTTTTAACATTCAGTGAGCCTCGAGACATTTTATGGGTAGTGGGTTAATACTTTAGAAAGGGAAAATATATATATAATGACGGTTTTATAATTATCCCGTACCGTTTTTATCGAACAAAATTAAATTAAAAGAAAATCAGAAAAGCCTATTGCCGTTTTGGAAAAGTTTTCTCATTTGAATCGAAAAAAGCATAGGAAAATCCAGAAAGTTCTATGACCGTTTGGATAGGCATTTTAACATTATACGAACTGGTGTGTGTTTTTTCGTGACTGGTTGGTAGATTTAGGAAAGTAAGAATTATTTCATAGACAGTGTTCACATTTAATTTGTTTTCCTTAAAATATTTAATTCATGTGAAGGATTATTCTTAAATTAGATTTAAAAAAAGTAAATACAGATTTTTTAAGTTGGACTTTTTGGTTCATGACTATTTGGTTCAGTTTTCTCTGATTTTTTCAGTTATGTTTTATTTTTTGTGATTTGATATCTTCTGTTTTTCTAACTTTCTTTTAATTTTTGGATTTGTTGTAATGTTTCTCATTGGGTTTATGGTTCTTTAGTTTGGTTTGATTTATTGTCTTATTGGGTTGCCCTATCTGCTTCTCATTCCATGAGTTTTCACCTACAGTAACGGGCACATGACAGTGATTTGAAATCCGCCATTATCACCATATGCATAGCTATGTGCGTGGCTCTGCGAACATTAATTGGAGCTATTGGTAGATTTAGGAAAGCAAGAATTATTTTATAGAGTGTTCGCATTTAATTTGTTTTCCTTAAAATATTTAATTCATGTGAAGGATTATTCTTAAATTAGATTTTTAAAAAAAGTAAATACAGATTTTTTGAATGTAAATTTCAAATAGTTTGAGTAGTAAATGTGTAAAGTGTTAACCTAGATATTAAATTGTTCACAAGGCAAGGAAGATCGTTCCCATCACGTTATCCTTGAATTCATTTTTCGCAGTTTTGATGTGTTATTTTGATGGGACCGAATCAACCATTATCTGCACTAGATTGGAGCGGATAAACAAATTGAAGGGAATTGCGGGCGCGGTTTATCGGCGGGTGTTTAGAGTCGAAGAAGGCGGCTTGGAATCAACGGGTGCTTCGTTAATAAAAAAACACTTCTGTATTATAATTATATGGAATTCCTTTTCGTCCCTTCAAAACAATATAAAAAACAACTTCGAATTTTTGAATATATGGTAAACTAGAAAATTGCCATAAGTTTTTTAACAGATAATTGTAATAACAGTTTAACCTATTATTCAAGGTGCCCAGGAAATACAGAAAATATAGAATTAAATTATAGAAATATAAAACAATAAAAGAAATATCAAATCGATGCTACTTTCAGATACAACCGACCAGCCAATTTCTAAAAGGAAGATGTCTATTTTTCATGAAAAATCAAACATTACCCCTGAGAAATCCAAAATGAATTTCGATGAAGAAAATAAAAATTTTATATTAACAAAAATAAAGTTTTTTCATAGCCTGATGCAAGAAACTTTGAATAAATCATTTATATATATGTATAGATTTGCCTACAGAGACCGAAAGTGTGATATCTCTCGTTAATTTTTTTTTTTTACATTCACACATACATAAGAAATAACTTTGATTATTTTCTTTTTGATATCATGACCGTAAAGTTCTTGGCAATAACTATGGTTTGGCTCTCGAAGTTCGAGGTCCTTATTGTTATTAAGTATACACATTGCATGAGATATATGAACCATGCTTTACCGTTGGTGCCGGCTGGGTTCTCACGCCATTACATTCCCGGCTGTCAACTCAGGGATTATATGACTTGGTTTGTATTTATTTGGTTTCCACCTGGCACTTGGAGCTGTTGTCCGGCCGGGTCTTCACATGGCCACCATGTGGTCTTTGTTCCCGCGAGCCGAGTTGGTGTGCTCAGCTCACTTCTGTGCAGTACTAGTGCCTACCGCCAAAACCTTCCTCGGGGTTTGCTATACCGTAAATCAACGACGAGGAGGAGCTCTACCAGATCTACGGTTCACGTTTGGTCCGATGATAGAGAAAGGGTTTTGGGAAAGGTTTCCTCTGTCATTCGAACTTTCTCGGCTGATCTTTTGGAGAAGCCTCGGCTTCCACAGAACCTCGGCGATCTGAGTTTTCCACCCTTCGGCATCTACCCAGACCACCCTGGCTACCCTGGATTTGTCGTTTACCACTTATCAAGGTAAGTCGACATGTTTATTGCTCTGATAATTAGTTTACTTTCGTTTGTGGAAAACGTTATTAGTTTTTTCCCCGTCTTTTTCCTTACTCTTACGGTGGAACTCTTTGTTATCGCAGGTGCATGTTTATGGCGTCGTGACCTGCTTCCGGGTTGGCGACCAAACCAAATCTTCCATGTGGACTTCGCCCTCCGGGTAAGAAGCGGTTATCTTCATTGTTTTTAGGGAAGAAAACACAGTGATTTCAGATGGGTGGTGGAGCTGCCCCTTTCTCTGGGCGAGCCCACGGGGGGTTCTCTTTCTGGTTACGGTGTCGCCGTTTGTTTTATTCTTTTGATAGGGTCTCCGGCCCATTTCGGTGCGTGTAAAATATAAATTTTGTTTCCAGAACAGTTACAAATTTTAAGTGCTGGGCACTAGCACCGGTTATTGACTTTGCTCTTAATGTATTTTTCCATATGGGGCCGAGGGTCAAACCCTTGAGTTTTTCCCCAAACTGCCATCAATATATTACTGTAATTGCAGGACTGCTTTCTCATATGCACTCTTTGGATTTGTTTTGTGTATTATTTTCATTACGCCACAAGGAATTGTTTAATATATTTTGTGCTATTATAACCCTGCTCTATTTGGTTTGCTTATTATAACGCACTCTGTGCGATGCGAAAGGTTGTTTCCTTCCATCGCAGTCTATGCACAGGATTTGGTATCTGGGTTATTTTTTAAAGTTGTTACGCGGTTACCCAACAGATAACTAACGATTTCAGGGGATAAATGTTTTGTTTTCTGTTCCTAAAGCTCGGTACCATTTCAAGCCGGATATCATCCCTCATTTTGTGGCAAGCTTGTCACGACTTCCTGTGTAGCTTGAGCATGTTGTCTCGCTCTTGTTTACTGAGCAGTGGTTTTTCTTCTGACTATGGTTAATCTAAGGTTTGATGTCCTGTTCTTAATGGTTGTTCCGGCCATTTCTTGAAGGAAGAAGCTTCGGTGTTTTCTTGAAAGTTTCTTTTTTTAGCTTGGACTCTTATATGCATAAGGCTAATTTCATTGTAATGACTCTGCTTACAAACCCTGGAAGCTCTCGTGTACAGGTATAACCCAGTCTTGGTTATGGTTTGCAGTTATTATATGTATATGTAAGCAGTAAACGAGCATAATTGTTCTGTGCTTACTCGGTTGCTGCTAATTACAATAGTTTATCACATTTATAAATAGAAGAACAGGCTTGATTCCTTTCTCAATTTTATAATGATTACCTAGCGCTCTTAATCTTGATTACCCTACGCTTATATTAAATGCCATCATTCATTGCTTGTTCAGTTCATAATTCTTTCATGTAAATGCTTACAGTCATAACTCTATTCTCTTTTCTTTTCACAATCACAGAATTCTGTGCTTTTAAACTGGTAAAATCCAGAACTGTTAATTCGTTAATCAATGCTTACCTGACAGAAAGCAAATCACCTTATTATGCTTGTCCTCCTCCCGTCCTTAGGAGGGTCCTGCTCGACCTTCCACCCCCAAGCGCTCCTGCAAGTCTTCTGTTGCCTGCAAGACTTCTAGCGTTGCTAGACCTGAGCTATCTGGTCATTACCAGACATAGCAGCTCTAGGAAATTCTCTGTTTCCCAGTTATACGCTATCTGGTCACAACCAGACTTAGCGTTCGCTGTCTAGATACAGCTCTCTGAGCCCTGCTATCTGGTCCTTACTAGACTTAGCTTTTCTTTTGGCCCCTCTTTCACTATCTGATCCTCACTGTCTGCAACTCTCTGGCTATACCAGAGTCACGCTATCTGGTCCTTACCAGACGTAGCGGTTCAGGAAGCTTCCGCCTTCCAAACACATGCCATCTGATCTTTACCAGACATAGCATTTTCTGTTTCCAAAGAGCAACTCTCTTTTTTTCTTTCTGCCATCTGATCTCTACCAGACTTGGCATAATCTTTTTCCCCTTTTCCTATGGGGTCTCAACCGTCTCATGAAGGTAGTTAGGTTTTCTTTTTCCAACTACCTCAATAGCTACTAACAACAATTAATCAACATACTTAATTAAACAGTAGTAGCAACAATTAATTAACATAATTAATTAACAGCAGTAGCAACATAGTTATTTTAATTTTACCAAACATAACCTTAGTCAACAGTTAAATTTTACTGCCTTACTTAAAACATTATCGATTTACTAGGGGCATTACATCAAGGAAACTGATTACTATAAAGGCCGATTTTTTTTTTTTTTTTGTGATTCATTTTATTTGGCTATAAATTGATAAAGACCGTTGCATCACAATTTAGTTCATATGGTGTACCATCTGCAACATCTATTTGGTTTTTTTTTTCATTTCAAGATGCAATATTTATTTGAATTTCTATTTAATTCAAGAAATGGCTATTGAAATAGCTTTCAGGTGTACAATATAGCTTTGCTGGAAATTAGATTAAGAAAAATATAGAGACGAAACCTCCCCCACTAAATAATTAGACTACATCCCCACTAAACATCTATCTGATCTCTACACTGCCTACGTACATCAACCTAATATATTTATTCCGTTCGGCACATTATATTCTTCTTCGGAGCCTGCAGTTAGCCCTTGCACCGAATTCAGATTGTTATGGCTTCCTGAAGCAATGGGTCCCGGGATTGTAGCCGGAAAATGCTCTAATCTAGCATATTCCAAAACTGGTTGCTCGGACTGAACGCCAAATGCTCCCGTGATTCTAGCCGGAAAATGACCTAATCTAGCAGATTCCAAAACTGCTTCTTCGGGTTGAACGCTGGATCTGCAAAGGGGACAAGTGGAATGCGAAAAAAACCACATGTCAATACACTCTACATGAAAACGATGCTTGCAATTGGGCAGAAGCCGACCTTTCTCATTCTCCTCGAACTCACACAGACAAACTGTGCATTCCACCCGATCTGTCAAATTGTGCGATCTATACACAAACATAGGTAGAGTCTCTAATACTGCAGGATCCAACCCCACGTTCGGTAGCTCCTCTGGTTCTTCTACCATAAAAGAAAACCGACTACGCCCAGAAGGTGATCTCCATCGCCTCCCTCTGATAAATCTGGACTGTACCCAAATCCATCTAACATAAGCGCTCAGCAGAAGGAGGAGTAAAACCAGAAGAACACATATTAAGACCAATATCGTGATGTCATCATATTCGGTCTCGCTATCATCGTGGTGATTAAAACCACTGCCCCACCCCATTTTCTACATCAAACTGAAGCCACTGAAATTGACTTTCAAATGGGGCCGATCTCGATCCTGAAAATACTTAATTTGGCCTGCGCTCCCAAAAAAACGCACACGGTCTTTCTGTGGTTCGAGCGTTCGACTTCTCTAAATGGGTCGCGCCACCGATGCCTGTTATGGACCGGAAATGAAGAGGAGGAAGCGTCGGTGTTATTTTTCCTGAAATTGTAAATAAAAATATGTAGAAATTATATTTATAGAGTTTAGGCTGTCGTAATCCATAATAACGTTATAAAATTTTATTTCAGAAATAATTAGATAATAACATAATCACGTTGCACGTGAGTGCATGTTGCAACGGTAAGGGCAGTTGGTTTGCTCACCCCCGGCCGCGATCGAATCCGCGGAGCTGCATGCAGCATATTCAGACCCATGGTGAATTATCAAAAAACGATATGACGGTTGTCAGCCGAGTTCGGATATGTATTTGTAATATATGTATAAAAAAAAGAGGGCCCATGATGCTTCTGTAGGGAACTAGCCTCGCCCATTAAAAAAACATAATCACATGAAGGATAATTTTACTAATGCATTTTAAATGATAAAAATTTTAATTATAGCAATTTATTTATTATTTCGATTTATGTTAAAATTATTAAAATTAAAATTTCCAAAATAAATATTTCATCATGGAACAGGTCAAGTTTGGTCATTTTTTCTGAAATCCAAAAAAAAAGACACGTAAAAAAATGTATTTAATTCTGCAAATTTATTTTAAAGTTTTGGTTCATGTTAAAATTATTAAAAATTAGAAGAAAAGTCCGTGCTATTTTTTCTTTAGAATTTTGTTTTATTTTAAATTATAAAACCTAAAATATCAATTAAAAAATGATTATTCAAATATAGAATAAATGATTATTGAGATATAGAACAGTAAAGTGAGAATTAAAATTTTAATTATAAAAAATTATTTCTAATTTTGGTTTATTTTAAATTATTAAGAATTAAAATTTCAAAAAATATTCGATGATGGAACAGTTCACGAAGAGGAATAGTTTGGTGTTATTTTTTCTCAAATATAGAAAAAAGATTTGTAAAAAATGTATTTAATTCTGGAAATTATTTTAAAGTTTTGGTTTATGTTAAAATTATTAAAATAATTAGAGCAAGAGTCCGTGTTATTTTTTTTTTAGAATTTTTGTTTATTTAAATTATAAAAACATTCAAATATCAATTAAAAAAAGATTATTCAGATGTAGAATAAATGATTATTTACATATAGAACAGTAAAGGAAAAATATAAATTAAATGTTTAAGTGTTTGTTTTTCATTATTTTTTTAATCTATAATTTGAAATACTGAAAATTATTTTTAAATCAGTATAAAAAATATTTAATATAATTAGAATAATTATATTAAATCTTCGCATATAAACAGTGCGTATCTTTTCTCTTCTGGACGGGTTCGGTTATATAAACAGTGCTCGGTTATATAAACAGTGCGGTTATATATGAACGATTTCTCTTTGGATCTTTTCTCTTCTGAACGGGTTCGGTTATATAAACAGTGCGGATATATATTGAACGAGTTCTCTTCTGCGGTTCATACATATATAAACAGTGCGGATATATAAACAGTCTTCGAATCTTGGATGTATTGAACGGGCTCGGATATAACGCTCGCATATATAAATCATTTTATATGCAACTCTTCGATCTTTTCTCTTCTGCGGTTCATACAGTGCAGATATATAAACAGTCTTCGAATCTTGGATGTATTGAACGGTTCGGATATAAACGCTCGCAGATATAAATCATTTTATATGCAACTCTTCGGATCTTTTCTCTTCTGACGGGTTCAGTTATATAAACAGTGCGGATATATAAATCTTCGCATATAAAAACGCTCCAGTTTCTAAGGCTCTCCGGTTTTTGAAATACATATAAATCCTCGCATCCGATGATTAGTCATATATAAATCCAAAGCTCGGTGATCTATATCCTCGCTCCGGTTCTAAGGCTCCAGTTTTTGAAATATATATAAACCCTTGCATTCGGTATCTTGGCTCGCATATATAATCCTAGCACTCGGTGATCTTGGTTCTGGGGCTCGCAATTATAAACGCATTCGGTGATCTTGGTTTTGAAGCTCGCATATATAAATCCAAAGCT